>JAQFVV010012988.1:303065-344752 GCA_028023455.1 Epiperipatus broadwayi
AAGTACAACATATATATATATATATATATATATTATTTACTACATGGAATCTCTCCTAAATTTAATAGTATGAATCCATCATTTACCCATGGGAATATTATTAGAATTTTTTTATATATGAGCAAGCTTTAATTCATATTTAACTTCATAAGTAATTGCTAAATGGCACTAATGTGGGCTTTGAGCATTCCATCATCCTATTTTAAATGAAATGGATGGGTGAAGAGTTGTGGAGTGGAGTAATTTGAAGCCTGTTTATTAAAGTATGAAGATTGGCTATCTTAATATAAGGTGAACATTGATTGTATATATGTGTGGAGATGATAATCTGGACCAACTGATGAGTGCGGGTTTAGCACAAAATATGTATACTGGTGAATATTTATCTTTTCAACATGTATGTGATCAAGTGTGTCAACAGTATGAGATAGCATGGATTGTTGAGGTTCCTGTGAAAGTCTGAGTTCAAACTCCCTATATATTACATATTGGAATGCAGGTATGAAAAAACCTGTAGTGTAGAAAAACATTCATATATTAAATTATACAAAATAAATTATTATACTTCAATTATCCATTTATAATAGTACCTGAAATTGTTAACTTTAGTGATCATTTGAGTCATATTCTGCTGAAATATAAATTGGATGACTTTTAGAATACTCATTTTAAATTAAAACATTATATAATGTAGCTAAACAAGTATTCAAAGTATAAAAGCATAAAAGATATTCTTAAAAAATAATTAATGTTGAGTACAAAAGGAAATTTATTTTAAATATGCAAAATTATATCACATGCAGGGTAATGTAAAATTAAAAAATTTCTAAGACTTATCAGAAGAAATGTCATTGCTATTTAAACACAAAAATGTAAAGAGATTTTATCAGATATTGCTAATTACACTGGTCCATAGTAGTAACAATGAAAAGATGAGATGTAATTCTGGAAAATGGATGTGGAAGATTATAATTGGGTAAAAAAATTGCTTTAAAAGAGTCAAAACATGAAAATATGTAGGTAATATAATGTGAAAATCTTGCTATTCTCTTTGCTCAAATGTGGATTTGTGATTTGATTCTTTTCTTTATATGTTGAATAAACCATTAGATGATTAAAAAAGTTAGGTGGGATAAAGATTATTAAGGACGTTTATAAAACATAAGACATAGTTTGTAAATGCAATGGGAAAACTAAAAAACATATAAAAGAGTAATGATGATTTTCATTCTAATAATTATACAATTTTTATTTGGGATTGATTTAGCATAAATATTAAAAATAATGAAGAAAAAGAATTTAAAACTGAATTGTATTAATTGTATATTGAAGCACTTTGAAGATATTGACATAGCTTTTTAATTTTATATTTATATAGAATTTTCATGCATTATTTAAGCACCGTATTGATATTCTAATGGTGTATTTTAAGCATTAAATGGAATCATGTGATTTACATATAGAGCTTGCAAATAAGCTTTTAACGAGCTTTGCAGAATGTCCTCAATCCCATACCAGTTTCTGCTACTTTGCTTCCTCAGTGAGGGTGCTAGGATATTCAAGCATATCCTAGCACCATATTGAGAAAGGTCTATATATAAATACAAGCTTGTCAAATTAGATCATGTGACATATAACGATTTTTTGTAATATATATATATAATGTATTTATCTGAAAATAGATGGTTTCAAAGTTGCAACTTCATGTACATAATTGGAGATCCCATTTACTAATTAATTCATACCTATCCTATATTAACAATTAAAATATTAAATTTAAATAAATATATATGTAATATAAATAAAATATCCATTAATTAAAAACTATTGTTATAAGAATAAAAATAATAAATATAACACCAATTAATGATTATATACAGTCTTTCAATCTGCAGAAGTATTTTCAATTAATTCCTTAATCCTCCTCAAAATGAGAAATATAACAGTAATTAAGTATTATATACAGTCTTTCAATCCATAGAAGTACTTTTGGTTAATTCTTTAACCCTCCAAATGGCAGTTGAGAAGGGTTAAGGAATTAATTGAAAGTACTTCTGCAGATTGGAAGACTGTATATTATAGTTAATTACTGTTATATTTATTATTTTTATTGTTATTAAAATATATATTGTAATGGTCAGAATGAGCTGACAATCACATAAATTACCACTAGGGTGGTTTAAACAACCACAACTCATTCCAACCTAATACTACTTTACTTTTTTTAGGCTCAGTGATCAGGAAGAGATAAAGACTCTTAAAATTAGATTACAACTAAATGACTTCCCTGTGGAAAACAAGACACCCAATGCAATGTATATATAAAATACAAACACTTTGTTAGTATTAAAATTACAAACTAATAAACAAAAAAAATGACTACCACTTAATTTGGTTGCTAGACTTATAAGATAGTGGAAATTACATTAATTGATGAATCCATATATAAAAGTTCCAATGTGCAAATTATATATAAATAAGGGACCTTGGATGATGTATCTATTTTGACCTCTGAGGCAGATATCTCTCAAGCAAGTACATGATAATAAATAAAGTAAGTTAAGTGTAATTAACTTTAGAAAAATATGGTTAAATAGATAAATGCATAACTCTCACGATTATGACCATTAAAAGCTGAAATATCAAGCTTTAATATATGCAAGAGATAAAGAAGGTGGTACTGAGTTGCTAAAGAAGTAAACAAATAATGAGCTAGATTGGAATATGATTACTCCGCAATATCATATTCAAGTCTTATAATAAGGCAATGACAGGAATATCTTCATTATTGCGAAGTTAGATCCAAATTTCATAAAATAAATGTGTCATAGCGTGAAGGAATGAGCATCTTAATAAAACCCTAAATAACTCTCATTATTGGCAGAAATGAACCACTGCACTAGTAACAAGACAAGAACAAGACCCTCTAGGTCTGAAAAATAAAAGGAGTGTTCCTGCATTTGAGTGGAACTTAGACAAATGGAACCTGTAAAATTAAATTTTCTGAAGCAGGAATAAACATCTTCTGAAGAAACATAATGAAATAAACATGAAGTTAGACAACCCACTAATGCTATATTTATATAGCATGAATATTTGGCCTTAAAATTTAATCTATAAAATGTAAATGGTCATGTCATTTACAATATGCAAATATCTATTATATGAGGTTAAATTAGGACCTACACAGTTATTATATATAATAAAAAAAATTAAAGAAATTACTCTCTATTTAATTAGAGATCCACACCATAAGTCTTACATATAGATGGAAATATCAAGATGATAGCCTACAATGATAATATATTAAATTTGAATTAAAAATTTTAGATAGTAAACTATTGTATCACACAGTATACAGATATATTTATCAAAAGAAAAGAAACAAAGTTTTAAATTTCAATTTCAACAACATTAAATTTTATTTTAAAACTGCAGGTTGTTGATAAATCACCTGTACACAATATACATATATATTTGTCCTTTCTAAAGAAAATAAAGTTTGCTTTTAACATTTTCACACAATCTTAATTTTTAAATTTGAGAGTTTTAAGCAAATCATTGTAAGTGGGTTAATGACTAAATGTCATTTTTAGAACGACCAATTTTAAATAGGCAAATTTAAAATCACACATAAAATTAAAGCACAAATTAGAGTCAGTGAGGAGGGATTTAAATACCTTACTTTTATTTAATTACTGGACTGTTATATATTTAGTCTCAGAAATATATTTACTAAAATTGTCTCCTTCATTTGATTCTTAAATAATAAGTCTAGCAAAATTAAAAAAAATTGAGTATATATTGCAGTTGATCTTCCTTACTATATACAATTAATTAAGCATGAGTTAAAAATATTTAAATAATTCAAAAAATTATCTCAATAATATGGTAAGAAACCTTTTTACAAAATGATTAATATATAATTATTTAAAGCAAAGAAAGAGAATACTAAAGAGGCTTTAATTGTTTACTAGTAGCATTATGTATTAGTGGCTTCCTTTTGACAGCATAGCATGTAGGCAATTTAGATAGTCAAATGTAGTCAAGGACTTGATTGGAATAGTATTTTATAAGACCAGGAAAACTCCACACTCAGTTTTTGGTGATGGCCAGAAAAAATGCAGCAATCTACGCACTCATAGCTTGATATAATTTAACAGCTTAAAACTTTATAATAAGTCTTCCAGAAGTTTACAATAACTAAACTCTACAAAAAATTTACTATCACTCCTCCAGAAGTTTACCATCATAATAATCCTTTCTTTTTTTCTCCTATATATATCTCAAAAACAAAGCCATCCGGATCTTTCCAAATAATTAATTTAAACTTAAGGAAAATTATTTTCTTTATTATTTAAAAGAATCTTACTGATTATAATCTTAATGCAATTTAATTTTGAAATTTTACTAATTGCATTTTTTGATTAAATTCCGAATGTCTTTGATTTTTATCGAATTCATTAATAATTACACTTTTGTCACCTTTTATTGTAACGACAATGATACACTAAAATATAAATTCTAAAATTATAATTTAATACCTACATTCTTTTAATATCAGTTGGGTGTGTTTTAATTAATTTGAAAGTTAAACTTTTTTTTCTGATTTAAATACCCATTTTTTTTTTATACTTACCAACTTACAATTAAATTCTGTAATAAGATTTACATTTTTATAATCTTATTGTTTTATACATTGTATTTTTTTTAAAATACCTCAATATTTTTTTAAATAAATAGAAAATGTATATACATGAAGCATATATATATATATATATATATATAAACCTGTATATATATATATGACCACTTCAATATATATATATATGCAAAACCATAAAACAATACAATACTAGATTAAATCCAAAATTTTACCAAAATACTTACACAACCATGGTTTTATGGTTTTGCATTTTTATTTTTGCTAGTATAGTGTTAGGCAGATTTGGTTATATATATATATTTGAATAACAATAAAAATAATAAATATAACAGTAATTAACTATTATATACAGTCTTTCAATTTGCAGAAGTACTTTCAGTTAATTCTTTAACCCTCCTTAAAAAATAACAAATATAACAGTAATTAACCATTATATACTATCTTTCAATCCATGGATGTACTTTAATTCTTTAGCCCTCTAAATGACAGTTAAGAAGGGTTAATGAATTAACTGAAAGTACTTTTGCAGATTGGAAGATTGTATATAATAGTTAATTACCATTACATTTATTATTTTTATTGTTATTAAAATATATAGTCGTCAAGCATTGGTGGTCGAGTGGTAGGCACAGCCGCCTTACAAGCAGTTGTCCCGCTTTCGCTTCCCGGCCGATGCTTTGACACATGGAAAAAAATATATAGCTATTAAAATATATATTTTAATAACAAAAATAATAAATGTAACAGTAATTAACTATTATATACAGTCTTTATATATATTAATAATAATAAAAATAATAAATATAATAGTAATTAACTATTATAAGCAGTCTTTCAATTTGCAGTACTTTCCGTTAATATATATATACGTTTACATTTGGGTATTAATACTTTCTCACCATATACCTTTTGTTAAGCTTTTTGAATTGTAGTGTTAAACAAAGAGTAATAAGAATTATATGCCTGAAGATGTTTTAAAATCATTTTAAGGGGTTGCAGGTTTATGTTGTAGTTGTTTGTAGAATGCTTGAATTAATTATCTCAAAATTGGGTTAACCTTCTCCTTTTCACTTGTTTTTATTGTTGTTGGTGAGCCTTATTATTTTATTAAAAGTTACGGAAGCCATTATATTATTTTTTATACTATTCAGACTTGGTTATCATAAATCTTACACTTTCTATTTTCCTAAGTAAAAATTAAATCAGGAAATCTTCAAAAATTCATTCATAGTTTTTATTATTCAACTTTTAATTAATCGCCTAATAACAAAAATTATATATAATATCAATAAAAGCGTGGGAGATCTTAAAGACAATCGTAGTATGTGCAAGTCTGAAATTTAACAATGTATTAATATAAAAATGGGGGGGGGGGGTAAACTTCCGATTGGGACGTTTGAAATGAGGTAAAAATAAAATAAAACTTTATATATGTGTGGGATTTCATAATTTCTGAGAATTACAATAAACTATCGATTTAAGAAAATGACTTTTCATTAAAACTTTTTTTTACAAATAACAGGCAGGAGTTTTTATTTTAAAAAAATTCCTTGAAAACATTTTGTTTCAAAATAAATAGAGGATTCTAAGAACTTGTAATCTATAAAAGTTAATGGATGACAATCTACTAAAATGAAATTAAGTGTTTATTTTAACTTTTAAATCGCAATAATTCTTTAAAATTCTATATGTAAATTGAATAGACACGATTAATTAGTTTTGAAAAACATTTTCTTGCCATTTTAAGTAGAAAAAAATCGTAATCTTATAAATAAAAAATAAAACATCTGAAAAAATAACTCTCTGTTAGTATTAATTTTAGATTTCTTTTATTTAGAACGTAATTATTTAGTTCAATTAAAAATAAATATGGCAATAACTTTTGATTAAACTTATTCTGAAAAACTTGACGCTAGGAAGAAAAAAAATCAATTAAAAACTTTTTATTACATAATTTACTCATAATAGAAAATGTCAATAAACATCACATGACCACCACTTCTTATGCTTGTGTATAGCTGTTGTTAAAACATGCAAAATTCACTATACGTATTGCCACACACAGCAAGCTAGAGTAATCAATGAAAATGCCCGTAATAAAAAACAAATTAAAGATTGTTAGGCAATATTAGTTAGCATTTAAAAAAGAAACAGTTACTTAATCCAGGAGTTATAATAATTAATTTTCAAGTTATATATCTGTGTTTCCTATTTGATCAATGATCCTCTAAACATCGGAAATTTAGATATTGAATAAAGAAGAAATGGTTTATATCAAATCATTCGAGATATGATGCCATCATAAGATGGAAAAGATTCAATGAATGGGGCAAAACGCCAAACTATCAAATATAGAAGAAAAGGGGTATAATAAGAATGCTCTGTGGATTATATGTAAAAGCAGAAGGAATAGACTGAGTCACCATTTTATATAATAACGATCTGTTACAAAAAATTCTCAAGCCAAAAGATGGAGAGGCTATAATCTAAATGTGTAAAGAAGCATTTCAGTGAATGCTTATGAAAAACAGGAGAATGACAAAGAACAGCCATCATAGACCGTCTGCATGACTATTCATGAGATTGAATGGTGGATGATGGTAATTAATTAATTTTTAATCAAATATTAACAAATAAATAAATAATAATAAAAAGTAGCTTTGAACAAATAAAAAGAATATGAGTAATGTTAAAACTATAAAAACAAAATATCTTCCAAATATGACAAAAACAGTAACAAAACAAATGGCAAAACATTAATTCATCTATATATCTATGGTTTCGAAATTCATAAGCAGTTCAATCGCCAGACATACAAGCATTAGAATTGATTCTGGGAGTCCCAATCCACATAACAGTTAATAATCAAAATTCATGTATTTAATATGCAAATTAAGATGTATTGATTAGTTAAGGAATAACAGAATTAATATGTATGGATAATGATTTAAAATCATTTGTGTATTTATTAAATAATTTTTTATTTAACATCAATCCTGCTAAAGAAAAAATACATGAAGGAAACGGTGACCTAATTAACCAAATGAATTCATAGAAAAGTTATATGATTGTTAAAAAGGATTAGACGAAAACGGGGGATATTAAGGACATTATATATCCATCCCAATTTTTACACCAATTGTTTAAACTAAATGAGGTACTTATAGTGTTTTTAAATAAGCTTAATAATAAAAATAATTGCTAGAGTATGCAATTATTTGTGTAATAATGATTTAAAAGTTAACGGTTTATAAAAATTTATAGATGTATCTAATCTATAATAAAGTTAAAATCTACCTATGAATTAAAAGAAATATAATAATTTTTGGATTAAAAACACTTTAGAATCATTTGCACAATTATTAAACTTCTTTTGCTTGAAATAAAATATGTTTATAAATTAAGTTTATTTAATATGAATATAAATAGTTTGTGGTGGGTTTTTAATTGCCACAAAGGGGCTAAAATTAAAAAAGTTATTTGATTTTGGAGCTTTGGAAATTATTCTTTTGCCATTACTAGTATAGTGAGTATTACAATGATGGGCATCACATAATCACCATTTCCTGTGCTTACATAAACTGTTAATACATAGTGTCACCCAGTGCAAGCCTTAGGAATCAATGGATGCAAGAAGATTTGAGCATAGATTAACTATCTAATGCTTACTCATCCAATATCCCTAGACTAGGTTCTAGAAGTTGCTCTTATCAGTGAGAAATCGTGGATCTCAGAGCACTGTGTTTACATCCTTGGATCATGTGCATTACTTCAGCAGCCATATTTTATATGTTCTGTTAACAATGAAGCTAACAATCCAAAATTAAAACCCAATAAAATTTTCAATCCAGGCTCATTTGCTTGGGTAGTCATATATTTTGGGATCCTTAGTTTTTTAAAAATCACAATCACCATTATTCTATGATCAAAATTGGTAGAAAACCACTAAAACATTGCATGATTACCATTTCTTAAGCTTACACAAGTTGTTAAATCAGTAAAAATACAGTAGTGCCATCCAGGACAAGATTTGTACATAAAGTTTCTATCTAGTGCATATTTACACAGTATCCTAAGACTAGTTTCTAGCTTTAGGATTTCTTCAGTCACTGCAGGAGGGTTGCACTAGATCCTAAGATCTAGGTGGGCTGCTTTCAGATCCAAGGCTTCTCAGTGATGAAAACCACAAGTTAGGAACTATTCTAAGAATGTTGGATGACTAGGCAGTAGATAGGATTTTGTGCACAAACCTTCTTGTATCCATTGATTACTAAGGCTTGCACTGGGTGGCACTACTGTGTGGAGAGTTTGCTTCTGTATCAGTGCTCAACATCATTGCTGCAAAAATGTATTTAATAGAATTATAACTAAATGATTGAATCAAGATTTTTTATTGCATTCTAATGTTTGAGTTCAGATTTTCTCTTTTGCCAATTAGTTCTTATTTCAAGGTGACTTTACTTTTTAGTAATATGTAGCAAGAAATAGCCTATAGCCTCTCTTTCTGTATGAAGATATTCAATCCATATTGTAACACATTTTAAGTAATGAACAATATTAGTGTCAATAACAATGCAGTCATATTTTTATCAGAAAGCAGTGCTAGAGGAAATGTCTATTTTAAGATAAGTTTAGCATAAACATATGTCTGAGCATTATTTTTTGTGACAGCATCATTCTTCCTGTTTTACTTCATCTCCTAAGCTAATTATTAAATGCGGTATTCATTTGACTGATTTTTACTAATTTCTAATAAGGTACAAAAATAGTTTTTAATTTATCATGAACTAAAGCTGGACCTTTCAAATGTTCTCTCCTTGTGACCCTTTTATCTCAGCCAATAGTTTTACTATCCTGGGTATAAACGTATATAAATTAGGAATGCGAATTAAAACATTTGTTAACAATAAGTCTAAAAAAAATTTATTGGGAAACAATTCTTTGGTATACATATGAATATAATTTTATCTTTCATTAAAGTCATATAATTTTATCTTTTATTAAAGACAAAGACAAATATTCCTACTAATAAGCAGGGGGTGCTTATTTTCTTTTACATAAAGAATTAAATCTTAGATGAATGTTTGATACTGCAGGATACAGAACTTCTTTAACAAATTTTGCAAAGTTGACTGATATTTTCACTATTATAAGTTTAATGACATACTCTCCAGCTAGTGTTGCCAAACTGGGTTTGAATTAATGTTTGAACATTGGGTATCCAGAAATTTTTTTAATTTGCTAAAACCTCAAATTTAATTATGTGACCCCTTATGAAGTCACAACTGACACTTTGGAAAGTCCTGATCTAAAATTAGAATTTTTTTTTACTAAATGAAGGCATGTTATTTAAAGCATGCCTTAATATAAACCATGTTATGCAAAAAGAAATTTGTCAAAAATATACATAGTGGTTGATGGATATAAGAACTTTTAAATATTCTTTCTATGAAAATCTCTTATTAAAAGTTATATCTTAAATACAATATTAACATTACAGAACTTTATCTAAATTTTTAAATATAATACTATTTAAGACTTTGAGTGCGGAAGTGATGAAGCAAAAAGGCATGATTCATGGCATACTCTGACAGTTCCACTCTATAACTGCACTAAGCCATGCAGAGTGATTGAATGATTTATTGTTTAGGAATTCATGAGAAGTTTAAACTCTAAATCTGTCAGACCTGGAGCCATGACTCAGTGACCTTCAATTCCAGAATCTCCAACTATTCAGAGCAAAGAATTAAATGTGTAGGCTTCAATTACAATTTGCATTTATCATTGATAAGGTGAGTTGCTTTCAATATTATAATTCATGGCTTGAAAATTTAAAATGGTAAAGTCAAAGATTTAATATTGGATTTATAAATAATCTAAGGATCAGAGTAACAATTTTAAATAGTAGGATGAAGTTTTAGATAAGTTATTATAAAAAACAGACCATTGTTAATGAATAATATGTGTAGTGTAATTTTGCTATGCCACTCTCACATAAGATAGGAACTATTTTCTATCTGCTTTTAACACCTTTTAGAGGAATGTAATCATAAACATATGATCAAAGATACAAAAAAGATGACCTCCAAGATGCGTATTTTGTGCTGAATCAGCAGTCATCAATTGATCCAGATTACAATTTCTTACACATATCTTTATCATTTCATTATTCAATATATACAAATAGCCATTTTTTACAATTTAACTGATAATTACCAAACTTACTACTCTCAGACGTTTACACAAACCACTTGATTGAAGTACATTAATATTTTTTTTATTAGCCATTCATCAGAATGGAGGTTATCTATATAAAGAATAATATTTTTATAGTATAATTTTCCTCACATCACATTCATGCAAGGTAGGAGAAACTGTTTTATTCACTTTTAAAATCTTGTGGATGGATATAATCATAAACATAAACCAATGACATGTGAAAAAGATTTCTGATCTGCAAAATGCACATTTCATGCTGAACCCATATCCATCAGTTGGATCACATTACAATTCTTATATATGTATATATATCTTTATCATTGGTAGGTAGGTAGGTAGATAGATAGATAGATAGATAGATAGATAGATAGATAGATAGATAGATAGATAGATAGATAGATAGATAGATAGATAGATAGATAGATAGATAGATAGATAGATAGATAGATAGATAGATAGATAGATAGATAGATAGATAGATAGATAGATGGATAGATAGATAGATAGATAGATAGATAGATAGATAGATAGATAGATAGATAGATAGATAGATGAATGGATAGATAGATAGATAGATGATGGATAGATGGATAAGATAGATAGATAGATAGATAGATAGATAGATAGATAGATAGATAGATAGATAGATGGACATACAGACAGATAGACAGATAGATAGATAGATAGATAGATAGATAGATAGATAGATAGATAGATAGATAGATGAATGGATGGATATATGGATGGATGGATGGATGGGTGGACATACAGACAGATAGATAGATAGATAGATAGATGGATGGATGGATGATAGATAGATAGATAGATAGATAGATAGATAGATAGATAGATAGATAGATAGATAGATAGATAGATAGATAGATAGATAGATAGATAGATAGATAGATAGATAGATAGATAAATAGATAGATAGATAGATAGACAGACAGACAGACAGACAGACAGACAGACAGACAGAATACTGCAGTTTAATTGATGTGTCAAATTTGCCACCCTCACAACTTTGACACAGTCCACTTAATAAAAGTATGTTAATAATTTTTATCAGTCATGTATTAAGTAAATAATCCCTAGTCTAATGCATAAAAATTATTTTAATAGACAATTGTCTTTGGGCTATCAAAATTTCTAACAAAAATCCTATTTGTACGTTGATTAGTATTGAAGTAGGGTTGTATCTCCAATCAAATAAATACGATTATTAAATTTTAAAAAAAGAGTTGCTAATTGAGCAGAAAATGAACATAATCTTTTTTAACTGAGCAATCTCTTTATATATTTTTTTTAATTTTCTATCCTGAGAGAAAAATACAGAAATCACTATGATAAAGCTGCAGAGTTCATTTGGCTTAGACGGTGTGTCGTATTAAAAAAGATGCCTAGTGACTGATACAATCTCCAAATTATCTTTAACACCTGTGAATTAATGTGTTATATATATATATATGACCTACACAAATATTTTATGTTTCTAGCATGTATGTATCATAAGTTAATACAATGTAAAATATAATAGGGTGTACAAAACAATGTGATAATATTAAAATTAAATCCTGTTTTAATTTGGGCAAAAGTGATAGTAAAACATTTTGAATAATTCATGCTATGTAGACAGTAATCCATGAGGCACAAGAACTTTTTCAAATGGTTTGCAAGATGTCATGATGTCAAGAAGAACATAGATGATCTATGGAAAGCATGAACCACATTTTCCCATCTCATAGTATAAATTATTTACCTTCAAATTATTCTGATGAATAGCTAAACTGTGTTGCTCCATATTACATGCATTAATTCAGAGATTTCACTGTATGTACCTTGGAGAGAAAACCAAGCATGTGATAAATATTTACAACCCATTCTTCCAAAGATTATTATAAATCTTAAACTATCACTCTGTGTAAAATAAATTTTTGAAAATCTAATCTATCTTATTCCTCATGCATTTTATTTAAACACTTTCATTTTTTCTGTGATCTGGAGACATCTAATTTATTTAAACACTCTCTATCATTTTGGTTTCCAAAGGGAGTCTCAAAACTACTGCTAACACAAACAAGTGATAAATGATGACAGTGAGTGCTCCAGTTATTTTGTCCAATATAGTTTAAAAAATTGCAATTTTTGCTTAGTTGTGTCCATGGTGATTTTGGAGCTCTCCCTAGAAACCAAAATGGCAGAGAGTGCATTCTAAACCAATACCCATACTTTTCTAATCTTTCATTAGAAATAATGTAATCATCATCACCAATTTCAACCACTATTGATTCACCACAGACTTAAAGTCTCTCCAAATTTAATGCAATTTCTCAGATTTTTAGGCTCTCTTCACATCAGAACAGCAAAATTTATTATTTGATCCATCTCACATATAATCTCTTTCTAGGTCTTTTACAATTTCTTGAGATTCAGTTTAAGATATCAAGAGTTCATCTATTTTAGCAATATGCCCAGCCTAGCCACAATTCTTTCAAATATGCCAGTAATACCTCTTATTTTCTCACCCATGTATTTAGGTTTTTTATCTGTTCTTGTTATACCTAACCTGTATTTCTCGATATTTTGTAGAGTGGTCTGGAGTCTCTGAATTGCTCTTTTGTTAAGTATCCAAGTCTCAGATGCATAAGTAAAAATTATTACACATGTTTATTAAAAGTCTTACTATTAAACACAAGGGCATATTTACTTTTAATACTATTTCTAGCAAAAGCACTCAATCCAAGTTTAATTCTATAATTAATTTCATCCATTATATTTCCATTTGTAAAAATAAGCTGATGAAGGTATTTGTATGTGTTAATTTCTTCTAATCATTACTTATTAGTGTTGAGAAAGTCCATTGAACATTACTTCTCACACAAAAAAAAAAATATTAATAATAATATGCATATATGTTATTTAATCTGTCAATGCTCTAATATGGATATTTCATAACATATGGAGATAATATATATGCACATTGTTGATAAAACAGAAAAATGCATTATAAAGCATATTTATGCAATAAATTGACATTAATACACTTGATAAATATCTGTTTTTATGTTGATCTGGGGAAGTTTACAATGAGAAATAGTTTGAGATATAACCAGCTTTGGATGGACACATTACAAATCTCAATAATTTGATTGATTAAAAGTATATTTCATAAATCATGTATTATATAGTTGGTAAGTTATTGCTGATTAAAATTTTAATTAATATACAACTGTCATATAATTGACTTTAATCTTTCTAATATTTTTTGTCTTTACTTTTAGTAGAATCATGTTAGATAAACATTATGTATTTTATAGAATGTTTCTTTTCAGACTGGAAGGCTTCAGTCAATTTATCCAAGTTATCTTGATACAAACAGATGTATCTATAAATAAATTTAATCAGGTATCTTAGGTTCATTATTATGTAGTGGGTAAGTTGGATAAATAGTTATGTTCCCCCGACTTTCTCAGAAGATTGACAGAATATGGAAAAAGTTTGATTTATTTCTCTAATAACAAAAATAATGTCCTTTGCTGGTCTAAGCCTATTTTATGCATCTACTTTTTTACTATGAAAGTTGTTTTTCTTATGTTGGAGAGAATTTAAATAAGATCATCAAAGTTCATTTCACATTTCATTTAAATAACATCTGCATAGTCAACCATCTTGAATTTTTAAAAAATCCTTATCAAAAACTGGAATGATGTGAAGAATCCAAAGTCACAATTAAAATCCTTTGCCACATAATGAATTTTGTAGGATTCAATTTTTGAATAAGACTTAAAGAATAATTTTGTGCTGCAAACAAAGATGGTTTCAAGTCTATGCTTTATATTAAGCACCCCTTCATTAAGTATTCATATATTTATTCTTTTTAATAATTATTATTCTTTTTAGCCAAAATTTTTAATGAAAATAAAAATTGAAGAGCATAGAGAATTTTCAACTTATTTAGATTATAAAGATTTAAAACAATCCATGTTTAAAGTAATCCATAGATAATCTCCATTAAATGATGTATTGAAGCAATAAAATATTACATGACCCTAACTCATGATTTAAGCATACTAATTGCTGTTTCAATAGCATTTTTCTCACCTCTATGATGTCTACCATAAGCTGTAGTAACTAACAGATATCAGATACCTAAGAGCCTCATATGGATCTCATATTTTATCACTTTCATGAATCAAATAAACTTATTGTTTAATCTACAATGTATTGTTATTTTTGCTCATTATAGAGAAGTTATTGTCAATAAACTTTGATAAAGATATTATTTGTTAAGATACACAATGAATTTTTTAATTATCACAGATTTTGACATCTTTTGATATACTTTTGAAATTTTTATGTTAAAAAATTATTAGTTGCTTACTAAATGCAAATATTTTAAAATATTATTTTATTATTTTAAATGTTGTATGTGTATAATTAGTATGCCTGTGTGTGCATGTCTGTTTGGCACTGAACAACTTCCAATCAATTGACAACTGGGGAAGGGGGTTCACTACATAAAAGCAAGGGGAATATTCTTTTGGAATAACATCAATAGGTGGATAGTCCTAAAAAAGTTCTATTACTACTATGACTCTGCATGGTGTTCAACATCATCTTTGAAATCTAATTATTTGAAAAAATGTCATTTAATTTGGTAAAAAATCTTAGACTCCACATACAATTGCAATAATGATCAGAACTTTTTTAAGATCATCCATCTATTAATATTTTTATTGTTTCAGTCATCTCTTACCAGTTAAATACACTTGGAGAAAATAAAATAAAAGCAGTTGATGTTGAATTTAATGTTGAACCAAATACTGGTAGATTAATTATTAATGAAGATAATGCTATTGATAAATTCAGTGAAGGTATAATATTATATATAAAGTGGAGTGCTAATGTGGTTCTGATTATCTTGGCAAGTCAAACTTTGCATTGAAAAAAAGAATACATGGACATAAACTTTTGTATAATAAATTATGATATTCTGTTGATAGATTTAAATCTATATTTGCAGAACATTCATTTATTTATAATGAAAGTTTTGGCATTGTTTTTTATTTTACATGAGAAAACAATTGCAAAAAATAATATGAGAGATAATTCATTAAATAAAGAATGTATAAAGGTATGTGTATTCACCCCATCAGTAACAGTTTTAGAAGTATAAGTAAATCATTCATGCTTAGTGATTACTCTTTCATAAGTCAACACTTATTTACCATGCTTAAATCAGGACTTGACTTATTATTTGTCTGGTATTTTAATTGACAAATCATTTTTACAAATTTAGTTTATTTATCACAGAGAAGAGAAAGTTTCTCATTTTTAAGTACCTGCAATTTTAACTTGTATTAGTTTAAATATATGTAAATAAGTAATTTAGTGATGTATATGTGTATAATCTTATGAAAGGAAACTAACCTTCATACATGTGCTAATAACTTTATTTAAACTTTTTTGTGTTAATAATTTCACTCTCTGTAGTCAAGTTACAATTTTTAGTGTCTGTATAAACATATTAGTTCATAAATAAAAATGAATTTCCACTTTTATTTATTAAAGAAGGGTTGTCGTGACAACAGATTGAGATTGTTGATTGCTAATGATATTGATATTGTGTAAGTGTTAACTGCTTTCATATATATATAAAATAAATAAAATATCCGTTAATTAAAAACAATATTGTAATTATAATTGAAATAATATTTTTAACGGTTTATAAATAATTACAAACAATCTTAAAATTCACAGAAGTACTTTCGGTTAGCAAGTAACCGAAAGTACTTCTGCGAATTTTAAGATTGTTTGTAATTATTTATAAACCGTTAAAAATATTATTTCAATTATAATATATATATACAGTGAAAAGCCATTTTGCTACATAATTAATCCATCAGTAATTTATCTGATAAAATCTCTTAAGTTATATAGATCTTAGACTCATAATTGATATCCCACAAAGGTAAAACTTAAAATCATAGAAAATATGGAGAGGTATTAAACTATTAATAGAATGAGATTATCAGTAAAGAGTTATAATAAGAGTGCTTCTGGAGAATGGAAAAGATAAAAACTGCAAACTCATTATGGTTTACATGGCATCATAATCAACAACAATAAAGATGATTTTATATATTCATATATATGAGACTGTGTCTGTTTAGTGATACGCATTCTCTTTTTAAAAAAATATTCAAATTCACTTTAATATATGAACTTTAAAATTGTTTTCTCATTTTTCAGCAATAGTTTTAAAATAAAAGTTATTTGTATAATAATAATAATATTTTAACAGCATTTGGTAATATATCAGTAAATATATGAAAAGAAAAACATTTGAACTTTTGAATTTTATGTATTTAATCTTTTTTTAACCAAGCCAAACTTTTACAATTTTCGGATCTTTTGGTTTGATGCAGTAATAGGATTTGGAGAAATGCATGTATGGAGTTCGAAATTCATGGAAGGGGGACTCTGCACTGTCACTTCTGGGCTGAAACAATTTGTGAACACCGGAGTAATAAAACCGATGATTTTTTTATGTATTTTCTTTGAAAAAACGGTTGACAACTAGCAAATATCATGTTTTAGGAAACCACCTTTTTCAAATCAATTATCATCATTTTGCAATATCAACCATTCGTTCTCTTGTCTGTTTCTCTCACCCATAATTTTTATTTACACATACTTATTATCTATTTTTAATTTGATTTTGACTAACTTTTTGAAACATAAAATCTATCAAAAGATTTAAAAAAAACACTTTAAATTACAGATGTGAACAAAAATATTTTTATTTCACTTGAACAAACTTGAATCGCTAATCCTATTAAAGTGTAATTCAGTTCTTTAAATGTGCTGAGAGAAATTTATTAAAAATTAGCTCAATGACATTTTAAATTTAAAATTTTTAAACATATTGTGCCGTCGTATATGCTCAGAAGAGAAGGATTAAATACTTAAGCAAATCAAAGAATTTCATTTTTTTTTAAAATATCAATATTTATGATTTTTTTTAAAAATATATATTAATAATTAATGTTATTTACTTAAATACGAATAAGTTTTTTTAAATATATTTTGAATCCTTGCTGATAAAAAAATAATAATAATTAGTTTCTATAAAAAAAAAAAAAAAAGAAATATATCAAAAAATAACTTCTGTTGTCTATTTGTGAGTTATTACTAACAAGTTGTTTGTATTTGAAAAGTTTAAATAAAGTTTAATTTTCTATACATTCAACATGTACTGATAGATTATGGAAATAGTCCAACATATTATCACATGATATCAAAATAGCTTTGATGTCATATAACAGTATACTTCTTTGCGAATATTCTGACTACTTAAAAAAAAAAAAAAGTTTATTGGTTTTAATTACGCTAATAGCTTTACTAATCTAATTTCGCGATTAAGTATAATCTCGCACATTTAATGATTATTTGTACTCTTTAATCCACTGAAGAAGCCTAGGAGATTAAATATATTAATTATTAAATAAACACAGCTTAATTTGTATGAAATTCAAACCAGAATTAAATCACCCTCTTCTTAAACTATGAAAAATATATACTCTTATGTCTCAGTCAATAAAGAATAGAGTATTCTTTATCATTTATTGATTTGTTCTTTATTCATAACATTTGGAAGAGGGTAGTTTTCTTCCATTTGATTTCAGGATTAAAAATACTGTACTAATTTTTATTACTTCAGGACTGAAATGTAAAAAACCAACAGCTTCACTTAAGAAAATTATACAAAATCATGCTAATATTTTTAAATCAAGATCGATTTCAGGTTTAGCTATCACCAATATCCACAATATTGTAATCAGATATTGTTTGTATATAATGTTTCCCAATAGCTACTTTATAAAATCAGAATAATTATTTTTCTAGAGGCTGCAGATTGCATCCCCAATTACTCAATTTGTTTTTAAATTACAAATACAGAGGTGTATCCAAAAATAACAGAATTTTATAATAAAAAATTGTTTATTTATTTTTAAATGTTATAAACTTAATCACTTTCAAATTACTATCCATTTGATGCAATCCACTGGTCTAAATGTGTTTTTTTATTTTTCAAAGTAGTCCAAAAATACTTGCAAAGTGATGCCTTTTAATGTCTCTGTCATTATTTTCCCCACTTCTAAGTCTGCAAAAAAAATTGAAATATTTTTACATTCAAGAGATAAATTTAATTAAAAAGTGTTTGACCTCGAGGCTTTGAGAGATTCTAACATTATGGGTGTGGAGTTTACACTCTTTTCTTTGTCACAAAACAAGATGTTTATGTTTTACCACATCTTAGACATATTTCACAATTTTCAGATAAAATACCTGACTGTTGCAAACTAAATTTCAGGAAAAAATAATCTGCTTCAAATAAAAAAAACAACATGATTTTGATTTTGATCTTAACTTGTGATGCTTTTTAGTGGTGAATTTAACATTTCAATTAAACAACACATAAACTTGTGTTTTTATGAGACCATCTGTTTCAAGCATTACAACTTTTTTCTTGTTGTTTTCTGTAAATGAAAATAGAATTTTATTGTTGAACTTTTCAGCCATTATAAAAAAATTGACAAAAATGCAAACTGCACTCTACAAAACAATGGTTTACATGCTCCCATAAATTCACATGGTGATGTTATTTGGAAGACTGATGGGGAAGGCTTCTTGCAAGCTGTATATGACAGCTGATGTATATACTATAATAGGCATGCAAACCAGAGAATGATTCCAATTATTACTAAACCATAGTTTTTATATTTTAAAAAAGTATATGTGGTCACAAAAAATCATATGGATTATGGTTATTTAATACCTATTTTTTATGGATATGTAAACATTATGTGAAGATTTATTTTACTTTGGATAACTCTGTTAATTAGAACATTTAAAAAAAATAAAATTATATTGTTTATCAATTATTCAATGATCTCAAAAAATCTTATCCACTCACACAAAGATTTATTAATGTATTAATCTTAAATCAGTAGAGTAAATGCCATTATGCTGCTTATAGATAATATTTCTCTACCCCTATATCAACAAAGTGCAAAACAATATTTCTCTTCTGTTGCACAATTAGACTACAAAACAATATTTCTCAATCTCTATAACATCAGATTGCAGAGCAATTTCTTTATCTCTGCATCAATGGCTGCAAAACAATAATTCTCCAATATTTTTCAACTTTTATATCATCAAGTTTTGATACAATATGTCTCTATCTTTATACCATCAGAATGAAAAGCTGTATTTCTTTATCATTACATAATCAGGCCACAACATGATAATTCATTACCTCTGCACCATCATACTGCAAACAATATTTCTCTACCTCTATATCAGTCATATCAAATGTTTTTTATGACCAAGAGCCCCAATAAGTATTAAAGTTCATATGGTCATTATTAGAATAAAAAAAATTAAAGAAGACGCACATTTTCTATTATTAACATTGCAATTACTCATTTAAAATAACATATGTAAAAAATATATATAAATTATACAATTTTTTTTCCCATGTTTATGTTATTTAAATAAAATTTATATCATTTTTTTAAAAACTTGTCAACATATTTTATTAACCGAATCTTCAAAATTTAATTGAATTTGTTAATGTATAGTTATTTTTAAAAACGATTACACGTGCTGGTTGGTTAATAGTGATCTTTCTGCACGTTTATATTTTTTAAAGTTGAAAGTAGTTGTTTACACAAATATGTGCTACTGAACATAGCTAAAATATGCTTAATTGCATATAACACATAAAGAAATAGGTCAATAGATAAATACCATTGGTTGTGTTAAAGAATTTTTAATTTTCTTTAGTTGTTGTTTTTTTAAGCGTTGACTAGTCTTGTTGGGAATTTTGAATTTGGGGTGATTTAGTTATTTTTGTTTCAATATGGAATCACATTGAATTTCACTTAATTCTAATGGTAAATTGTCATTAACAGTTTTAATATTAATAGATAGAAATGAAGTGAATAGATGAAATAAATTTTTACATTCTTTGAATCCAAAAATCTTCTATACAATTTACTTACTAATAATTAATTTTGATTATCATATTCTGAAATTTTTAATCCTGGTGATTTTTATAATAACGATTGAACATTCAAAATGCGATGTTTTCTTTTTGAATTTGTTATTGTCAGAGTAATAATTTCTCTTTGAAAACAATGGCATTATCAAACAATGTGGTATCCACATGACGTTTGCCTTGTAGTTTAAGATTAAGTTGACTAATGTGTTTTGTAATGTTGACCAATAAAACCAAATCTTTTATCCATTGATCATCATTTAATATTCCACATTTATAATTTTTCAGTTCTAAAAGGGGAATAATTTTATCCACCAATTGGAAAAATCACTTTAAAATTTTATGATTAGAAAACTACTGAATTTGTGTATAATAAAGTAGATCGGTATATTCACTTTCTACATCGTCTAAAAATGTATTCAACTTTAGTGATATTTTTTAATGATGTCAGATATTTAAAACTTCAGAGCATAATATTTGCTGATGAATAATGCAAAGATAGTGTTGAAAAAAGTATTATTTTGGTTTCTAAATCTTTTTTTTAATTGTGTGATAACACCTTTAATTTCACTAATCATGACAGGAGTACCAGTAATTACAAAAAAAAATTTTTTTTTTAATTTGATAAGTCGTATTCATTCAAAACTTCCATAAGTGCATTAAAAATATTAACTCCAGATGTTTTATGTGCACTGGGGTATTTTCTGGAAGCTCTTCACTTTTAATGTTCACATAACATCTGTGAATTGAAATAACCAGATGAACTTTATCCTGTATGTCAGTACTTTCATTAATTACATTGGAACAGGTTTTAAATATCTTAATTATTGATTTTAGTTGATTCCTTAAATTGATGACTATATCCTCATTTCTTCTGGAAATGGTATTTTGAATCAGCTTATATTTTTGAATTTCTTTAACTGTTCTACACATAATATATTCATTAATTTAATAATCTATTTGCGAACAAATTATCCTTCCATGGACGATTTTGGCTTTCTTGTAATTGACATGACATCAAATAACGAGTTTTCACAGCAGTAATATTAACATCATTAGGTTTGGTAAATATGTTTTATTGTTTTTGAAGTGTCAATTTTAATTCTGACAATTTATGAAATTTTCCCAATATATTTGTCATAGTTTTCTTTATGAATCGCACCAATGGGTCTTCTATTATATTCTTTGCAAACCACAATAGGGTTTGTACATATCAGATATAACATTTTATTTTTTCTTTAAATACAAAAATAGTTTAATTCCTATTTTGTTTGAAAAGTCTGAAATTCTTTTTCAATTAATTATTTTAGTCATATTCATGGAGGGTTTTGACATTATAATAAATTTTTAAATAATCACAAAAAAAATTACACTTTCTAATATAGAAATGTTTTAAATAAAACGTCATTAAAATCTGAACTTGATAACAATAATGATTTGCTTAAATAATAGTACTAACATTGGACAGATAAACTTATATCGGCTTTATTACGAGATGTAGCTCGTTGAATAGGTCACGTTCTTCTTGACTATATTCAATTCATGCACATAAAAATTATTAATTATTTAAAATGTGTTTAATATTTATTTAATTAATTCATTTAACTTTAACATTAAAAAATCCAATACAGTCAAAGATTAAATTATTATATTGATTACCATCTTTATCAGGTCACAAGTCTTGTCAGTAGGACACAAGCTTCATGTTTGACATATACCTGCTTTACATCACCAAGCTGCAAAACAGTATTTCTCTACCTCTACACCATTAGATTGCAAAAAAATTTATCTATTTTTGCACTATCACAGTGCTATATTGTTACTTAGATATTAACACTTATGGAGACAACTCTTATTATGTTCTATTACTAAATAATAAAAAAATTTAGATTTAGAGTACACATTAAATCAATAACTATTGCTTGTTTATATAAATACTATTTTAATAGTTTTTTATCTTTAGAAGATATTTTTGGAATATCATCTAATGTGGATTTAGGCATATTTTCAAACTCGAACTCTGCTTTTCATCATTTATTGATAAATTAGTAGTCATAAAAGATAACATAAGCCTATATGAAATCTTTTAAATATATACTTTGTGTGGAGGATCATTAAGCATTTTACATGTGAAACATGATATTAGGTTATGTGTGTTTATATATATGCAATATTAAAATTATATTCCATAAGAGTGTGTGGCCAATTAATAATTATTAAAGACATAATGTATAAAATTGCCTAGCCTTCATGTACTGTTGTGAAATCAATCAATCAGTTATACCCTGTCCTATAGATAGGTCCATAGAACAGTCACATTGCCAATTCATCCATTTATCCAATCTGTTCTGTTCATTGCTAAGACCTTTATATATTTCTTCTTATATCTTATACCATCCAGCAAATCAATGTTCCCAATTTAATTTTACATTTCATTATACATTTTTACGCATTATTGTGATATATTAGTAAATACACTGAAACTAAACTTAATAAATGAGAATGTTTTTAATGTAAACTTTAATTCTATTACTGCTACTAAACAAAAATAAACAGAATATTTTCTAATGCACTACATGTTTCTACTATAGGCTCGCCTCATCAGTATATTATATGCCCAATCCTTTCCATGGCAGAACTGAACCCAGAATCTTAACTATAACTGATTTAATGTTGTATATTTTATTTTTAAAGTGTGAATATACTATCAAGGGTCATCATAACAGTTTTTGTTTATATTCAATTGGATCACGAAATATTAAACATCTTGCAAAGTAAAAACAATTATAGTCATACTTTAAACTTGCATACATAATCATTTTTATGATTCTAAATTAAATATATAATACTAGCAAAAGCACTGAGAATGAATGCGTAAATGAGAAAAGTATTTTACCGTAGTGCACCTGTAAATGTCAATATCATTAATTGCTACCTAATATAAATTAAACAGACTAAGGGATTATATTTTTCCTAGGTTTGTCTAAAACCGAATCCCAAAATTAAATAATACTTTATAACCCGTTGAAGCACAAATTTAAAAATTGTGATCATTTCTATTAACATAGACATTATTTATTAGTTATACATACTATTCTTACCCAAAATCAAATGTTTAAACTTGAGGATAACTGATGAAGTTACATTATGCAGAAACATGTAGTATGTGACATTAGACATTATGTTAGGTAGCACTTAATGATATTAAAGTTTAAATACATTTTTTAACTAGCATATACATGCATATAAGTAATTAGCTAATATATGTAATTAACAGTCAGAGTGATGTTTGAAAAATTCATTTAATCCTGGAACAATGTAAAAACTTGGCCAATCACACTTCAGGATATATGCATGCTTCAAAGTCACCCCTTGCATCAGCTGCTTTTGAATATTCCTGAGCCTCTATGTCAATAAGTTGTTGTTAAAGTATGATTATATCATGTAGTTATGTTTTATTTTAAAACCGATTTTAATATACTAAATGAAATCTAGTGTTCTAATAGATTATCTCTGAATCCTGAAAACATTTCTCCATATTCTTTTTATTATTTTTGCTTATTTCTTATTCAATTCATCATCTTTGCCTACATCTTATTATTTTAGTTTTTTTTTTTTTTAAATTAATCTTAATTGTATAATCTACATATAAAATAGATTACTTCCCATTATATATAAATAAACACAAAAACTTAAAAGTGAAGTTAAAAAAGAGAAGTTATAAATAAATATAATAAAAGTAAGCTAAACGTTTTCGAGGATCCATGCCTCATAATCATAGCTTTCTTAAAAATACATAATAAAATATATACAAAGATATTTAAATTAGCATGTGTTACGTGGACCATTTCTTCGATATGCCAAAGCAAGTGTCTTTTCTATTTATAGCATTAATATTTCCATTACTATAGAATGTTCTTTTATTTTCCTCTTATGATCATTTAATTCAGAGCATATAATTACAGGATTGGCAGGAGTAAAATTGTGTCCAGATTTCATGGAATGCCCCCAAAATACAGAAAAATACTATGAAAGATGGATGGCCAATGGGTTTACCTGTCAGTGGCATTTTATCTAATGTCTACTTAAATAAATTTGAGAGCTCTATAATACCGAAATATTACAATTGCACTCATGATTTTACATATATTTGGTATATGGATGATATATTTATTATTTCCTCTATGGATAATATTTTACATATACGACAACTTCAAAGTTTATCTAATTTATCACTTAGCATTGTATATGAAAATAACAACAAAGAAATAAAATATCTTGACCTTTCATTATCAAGAAATAATAACAGTATAGATTACAAGATGATAATTAAGCCTTTTGAAATTAGAAGCTGTATTCACCCTAAATCTAACTCACCTGCGTCACACAAATTTGCTGGTTTAAATTCTTTCTTATTTACAAATTTGCATCTTTGTAAATATGAAGCAGACAGAAAAAAAAATCTGAATAATTTTATTAAAGATTTAATGACAGCAGGTTTTAAATTTAAATCTATTAAAAATAATATTACTAAATTCCATAATAAAATAAATAATTTTGTACCACGTATTCAACTTCCTAGAATTACTATTCCTTACATTTCCAAAATATCTAACAAACTAACTAAAGCATTATTCAATAAGTTTAAAATATAATTTAGAACTCCTCCTAATTCTAACAGATTGATCAACAACTCAAAAGATTATATTGATTGTTCATTCACCCCACATGTAGAATATTCCATTTCATGTCCTCAAGAAAAATGTCTTGCTATATATTATGGTGAAACTAAAGCTACTATTAATACTATGCTTGCTCAACATGTGTACACTTACAAGAGAGCTCAGAAGAACAACAATATATCTTCTGTATTTTTGGAGCATTCCATGAAATCTGGACACGATTTTACTCCTGCCAATCCTGTAATTATATGCACAGAATCAAATGATCATAAGAGGAAAATAAAAGAAGCATTCTACATTAATGAAAATATTAATGCTATAAATAGAAAATACACTTGTTTTGATATATCGAAGAAATGGTCCACGTAACACATGCTAATTTAAATATCTTTGTATATATTTTATTATGTATTTTTAAGAAAGCTATGATTATGAGGCATGGATCCTCGAAAATGTTTAGCTTATTTTTATTACATTTATTTATAACTTCTCTTTTTTAACTTCACTTTTAAATCTTCATATATATTAGTTAAGGGCTGTAAACCTAATACTTTTAGTATCTCATAAATATGTTAGGAATCTAATGTGTTTGTTGTTTGTTTTTAGATATTTTTCAGATATCTGATACTTTGCCAGTTTTTCTATATAAAATCGAATAGTTGGTAGATTGAGAATTCATAAGAAGTTTGGAAATCAGACGTTTTCGTTGTGATCCATGGAATTTCAGTTTTCAAGTTTAACATTATAGTCAAGCATTGGTAGTTGAGAGGTCAGCGACAGCTGCTTTACATGCAGTTGTCCCGGGTTAGCAGGTTCGCTTCCCGGCTGATGTCGTGACACATAAGAAAAAAATTTTTTAACATTATATCAAGCAACATAGACAGTAAAACATTAAAACATAATAACTTCTAACTCTGAAATAGTTAGCACCTGTTTCATTTAAATATTCAGATCTGTGGAATTTATTAAAAGCTAAGAAAATTATAAATGATTGCCATATGTAACAAATTTTGTATTTGTTGTTTATCATATTTATCTAGAATTCATCCTTTGAAGATAAATAATCATTTTATTACTTAATATACAAGACAGTTTGCTGTAGTTTGACGGATTAAAGATTACATTTCCGTTCTTTTTTTATTTAAGTCATTTGTCTTTTTTCAGTATGAAATTAAGTAATTATAGCTTCTAATAAAATGTTATAAGAATTACAATTTGTGTTCAAATATCAACAATTGGAAATGGAAATGTATAATTTCTTCTATATTGTAAAATATCTTACATTTCTGCAGTTAGCAGCTTAATAAAACCATTATAAGTAAAAGATAGCCATCATCATCGTTAACCATTATCAATCCACTACAGAATAAAGGTCCTGCCAAGTTCGATCCACCTTCTTCCATCTCTAGCCTCTCTTCTCCACATCATCCCTGTACATTTTTTTTATTTTATCCATCTCACATGTGGTTTCTTTTTAGATCTTTTACAATGTCTTAGAATCCAATTTAGGATTTCAATTGCCCATCTATTATCATCTCTTCTATCAATAAGTTCATCCCATGTCCACTTCAGTCTTTTAGTTTTTTCAATGGTGTCAATAATACTGTTTGTTCTCTTAACCATATATTGTGTTTTCGATCTTTTTTTCCTATTATGTATCTCTCCATACTTATTTGATTGGTCTGAAATCTCTGTATTGCTCTTCTATTAAGTATCCAAGTCTCTAATTCATAAGTAACTACTGGTAAAACACATTTATTAAAAACATTCTTTTTCAAACACATAGGCATATTTCCTTTTAGAATTAAGTTATTTCTACCAAAAACAATCCAATCAAGTTTAATTCTATGATTAATTTCATCCATTATGTTTCCATCTATAGTAATAATCTGACCAAGGTATTTATAGTTGTTAACTTCTTCTAACTCATCATAATCAAGCTTTATTTTAATCTTTTAAGAAAATCCACTGAACATTATTTTAGTCCTTTTAGCATTTACCTTTAATCCTACTTTCATCTGATAACACTTGTAACATTTCTTGAATCTCTGAAGCATTATTGTCAAAAACAATTACATCATCTGCAAAATATAAATGACTTAAATAATCTCCATTTACTTTCACTCCTTTCACTTCCCATTTTAATCAACAAAATACTTCTTGCAGCACTGCTGTAAAAAGTTTTGGAAATATGGAGTCACCCTGTCTTACATCCTTCTCAATGTTAACCTTCCTAGTATCATTATGTAATCTAATTGTTGTTGTTACATTTTTACAAATAATCTTTAAAATATGACAATATCCTGGGTCTATACCTTGATGATCCAATGCTTTAATCACAGATGAAAAGCTTATAAAAATCAAATGCCTTTTTATAATCTACCAATCCAAAGCAAAATGGCAACTCATATTCATTGGTCTTTTTTATAACTTTTGTCAATAAATAAATGCGATCTACTGGATTGAAACCACTTTTAAATCCATCTTGTTCTTTTAGTTCATACTGAGTAAATTTTACATTCAGTTTTATTTAAACATTGTTTTTACATAATAAGATGTATATGATTATAACTTGTGTTAATTTGACATCAATGAAAGAAATGAAAATCGATGATCAGTAATCAATTGTCATTAACTTATTACCTATTTTAGTTAATAAATAATCATGATTGCTTTTTTTTTTTGGAAGACCATGTGACCTTTAAGCTTTTAAGTAATACAGCAAGTACAGTGGTGAATAAAATAAAATACTTTTTAATTATTTCATTCAACTGACATGTATTTTTAGCTCATAACTCCAGTATTGGACAGCTATAGTAAATTCCTCATAAAATATAAATGAAGAAGGATCAAAAAATAACTGGAATTTTATATTAAAAACTATTTATCTTTAAGTGTTATAATCTCCATCAAGTACTGTCCATTTGATACAATATATCAGACTAAATGTGTTTTTTTTTACTTTTTAAACTAGCCTGGAAACACAAAATGAAGTCTTTTAATATATACATCTTTTTTTCACCCACTTCTAAGTCAGCAAAAAAAAAATGAGGCATTTTTTTTTTTTCATTTGAGAGAATAAAAAGAAGTCACATGGTTAGAGATTGAGTGAATATGACTGATAGATAAGCTGAGTTATGCAGAATTTAATTAAGAACTGTTTCACACTCAAGACTGCTTGCAGAGAAATTGTCATGGTAAAGTTTGCAATCCTCACTTTGCCACACAAAGAGAAGCTTACATTTTATTACATCAATCAAATTGTTTCAGAACTTGTAGATAAAACTTCTTAAGAACTAATTTTGAGAGAAAAATGTCATTTGCATTATCTTAATATTGGACTATGCTTACCATGCTTCTTTGGGGCAAGATGAATTTGACAATTTTATTAAATCATTTATAAAGCTGTGTTTTTCCCAGAACAGCTTTCTTGTAATTTGTCTAAAGCATTACAACTGTTTTCCCTGCTGTTTTCTATAAAAGAAAACAGAATTTCACATTATTCCAACTTTTTGGCCATTGTAAAAAATCCCCCAAAACACAAAATTCACTTTACAAATAAATGTGCTAAGTAGCACTATGGTTTCATATAGTAATGTAATTTGGCTTAGAAAAGAATTTTCATAAGAAATATGTAACAGCAGAAGGATGTATGCTAGCAGGTGCACTTACCAGAAAACATTTCCCTTTACTTTTGCATCACCCCATCCCCCTCATAAAAGAAAATTCAGAAACATAACAATTATTATATAAAGAGCTTGCAAATAAGCTATTAGCAAGCTTTGCAGAATATCCCTAACCCAAGACTGTATTTCTGCTACTGGATTCCTCAATGAGGTGCTAAAATATTCAAGAATTAGATTAAAAATACCAGGACAAGCTCAGCACTTTATCTAATCAATAACTATTAAGTAGAAAACCTGAAAATTTCAGCCATCCATATGTCTTCCAATTCATCTAACTTAAATATCTATATGGGACCAAACTAAGTTCAGATACACCATATATTAATAGCTTTAGCAAAATAAAATTGCCAAAGTATTAATAGCAAAAAAATAAAATTACAAAAAAAAAATCAAGTCATATGTCACATGATCTAATTTAAACAAGCTTGTATTATAGATGTTGTACAAAGAGCTCACAAATAAGTTCTTAACAAGCTATGCAGTATATCCCTAACCCCAGACTAGTTTCTGCTACCAGCTTCCTCAGCAAGGTGCTAAGATATTCAAGCTCTTTATATAACATTTGTAATACAAGCTTGTTTAAATTAGGTCATGTGACATCTGACTTGATGTTTTTGTAATAAAAATTATTATTTGATCATACAACAAAATAATTTAAAGAATTTACATACATTAGTTTTAAATTAAATTTATTTGGTTTACTATATAAATTAATAGTGGAGATTATGTATAAGTCTTATTAAAACAAAAGAAATTTCATAGAAGATGTAGCAAAATTGATGTACTGTTGACCTCATATACGTTTCACGTATTTTCCTCCATAAATCCGTCTGTGTTGGATTTAAACCCTCTATGAAGTAATAGTTGCAAATAAAGATGATTGGAAATACTCCTTCAAAACCACAGAGCTCTTAAGTGATTTTAAAATCTTTCATATTAAGCTAGCTTATTTAAATAATGAATGTTCACTAGTATTTATTAAAACTCTGTTTAAAGTAAAATCATTTATAAAATTAAAACTGTATAAATCTTGCCTGAATTCATCTGTGTAAATGTAATTTTGTTTCTCTAATCTATAATACCAGTAATTAGTTATTATCTAAATTTCTTTAATACTGCAGTTATGCCTATATTATGCCTATATCATCATCATCAACCATTATCAATCCACTGCAGGATGAAGGTCTCTCCAAGTTTAATACATCTTCTCCGATCTTTAGCTTCTCTCCTCCACAACACCCCTGCACATTTTCTTATTTCATCCATCCATCTCACATGTGGTCTCTTTCTGGGTCTTTTAAAATTTCTTGGAATCCAGTTGAAAATTTCAATTGTCCATCTATTATCATTTCTTCTAGCAATATGTCCAGCCCAACTCCATTTCAATCTTTTAATTTTTTCAATAAGGTCAGTAACACCTGTTTGCTGTCTTACTCATACATTGCGTTTTCGATCTCTTCTTGTTACTCCCAACATACATCTCTCCATACTCCTTTGAGTGGTCTGAAGTCTCAGTATTGCTCTTCTATTAAGTGTCCAAGTCTCAGATCCATAAGTAAGAACTGGTAAAACACATTTGTTAAAAACAATCCTTTTCAAACACATAGGCATATTTCCTTTTAGTATCAAGTTATTTCTACCAAAAGCACACCAACCAAGTTTAATTCTATGATTACTTTCCTCCATTATGTTTCCATCTGTATTAATAATCTGACCAAGGTATTTGTAACTGTTAACTTCTTCTAATTCTTCATAATCAATCTTTATTTTCATATTTTGAGCAAATCGATTAAACATTACTTTAGTCTTTTTAACATTTATCTTTAGTCCTACTTTTCTACTTTCATCTGCTAACTCCTGCAACATTTCCTGCAACTCTGAAGCATTATTTGCAAAAAAAATTACATCATCTGCAAAATCTAAATGATTTAAATACTCTCCATTTACTTTCACTCCTTTGATTTCCCTTTTTTTTTAAGTGTCATAGCATTGGCCGGGACGTGAACCCGCAACCCGGGCAACTGCCTGCAAGTGCAAGGCAGTCACACTGACCTCTCGACCACCAATGCAAGACTAGTTTCCCATTTTAATCCACAAAATACTTCTTGCAGCACTGCTGTAAAGAGTTTTAGAGATATGGAATCACCTTGTCTTATACCTTTCTCAATGTTGATTTTTCCAGTATCATTATGTAATCTAGTTGTTGCTGTTGCATTTTTATAAATATTCTTTAAAATATGACAATATCCTGGATCTATACCTTGATGATCCAATGCTTTAATCACTGAAGAAATGTGTATAGAATAAAATGCCTTTTCATAATCTACAAATCCAAAACATAAAGACAACTCATATTCGTTTGTCCTTTCTATGACTTCTCTCAATACCTGGATATGATCTATTGTACTAAAACCACTTTTAAATCCAGCTTGTTCTCTTGGTTGGTGGAAATCCAAAGTTCTCTGTAGATGAGTTGTAATTATCTTGGTAAAAATCTTATATAAAACTGATAAAAGGCTGATAGGTCTGTAATTTCTAATATCTTCTTTATCACCTTTTTTAAATATTAATATTATTACTGCATTCTTTCAATCTTCCGGTACATCTTTATCATTTAGACATTTGGTATATAACTTTGCTAAAATTGTTTCTATTTCTTCACCTACTTCTTTTAATATATCAATTATAATTCCATCATTTCCTGGAGCCTTTCCTTTCTTCATGCACTTAATTGCATGTCTCACTTCTTCATTTAAAATTCTGGGCAATTCGGAAGATGTAATAGATATAGGAAGTACTTGTTTTTTATTACTATATAATTCTTGATAAAAATCTTCTACCAATTTCATGATGTCATCTCTCTTTTTAGTAATAATTCCATCTTTTTTTCTTATTGCAGATATAAATTTCCTACCAATACCAAAATGTTGTTTAACATTTTTGAGACTTTTATTTTCTTCTACAGCTTTCCTTGCTATTTCACAGTTATACTTTCTTATATCATTTTCAACTCTTTTCCGTACCATTTTACAAAATTCGAGATATTCAATTCTTTTTAATACATCATTTTTGTATATCTTCATATTCCTTCTTTTCTTCATAAATTCTCTAGTCTCAGTAGAAATTTTATTAGTCAATTGCTGCTTTTTTCTACCAGCTATGTTTGTTGCAGTTTTTAAAAGTGTATCAGTTATTTTCATATTAATTTCATTCAAATCTGTATCATGTTCAAAATCTCCTAACACTTGAAACCTATTTGTAAGTTCTAATTTAAATTCATTAGAATGTTTCTGAAGATTAGGAATATCAACTGTAAATATTGTTTTTCTTAATAATTTTTGTCTCTCTAGTTTTACATTAACACGTAACTTACACCTTACTAATCGATGATCACTTCCTGTGTTAAATTTATTAAGAACATTACAATCTTGAAATATGTATTTTCTGTTAGTCAAAATATAATCCAATTCTGTTGTACCTTCATTTGGATGCTTCCATGTCCATTTCCTTTTAACATTTTTCTCAAAAAATGAATTCATAATATAAAGTTTTTCTTTTTCTGCAAACTCCACAAGTCTATGACCTCTCTCATTTCTATTACCATAACCAAAATTACCTACAGCAATCTCATCTTTCATTCGTCTACCAATTCTAGCATTAAAGTCTCCCATAACAATTTTAAAATGTTGTTTACTCTGATCAAAAGCCTTTTGTACATCCATATAAAAATCTTCTACTACTTCATCACTATGAGAACTTGTTGGGGCATAAACCTGAATTATCTGCATTTGGTATCTGCTATTAAGTTGTATAACTAATCTTGCCACTCTGTCCGATACACCATCAATCTCCACAATATTGTTCTTCCACTTTTTATTTATAATGAATCCTACTCCAATTGTATTTCCAATATGTGTGCCTTTATAATAGAGTATATGTCCACTTTTTAAATCAATTGTTTCTTCTCCTTTTCTTCTAACTTCACAAAGTCCAATAATGTCCCATTTAGTATAAGACAGTTTTTCTTCTAATTCTTGCAATCTTCCTTCACTTGAAAGTGATCTGCAGTTGTAAGTACCTAAATAAAAAGTCGTCATCAAATGGCAGCCTGGGTCCACAATCAGGGGATTCTTAGCACCCTCTGCCTTCGGCCACCAACCGCTTGCCTTGGTTGGTGACTTTACAGCCTCCTGGGAATAAGGGCCATGCTTTATTTTTGTCTGTCATAATTGTATATATGTATTGGAAAAATATTTATCATTTACACAAACATTCATTCTGCCTTATCAGGCACTGAGAAGAAAGACCATGGTGTTTCTTGATCTTAAAATCAGAGGTAAAAAGCCAATAAACTCACCATGCTGGCTAGTGCGTGTTGGTGAGCAGCCCATCCATGTTCATATACTATATGAATAATCACATAGTAATAACAGCTGCAACGATAAGAACGTATGGAGTGGACATTAGGAATTTGCCCTGCTTGGTTCCTTTAAGGCCTCCAAGAGGAATCAAAGGATTTCCTTTCAGTTAATAGAAAACTCCTTTCTGCATCCTATGCCTATATATATATATATATATATATATATATATATATATATATATATATATATATATATATATATATATATATTATAACAATCTGAAAGAAAGTGAAGATCAAATCTAACCGCAATCTGCACTACACAGGCACCATCTAGGCATTTGAGCCTAGAAAAATTTATAAAGTAGGCAGATATGCGCTGTTAAGATTCCACTTTATTTAAATATTCAGATCGTTAGCCCAAGTCACTAGCTCATGGAGATGCAGAGATAATAAATAACTTGTTTAATTGCATCTTAAATATATATATAAAAAAAATCAAAGCCACTGCCAGTAATTAACAAACAAACATTTATTAATGCACGTATAAATAAATTTTGAGGAATACATTTAACATTTTATATTAACTTTTAATTTTATATTTAAATAGATTGCAATAATGAATTTAATATTTATTTAGAGGGTCGAGTATGAATAGACTACATAGATCTGCATTTGAATAGAAAATATTCTATCCCTTATTTAACCTTAGTCCAAAAGTTTGCACAGATTCCACGGTTAAAAACATTTCAAAATAAACACAACCGATCAAAATACAAAATCATCGATAACATCAATTGCATAGGGAATACACAAAACCGAATAGCATTCATTGTAAGATGCCGCAGTATTGCTGACTTATATATTCTAATCGAATGTGAAAACCACAACATAATCAACCGCTAATGAATCTATGCAACTTCTATACCCAACCTTAAATTTCCTCATTTAAAATTTAAACAATAAATATTAATACAAATAAAATAATAAATGGAAATTATTTTTTTATCAAACACCACACATATAAAATTAAACATTATTAATTGATCCAAAAACTTACAAAGGTCAGATAAGAGTCCATTTTAACATTTAAGTTGGCTTGTTTATTAATTTGTCAAACCCGGATTAAAGTTCTTAATTATTCTTTTTTTTTATGATTTTAAAAATTGTTTAGTTCATATAGCTTACAGTAGAATCCAGGTTCTTGTTTTTAATTACCAAAACATCTCCATTGGAAGACTGCTCTGATGTTCTGGAGGTAGCATTAGCTGGTTCCATTTTGGTATCACAGTCTTTTCATTTTTTAAAATAAGTGAGAGAGAACGACAAGTGCATCTTATCGTTCGTCTCACCAAATCAAGTTGGAAAACTGACTGGAACTCAATATTTTTCTTTTTATAGTCCTCCTATAGATTCCATGAACAAAAATGTCACTGTTCCATTTTTTCATTATGGTCCAGGCCTTTATTTGCTTCCATTGGTCAAGCTAAAATCTCTTACTCATCTATTTTTCATCTGAGTTTTTAATTGCACAGCTTTTGGATAATTAATAAGCAATCATTTCCATTTACAGATTACAGGAATTAATTAATACCTGTTTTTATTTTTACTTACGTTATTTCTTTATTAAAATATTTTTATATTTAAATCTTGTATTTTTTTATACAAAAGTACGTTCAAATACCTTTTTTTTTTTTTATTTATAAAAAAAAAAATGTTTTTTTATTTATATAAAAAAAAATATTTTTAAAGTTTTGCATCTGTGCGAACTATATACGTTTAACAAACATTTTAGCTTTTAGTTTTTTTTTATAGATTTTATTTTTATTTGCAAACTCTAAGATTTATTTTAAATTAATGTAACGGCATATTTATATACCGTTACAATATATATATATATATATATATATATAATGTTCTAATTATTTATCCCACTCTATTTTATGTATGATGTAATATGCCAAGTATTTTTAGACAGTGAACATCATAATTTTAATAAATTTTTAAAGGAGAGATAATTATTAAAATCTCCATTTTAATATTTTAGAATTGGTACTTAGCATATTAAATCACTTTTCTGAGATCCTATTATGTTAGATAATAACCGTTCGCTATGTGCTCATTACTATCATCAATTATATTTACATTTTTGTCTAGTCAGATTTATTATACATTATCACTTTTTGCTATCTGTTAGAAGTGATATGCTAGCTAGAAGGTGATATTAAAGTTATCTTTGTTAATGTTTATTAATGCCCATTAAATATACTTTCTCCTCCTTAGATTATGATTTAATATGCAGATTCAGTATTTTAAATGAGATTAACAATATTGTTTTAGCCCTTTTAATTAGTATAATTTTAATGCTAGTTTAAAAACTGGGTTGAGTTAGTTTAGCAGGTAGAATCTATCTGTTTAGGGGCTCTTAATTAGTTATATACATATGTGTATTTTAGTTATGCCTTGCGAGTATGTCTTTACTAAGTACACTTGTACATTATGCCTTGTTACGACTTCCGATGGGTTTGCAGTAAAGACTGCTTCCATACCCCTTAATTAAAGTATGGTTACCTTTTAGAGCTGTAACATGAGGATCCAGACCATTTTCATTAAACCTATCTGAGTTCCTAAACTAGATATGTTCATAATAATTGTAAGAGCCATCCGGTCTTAGGGCACTGAGCTTTTGATGCTGAAGCCCGTGAATAATTAATCATTCACACCACAAACTTATTTTTAGTGTTTTATTTATCATCCTAGCATATATATATATATATATATATATATATATATATATATATATCACACATTCTTTCCCTCATTACTAATTAATTATTCAGCATTAATCTGAAACCCAATCTTGTATACCAGGTTGAATGTGCATCATCTTGAACTTATTTATTCACTCACACTGATAATATATATATTAATAATATTACAATTCGATGTCTGTATTTCTTCAAAATAATATACATAAATTTATAAATAAATATTAAAAAATACAGTACCTAAAAGTTTATAAAATATATCTATAACCGTCACTTAGAAGCACTTTCAACTAACTTTGTACTTTTTGTCAACTAATACTTTTAAAATGACAACTTTTCCATAATTCCATGATGTCAAATTTCCCATAATTCCTTGATCTTAATGCTTTCTGCTTGCCTATTAATTAAATTTTGTGTGTATTTATATATTAACATCACTTCTTTAATTTTTCTTTTATTATTATTTCTTTCAGTTTCCAATATTTTTACATTACTATAATTAAAATCAAAACCATATATACATGATTTATTATGGTCATAAAAGACAGAATCTGATAAATTATCACTAGTTTTATAATTTTGTTTTGTATTTTGAACCCTTTTTAATAATAACAAGTGCTCTTTTGTTCTTTTTTCCAGTGTGCATCTATTTCGAATCAACAGGCAAGTTTCATTAAGAAAATTTATAAAGGTATATGTGGTATTGCATTTGATGCACCACCTACATTAAATAAATTAATAAATAATTCAAAAAATAAGATTTTATTAACAAATAAAAATTGTATCATTTATAAATGGATATGTAGATGTGGCAGTGGATATATAGGTGAATCGAGGTGCACATTGGAAAAAAGAACAAAAGAGCACTTGTTATTATTAAAAAGGGTTCAAAATATAAAACAAAATTATAAAAATTATGATAATTTATTAGCTTCTGTCTTTTATGATCCATAATAAATCATGTATATATGGTTTTGATTTTAATTATAGTAATGCAAAAATATTGGAAACTGAAACAAATAATAATAAAAGAAAAATTAAAGAAGCAATGTTAATAAATAAATACAAGCAAAATTTAATTAATAGGCAAACAGCAAATGTTAAGATCAAGGAATTATGGAAAAGCTGACATTTTAAAAGTATTAGTTGACAAAAACTACAAAGTTAGTTGAAAGCGCTTCTAAGTGAAGGTTATAGATATATTTTTATAAACTTTTAAGTACTGTATTTTCTAATATTTATTTATAAATTTACATATATATAGCAGCCGTCTTATTAACTTATAACATTAGCAAACCAATGCAAATAGGTTTGGCATATTAAATATAATAGGCATGATTTTTAATAACTGCACAAACATATGCATATATCTATTTTATATGTTATGATGAGACTGCTGTATTAATAATAGTCTCATCCACTATGTAATGCCTGTGTGTGTTAATTCGCATATTAACCCTAGATAATTAATATCATTTTTGTTTCATTTGTTTTAATTTATTGCTTAATAAACCTCTTAAAATATAAACTTGTTTCATGTCTGTTTACTTGCAATCCAATCTCAATTCCTTAATGATTTTTATATGTCTAATATGCATTATGTTAGTTAAGATAATTAGCATGTTATGTAGTTTATTTTAATCCTTTTAGTTAAATTGTTAATTTCCCTTGAGTCTCATGTTTTTCCTTACTTGGAGCCAGCTTGCTGAAGAAATTGAGACCCAGTATAACCTCAGTCATGTCAGTTATAAGGTTTTAAATAATGGAGTACTAGTAAATGAATTGATGCTTGGTCAGATTCAGGATATCACCATCTCATTTCTGTCAGCATTGATATATTTTGCCTAGACTCTGGATTTTGTTGTGTGAATGTACAAATTTGACCATTACAATATATATTAAATATTAGTTATAATTGAATAATAATCAATATATATGTATATATAATACATATTAATTAGTATAATCAATGGCTAAGATACTGGATTGTTGTTTATGAGATCAGACTCCATGTAACTTCAAAAATATCAGCTGATGCATGGGTCTTGTCTCTGGTCTTAATTTTATTTAATTTTTTTAGAAAGAGTGATCTAGTTTTGTGAGATGTGGGATTAAAGCTTAGATAGCATCTTATGAACCAGAGTTTGAAAAGAATGAAGGTAGTACTTCTTATATTGTGAAAAAGACTACTCTGCATATTATTAGTGAGATTGTTCATTGTTTGTAAATTTGAATGAATAATATTAGGGATAAGAGTAGACAATGAAGAATGGAGAAACAATCCATAAGAAAGTGTTCCAATGTTTCTCCATTTCTATTACAGAAGAGATGTAATGAATTTATATTTGTGGTTGTACATATATTATAAAGAATATGAGACATTCCATGAATCAGGTCTTTATGTTGAGAAATTCTTATGAACAGCACTCAAAAAATCCTTTTGAAAGATTTTTGAAAAATCCCCATCTACAAACTCAAAAATCTTCTTTGGAGAATTGGGCTGCCAAAATTTCAATGAAATTTCATTTATCTTTGTTGACCCATGATGACTTGAAAAACTGTCAAGTTTTAAGTAATAATGAGACTGCATATGAATTAAAGTCTTTTCATTAGATACATCAAATAATTGTCCAATCATAGCAATCAAATAGTCACTTAACAACGATTGAAAAAAAACATTTAAAGAAGCATAGTTTATAGCCAACAACACCTATGCAATAAATAAAAAATATTCATGTGTTGCTTTAACATGCAAGTAGACATGCAAATCTATCAATTTGCATATTAATTACTTTATATATTCTCTCTCAGCTTCCTCTTTCTCACTCAAAAATCTGAATTTATCTAATGCTATAATATGACCTGTCTGGTCAAAAGCTTTGCTATGCTTTAGTTGTAATATTTTTAATATTTCCTTTATAACAAACTATACTCCATAATGAATATCACACTTTTGGGTCTATTTTTCTGCAACAATAGCTGGACTTGATAAAATATCTAATGGAATTTCTCAAGACACAACAATTCTTCATGATATCATATCCCAGAGAATAATGAATGAGATTTCATCAAAGCCTTGGTAGCCTATTTCTGCAGAGATAATTTCTGTCTTTGTAGATGGGGGCCATTTTAATGACTTTAAATAAGACTGATTAATTGATGATCATAAAAATTAGTCAATGCAGGATTGATACATAGTGTAAAGGGTAGCTTACAATGCACACATTCCTAAAAAGATCAAGCATATTTATTGAACCCAATCCATTTGGAATTTATATTAATAATGGGAAGATTATTTGTTTGTTATTTATTACATATATACATGTAATGCACAATAGATTATTTTATTATAAAATAAAATACGATCAGTATTTTACAAAGTAATATTATATATATATAAAACTATTTGATTAAATAAACTGTAATGTATATATTTTTTTTTAAATTTAAAATTGAATATTAATTTATAGTTAAATGAATTTGGGATGGCCTGAAGTTAAGTTGGGGTGGGCATGTGTGTGAAAATAAAACTGATTTTATTATTTTATTTTTTTTTATTTGTAATAAATGAAATGTATTTAAACAATACATATAAAAATCTAAATGAATTTAAACAATAGGCAGTTAAAAATCTTAGCATTCCTGGAAATCTACGCGTGTGAAATGTATAAAAACAAAAAAAAAACAGTTTACAAATCATTCTTCTTATTGTTATAGCACCTGTAACAAAAGACAGCAATTAAAACTAAAATTTAGAACACTAAACTGGAGTTTTACTTTTTCTTTTAGTTAAATTATAAACATTTTAAAAGTCAAATGCTGTAACTAAAAGTTTACCAAATTCAGAGGAAAGAAAATGAAATAAGAAGTAAGAATAATTGATAAATTCTTAAATAATTAAATCATGTTTTAAAAGTTGTTGGAGTAAATTTGAATATTTTAAATCTTTTCAAAAAGAATAACGAGAATTAAGTCTGCTGAAAATTGGAAAAGAAAAAAAAATGAAATAATTTTCTTAATATATATTTAAAGCACTTCAATACTATTCAATACAAATAAATGATTATAAATAATTATTAAATTGTACTTTAATATGAAAATGGGCTAGAGCAAAACATGCTATTGTGTGTCATGGTATTTCCTACCTGCTGCATTAAACCTCTATATATGTATATATATTTTTCTACTTTACTGTAAACACAAAAGATGCCTGCAGTCCAAAGTAAACAAGGATTAGAATACTTAATGATGAATCAAATGAGGATCAAGGTGTTTTCCATTAAACACAACTACAGGAGACACCATTGTACCTATCTATCCTTGCTAAGGAAAATGATTTACTAAGTAAAATGGCTTTGAAGAACAACTTGCCTATCAACTACTACTACTTCTATTATGATGATTTTTATGAATTTTGTTCCAATTACAATTTTTAATCAAAGAATCAATTTTGTAAATCTTTATTTATTTATTTATTTATTTTTTGTTTAAGACTTGTTATATGTTGTATTTTCACACTCTGATGCTGAAGCCTCATTTTTTTAGAATTAGCAAAGAAGAAAAAGGGGGATTATTCATTTTGATATTTTTATATTTTCATTGTAAATAAAATTTAGGTTAACCCACCTACTTCACATCAGACTATCCACAAAAATATTAAGGTAAGATTCTCTAAATTTATTTTCATAGGTTAAATTACAACACTTATACAGGATACATATTATATGTTTTATTTTGTGATTAACCTTGTACATATATTTTCCAGTATGTTTGACTAATCAACTAGTATCTGTCTCTATCATATATATATATATATATATATATATATATATATATATATATATATATATATATATATATATATATATATGTAAATTGGGGGAACTTGTTAAATAGGTTGTTAACATCTGCAAATATATAATTTAGCTAGCCAGCATCTTAATTATATTAAATAACTAAAGTTTATTTTTTATATGATTATGATTTGAAGAAAATGAGTGACATAGGTGGATTTCTACCATGGGGTATAAGAGTTGGATGTGGAGGATAATTAATTAGTAAAATGGTAGAGGTTCACATGGGACACATGTACATATGATGATTTTTTTTATCATTACTATTGTTGTTATACTTGATGAGATTTATTATTGTTAATAAATGTTTAAGAGTTTGTATTATTTTGGTCTCTGGTTTATTGAGTTGTCCTGACATTCCACAGTTTACAAATAATTATGCAC
>JAQFVV010012989.1:0-344483 GCA_028023455.1 Epiperipatus broadwayi
TGGAAGTGAGGATGCACGAGATTACAGGGTAGAATATATATATTGAAATGATTCTCATAGTGCTGACCCTAGTTTGAAATCAGATCATCCATAGGATTAGCACATGCAAGCAGATAAATTTCTAATATAAGGAAAATAAATCCTTACCAAGATTTATAAACAGGTGGTAAATTAAGTTAATTTTACTTTTAAAGTTGAAAAGAGAATTAATTATGAATTAATTTGATACAGGATAGTACAATTCTAAATGGCTTTTGGTAAATTAGAGTCAAACATTTAAAAATTGAATTTAATTACAACTTGAATAAAATAAAAATAAAAATATTAATACCTTATTTTAATTGTATATATATATATATAAGATGCACACACCACAAAGACATTATCAATTTCTAAATAAATAGGTAATTGTTGATGTATAGATGTGTGTTCATGTGTACGTTTGCAGTTAAGCAATAAATTGATATTTAAAATAAAATAAATCAAATTTTCTCTCTCTATATATATATTAATTAAATAAAGTAAATCTGGAAAGATTAAAAATACTTAAATGTTTTAAATTTCAGATATTATTATTTTTATTAAAGTTATTATTTTAAAATTTTGTTTTAAAATAAAGAATTAGATAATTTTATGTTTTAAACTAGTAAACCAGAAGAAGTTTTCTAAAAAATGAAGATTGAATTTTGAGTCTTTTTCGGTTTAATATAAATTTAATAATAATTCTTCACATGTGTTAAAATTGATTCAATTTAAATATATTCTAAAGAGATAAAATAATCTAAGTATGATTAGTTACTAAAAATCTCCATAGGTTTTTTTTTCTTTTTGAAGAATTAAAAACAACCTGTCTTTTATCTTTATATCAAATTATAACTGTATACGTTTGAAAATTAAATGCTAACTAAATCATGAAATGTTTTAAAACAATGGATGGAAATTTTATCAAGAATATAATTTTTTTATGTCATGGTATTCAAAGTTTTAAACAAAATTATTAAAGATGCTACAAGATAAAATATATTTTGAATCAAATTATTTAATTTTTACAAGGAACATTTCTTCAGATAAATGTTTTAGTTTCTGCCCTTCATTCATAAAAAATAATAAAATTACAAATACATCTAGAACTTGTTATAAATACTTCGTTCCCATATAAAAATAATATACAGATTATTGAATTTAATTTTTTATAATTAATTTTATAAACAATATTAATATAATGATAGCAATGACTATTTACATATTTTTTAAAAAACAAAAATTAAATGTTAAAAATGCAAAAGAAATTTTAATATTTCTAAAATTTTCTAAAAAAATAATATTCCATTTTTTTGTTTTATTGAGTTTCATCACTCTTTGAAAATATTTTAAATAATGAATTATGGTGAATAGTTTTATGTTTATATCTTCTTGTATTTACAAATCAATGGTTAGAGTCAGAAGCAAAATGAGTTAAAATTTATTAATAAAATATACATATAGTAAAATACATATGTTTGTGCTTTGTTTATTAAGATCATGAAATAAATTAGGATAAACAAATCAATTTTTCTATTGCTAAAATAAATTTGTAAATATTTAGTAATATATTGATGAAGCAAAGTAAATTAATTTTAAAATCTATATATTTCTGAAGATTATATTTTTATTTATAAATACATATCTTGCTCTGAAATATAGATCACATATACTGTACAACTAATTCATGCAAAGAAGAGTAGTAATATTAATATAGATTTTTTATTTTGAAAAATATGTAATCTTCAGAAATAAATGCATCTTTATGAATATAAATAGCCAATATGCCAAAATAGTTACATTTGTTTAATCTGCCTTAAATGAGTTTAATTTTTAAAGTTGTAAATAATTTTTAATAAAATTTATAATTATAAATAAACAAGAGTACTCATCTTTTCATTTCAATGTGCATGTGTAAGCTTTATTTCTTTTAGTATCAACCCAATCCCCAAAATTTTAAATAGATTCTAGCAATCAAAATTTTTACTGTGGCACCATGTTCGATCTTTTTTGAGAATGAAATTAAATCTTTTTTCATATATTAAAACAATATTTATAGGGTATATTATAAATATTTAAGCCTACTAATAATTAAAATTCTAAAACTTGCAAAATTAATATTTTAAAATTGTAAAAATAAATATCTAACTAAAAATCTTATCAATAACAAAGGCAAACAATGTCTTCCCAATATCTATTAAAAAACTTAAATGAATGAAATATTACATATTAGAATTTTATGTTATTAAAAACTAATATATTTAGAATCAGTTGTCATCAAAGAAACAAAAAATTCTAAAAGTTAAAATATTATTAATTGTTATTAAAATATTTCCCTTACAGTTTTTACAAAAATGATTTTTCTTTTGACCTCTAAGGGCTTTTCTGTGGTAATTTCGAGTTTTCACTACATACATCATATACTTTCTAAGAACTGTCTTTTTAGAAATAAAATGTTTTTAAAGACAAACTCCCCTAGTGAAGTTGTTTTTAATTTGATAATAGACTTACTAAAAATCATGTTTTGTGTGGCATTTAGCAACATGGGAAATGAATCTAAAGTATCAGCCAATCATAAATTGCCACCTCCTTCATAGCTTTGTCAGAACAATAGAATGTGCTTTCAATCACAGACAAAGGTCCATGAAGTTCTGTATACTGCTGACATATCTTGGAATTTTTTTAAAATACATTAAAGATGGAAGCTTCTTAAAAAAAATTGCTGCATCCTGCCACACTCATAATTTAACATATACAATGCTTTAAAACAGCATAGAAAAGTAGCAACCACAGCGCCACCTATATTGTCAAATATGATAGCGCAATCACAGCCTAAGTTTTTTTAAAGATAGATGACATGATAAAATAAAATTTATCTTGGTAAAAATTATCATTGAATGTATAATATTATGTATGAGCATATAAAATCCACAATATAATAACAATAAAATATATTTGATGATTTTTTTTTTCTTTTTATAGATAAATTTATAGATATAAAATGATGTTAAATATTGACCAATAACATAATCATAATTTAACTATAGTATTCTTAAAACTATATATGTTAATCCAATAAAATCAGAAAATATTGGTGGATAAATAGTCTTTTTTAGATCTAAATGTATTATGTTTTTGGGTGTGTGTGTGTGTTTCATCAATAAGTTTTTTAATTAAAATATTTCTAGTTAATTTTTTTTTAAAAATTCAAAAAAATGCAAAATAATAATAATAATAATAATAATATTGCAGTTATATAAATAACAATTAGAACAAATCCGTTTTAAAATTTAAGAAATTATAAAATACACCAAAATAAGATAAAGCTAAGTTTTTATTCTGATCAAAAATCAGACCAGTAAACGTCTGTTCTTAAATAAATGATTTGAGTCGAATTAGCAATATGGACAATTTGATCCAAGATCTAAGCTCTCCATAATAAAATATTGAACAGAGTATGATGAAAAAATAATTCAATTGGAGGTAAAAAGTTAGCATAAATTTGTGTTGTTTTATTTGTATTAGTATTTAAATAATATCTGCATACATAGATATATCACTTAAAGCATTTATTAAAAATTTAATTTTGGGAATAAACTCATGAGTCAGTAAATTATACTTCAAGTTGTGCTAAATATTTTTTAAAATTATATAATAATAAAACTTTAATTTTGGGGGTTCAAAAAAGTTTCACGTATGTTGCTTATATGTATTTTTTGTTTTATTTTCATCGCAGTAGATTTCTGTATATGGTGGACTGTTTCTTTCAATTTTGTAATAAATATAACTTAATTTTTGTGATATGAATATTACTATTTTATAATAATGAATATTTTATTATGTCAGCAACTTATATCAATGTTATAAAATTCCTATCTCTGTAAAAAACTGTGGATATTTTTCAGAAAATGAAAATCGTTTTGAAAAATTACTATAATGAATAATTGTTTATTAATAATGAATAAAAATTAATAATTACTATGATAAATGTTCAAATAAATTTTTAAAATTTTACATTTTAATTGGAAATAAAGACTTGATTTCAATGTCACAATCATTATATAATGCAGAAGTCCTGAAGACCCCCAGTGAGGAATATGTATCATAACTGTCAGTAAATATAAAATGTAGAATTAGCTCATCTATACTATAGCTTTGATTGTATACATACATAAAATTTACTGACATACTTATATACTAACATAATTTGAAAACAACTATAAGTTATTCTGAAACCAAAGATAAAGTGTAGGTGGATTCATTATTCATTTTTGTTTACTGACAGTTAGTTTACATATAGCTTGCTGGAGTTTTTCAAAACTTTTATATTATTCCTTCTATTTTGGACTAGTGATTATACAATATAAAATAAACAGATTGTTCTGTCATACATCATACATTAAGGTTATAATTTATCTTTGTTAGATAGATCTAAACACCTGAGAACTATGTATGAAATGTGTTTATAATGGTTACTGCTTTGCTTATATTATATAAAAAATTTTTAATAAAAATTAAAGATATTCCTATGCAATAATATAACCACATTTCAAAAAGATCATATATTATATCAATTTATTTATATAAAAAGCTTTTCAGCAAACTATTCTAATGTAGCTGAAAAATTTATTTTATGAAGTAGAGAAATTAATAATATTAATTCACCTCCTTTCCCTGTCATTACAAAACAGTCCTGGTTTATTTCTAAAGAGCATCATTGTTCTGTGGTTTTAATATGCTGTAGTAACATTATCATAAGTGATAATGACTTGCAGTATTTTTATAATTTTTCCAATAATGCTTTTATTAACATTTTATTTGAAAAAAACCTGAAATGGTCAGTATGTTATGAACAATTTACTTAGATCTAAGTGATACTGCATTTTTTGACAAAGAAACAATACCTTATGGACATTTTCTTCCTTCTGGGCAACTTTTCATGCAAAGATTTTGGTATAAATGAAATATTATTTTTTTGCGTGTTTATAAAATATTTTTGATTACTTTTACACTCTAATTGAATGATTATTATTTAAAATAAAAAGAAATGCACATGTAAACTTTCAATTATTCATTTATCTTTTATTTTTAGAAATAAACATTAATAAATTTGATGGTAATATAATGAAAGGAATTGACAGCATATATTATATCATTATCTATCAGAGTCAACATGATGGTAAAATCTTTCCAATATTGTAAATATCATAAAAATATCAGATTTTAAAGCAGAACTCAATAAATCCATCATAAGTATGCCTTTATTTACTCCTATTTTAAAAAAATGAGTATTAACAGTAACTTGGTTGATGTTGTGCATACTACATTGTATGATTTACAAGTCAGTTTTTGAATATTTGAAAATTTTAAATGTGATTTTATAAATTTTAATTAAAAAGAAATCAAGACCCATCTATCGAGTTTTAAAATATAAAATAAAGATTTTATATAGTACTAATGGTGAAGATTTTCAAAAATTCTCACTAGGTGGATCAAAAAGAAATGTCAAATTGTTAACTAGTTAAAGACCAAATCTTCTACAAATGAAATCTAAAATTCATTCCTAATCTATTGCAAATAATTTCCATCTTGGATTTATTTATTACCACATCTATACATACATTTTTATTTATTAAAGCATGACTAGTTATATTAACATGTAAAAATACATGTAATTGACATCACAGTAACAATTTGATAAATAATGTATACATAAAAATATTCAAAATTAATATCTCAGTAATTCTTAATTGTTTTTTAAATTGATTTTTCTATTTATTTCTCTTTTAAATACAATTTTAATCAAGTAATTATTGACCATTTTTTTTGTCCTGTGCATAGGTAAAAAGGCAAAGTCAAAAATTATAAGTTCTTGGATAGACTTTTAGCTGAGAAAATATAAACAGCCTAATCATATGAAGCTTAATTATACAGGTGGGTCTGCATCGCTCAATTTATTATTTTGGTGCTTAAACATCATTTAATTTAACATATGGTTTGTACACTTATTAACTTATACAAATTAACATTTAAATTTGTAAATGTAAATATGTATCATATAATTGTAAATCTTTTCTATATTTATATAGACAATTTATTAATTTTAAATATCATTGCACGAAGTTAGAACTTTGGGAGAATAAATAGAGTTCATAGCCCAAAGCATTTTTATTTTCTGTTGCCTTTCTCTTGTAACATGCAAACAATTTAAATATATTTTAAAAACATTTTTAAATGTAAAAATAGAAAAAAAATTGATTAAAGTAAAAAACAAAAATGTTTTTCATTACCTTCAAAATATAAACATATAATTTTAAAAAATAAAAATGAAAAGTTAAATATCACGAGCTGAAAAGATTTTAAAAACAATTTTACATTTATTTATTTTCTGTACTTTTGTATAAAATGATTTTATGCTAGTAGCTGTTGAAACCTTTAATTCATCTTTTACGTGTACAAAAAAAAATATTAGCTCTCATTATTATTACAATGTTAAATGGCTTTAATAAAAACACTTCAAACATACCGAATTATTGATGCAATCATAATGAACATAAAAAAAGTACTTTATTGATGTTGAATATTAAAACAACTTTAACAAAAGAGAGAAAAAAATATTATTATAAAAACACAATATCAATGAAATAATATTAATGAATCTTCTATTCTTTTGAGTTAAGAATTTATAGTCATATATTATACAGGCAAGTGCAACTTTTGCCGACTGGGTTCAAATTTAGATTAGATGAGTCTTAAACAAATTTAGATTACAAACAGTATTAGATTTTTGGTGGATAGATGTTTCATAGCCAACACAACTAAGTTTTCAATAGTAGCTAGTAAGTATATAATTAAATATTGGTAGCTACAGAATAAAAACTCAAAGTTAACCTGGATTGGTCAGATGGAATATGTAATACAATTCATGGCACAAGTAGTAGAAAAGGAAGATGCCAATCTATTATGGTATCTAGTCTAGGGTAACCTTGCAATATATGAACTGACTTTCTTAATAGAGAATTTTTAACATTAGGCAAGTTTTAACTCTATTCATAGATTAACAATTAATAAAAAGAGGTTTAGTAAAGCTGAATATGTTAACTTATCTTTTATCTTAATTAATTTCACATTTTTGTTTTTAATAATTCTTTACAAAAATAATATTGACTGTTTATTATATGGTATTGAGTTTGCATTCATTTTTAACAATTCTATAAATGGAATTCCACCTAGTCATGAAAATTTTAATTTATAGTATAAGAATTCACTATGCTTTATGATTGCTTTCTTGTAAAATGTTTGAAAAGACATTTTGTTATTGATTAGCCTGAGACTTAATCATTAGATGGCACTATTGTTTAATATGCACAGTAGAGATATTAGTATTATCATAATAAAAATACAAATATTTTTTTTTATTAAACACTTATTTACTGTGTACTAAAAAAAATGTTTTTTCAATCACAGTTGGGTTTTTTAGATTTAACTTGAAATAAAAGCATAGTGAAAGGTCCAGAAATAATTAATTCAACCCCAAATGACTTCAACAAAAACACTAACAAAAGAACTATTATAATAAGTTAATGAGAAAACTTGTTTATTCTCAAGGATTGTCAGTTAGTAGTAATTGATATTTTTTGGCAACATCAAAGGATAAAAGTTATCTCTATTCATTACATGGATATTATCTTTTCATTCCTATTCTTTATAATAATAACAATTCATAAAAATATTTAATTCAATATATATATATCCCATTTATAATACACTCATCTAAGCTTTGGTTGTCATCGATTAGCTACCAAACACCTCCTGATGTCGCTGTTTCCATGCAAAAACACAGGAATATACTGTTCACATGACCTATAGAACAGTTCTGTTTATATTGGCTGCTAAGCAGCTTTTCTGCTTCACAGTACTATCACACATTTTATAGATCACTACAGTTTGATGTGAGAGTGTGTAGAATTCAAGTTGTCCTAACTGTTTGCATGTGCATTCTAAATACTTATTTTTTATATGACCTGACATAGTTTTAGATAGTATTTATTCTAAGACAAAAGACATGCTTCCATACACATATTTTTAAGGTTAAATGAATTTCAAAAGAGTACATTTCAGTACTTATATAGAAATCATGCATAAAACATATTTTGTGGAGAGACATCTATGAGACTTTCAAAGCATAAGCTTGGCTTGATCAGAGGGAAATTTTCAAATCAAATTGTGTTTCATAAATTGTTTTAAAATAGTGATGAATTTTTTTTTTTGATCAGACGTTAATTGAAAAAAAGAAATATTAGATTTTATTAAATAATATTGTTTTTAAAAATGTGTATGCTTTGACAGCCGATCCTTCAGATCATCAAAGACATCGGATCCCCCTCCCTTCAAATTCCAGCACTATGCACTGACGTAGTAGTGTAAAAAAGTCAATTGTAAATCAGCCTGGTAATGCACTGAGATGAATAAGGTTTTAAAAATTGTCTTGCATGTAATGGATGGTCCTTTGTATTGGCAAAGACATTGGATCCCCCTCCCTGTGAATTCCAGTGCTACACACTGACATGTAGTAGTGTAAAAAAAAGTAAATTGTAAATCAGCCTGGAAACATTATATCTATTGGTTTTTAACTAGCAACAGTGACATCAGGTGGTGTTTGGTGGCTAATTGACAATAACCTACACCTTTATCAATCTTGAATTATCATTCTGTATAGAATATTTTAGGTCAATCTCTTTCATTAATCACATATTTCACCAGAAATCTTAATCCATCAAGTGATATTTTGCACCTGAATATTTTTATTTATTTATATGTAGAATTACAAGTCATTTGATGGTTTAGATGTTTTAAGTCTTTAATTCAAAATGAATCTGAATTTCTGGTGAAATATATGTATAGTAAGAGAGTTGATCTATAAGATTTTATATTTTTGATAGTTCAAGCATTGCATACAACTTAGATATTTTACAAATCTAAAAGGCTTGATTGGTTACAAATATTTTTACTGGTACATTACCAGGCTTGTTAAGCAGAACATTTATCTGTCGTGTTTTCAACCTATATTTGAATTCAGGATAGCTAAACATAAAAACTTTTTAAATTCTACTTGTTAATATTTTTTTCAGAAGCTAGTCCAAAGTCCATATATCTATTCAATATTTGCTTAACAATCCCAGCTGTTTAGCTATCCCCGTGTAGAGAGTAGAATAAGAGCAGAAAATGCTCAAATTTTTGTCATTTAGCAATTGTTGAGCCTGATGAATGCTGTCTTTGCTTTCATTGTTTTTTTATGAGAGTTGTCTGAGAAAATGTTTTCTTTGGAATGGCATCTTAATAATGTAAAGAAATTATTAACATTTGTGAGAAAGTCCTAATTATTGTCATGCTATAATATTGAGATGTTAGCAAGCATCGACACCCTGGCTCTGAAAATGACAAACTAATGCTTGGCCTTAATTATCGTTTAATTGCCGATATATACTTTAAAAACATTAATAATTATTCCTAATGCAATATCTTGCTATTTAAGTCAAATAATTAATATAATAAATTTTAAATGTCAGATTTTATTTTTAAACTTCGAAGATATTCATATTTTTGTCATCATCATTAGAGTTTAATCCAATCTCTATGATCATCTTATCTATTTATATGATTTCAGACAATTTTGTTAGCTAATTAAACTATTTTACACAAAAACTTTTTCTTGTTTTTTCCCAATCTTTAGAAATTCTGTTTAAGTCATTAATTGTCCATATATTGTTATAGGTTTTAATACCACTATCATCTCAGCATCAATATAGACTTTGATTATTTTCACTGATAGCCATGCTACTTTTGATTCTCTTTTCATAATCTATATATATACTTTCAAGCTCTCTATAGCTATCCACACCATCTTATACAACTCATACATGTAAAAAAATTAAAAATCTCCAATATATATATATATTGTGCTGAACTTACACTCATTGATTGGTCCAGATCATAGCATATATATATAATAAGTAATCAGTTTATATTAAGATATAAAATCATCATACTTTAATAGATAAGCTTCAATACCCCCCCCCTAACTTTTCAGTTGTCCATATCATTGAAAATCTGATTATCAATGAAAATCTGATTTTCAATAATATGAATGGGTGAAGAATTGGGGAATGGAGAAGATTGAAGCCTGAACATTAATGTATGAAGATTAGCTATATTAGTTTAAACTGAGCACTGATTATATATATGGGTGAGAGATGATGATCTGGACCAACTGATGAGTATAGGTTCAGCATGAAATACATATATTGGTGATCATTTATCTTTTTCTCATGTATGTGGTCATGTATATCAGTTGTGTAAAATGGAATGAATAGCTGTAGGGAGCTTGGAAGTCCAAGTTCAAATCTTTTTAAAATTACATTAAGTTCAGTATAGACTATATGCTTGTATTTAAATATTATATATTATAACCTTTGGCTTTGGCTGAAGCTAAATCATAAGTCAAATTTTGTGCCAAAACACCTAAAAAATATGTAGCTTAATTTTGTTATAAACTATTGGTAATACTTTATAATGCTATATTTTTTATATGTTAGAGCTGCTACATCAGTATTTTATTAGTTATACAGTTGTAAAATAATTTTACCTACCCTAAATAATAAGAGTTTTAACTTAAGTAAATGTTTAAGATGTTAAAAGTCTTTAAATATTTAAGTAGCTGGTAATATCAATGATAAACACTATAATTTTAAGTTAATAATGCTAATTTAGCACTGTTAAAATGTTTTAAAAAGCTTATGTTAATTTTAAAGTTAAGAAACTAGGTTCAAATCTTACATTTTGGTTTGTTGGTTTTTAAACTAAATCTATAATATTTTAATTTATTTTAATTTTAACACATAATATTCTAATTAAATATTTTAGAGTTATTTAATTAGACAGAGTATAATAAATCTAATAATTAATGTAAGAATTTTAAAGTAGTGAATAAATTAGTTTTGAATGAATGAATAAATACTACAATTATTTAATATTATTTATTTTAAAATATTCTTAAAAATAATTTTAAAACCTACTCTAAGATTTGTCTAGAATTAAAAACAGTAATAAATAAATGTATTAAATTGTATATAATATTTACTTTGTTAAAGATGTAACATAAAATTTTAATTATGTAATATTTTTATTTTATCCTGGTCTTTTGCAGTTTTTAATTAATTATTTGAATTTAACCAGAAAATTGTTTTAATTAATTAAAAAGTGTCTAGACCAACATTGTTTATAGTAAAATTGAATATTCAATTAGATAATGTTTGATTAACAACCCTCCTTAATGATAAATGGGTCAAAATCCAAACTAATCAGGGAAGAGGTTGTAGGTCAAAAGATTAATAAACACTCTGGTAAAATGATCACATGACCAATCATGTAAATAGATGAAATTGTCATCTAATTTTTATTTTATTATAGTTTGTAGCAGTTGAGTTTTAAAACTTTATTGAAATTTTAAAAAGTATAATTGTATTTAAACTTATTATCTTTCTATCTTAGCATGCCAGGGTAATTTAAAATTATCTTGACAATATTGTCTGAACTGAAATTCCCATGGAAACTGATGTCTCTATATCTGCCAGTTTAATGGTAATATATTTCATTGTTACAATGTTTAAAATATTATTTTTAAAGTTTACTGCATTGGAAAACTTCAAAAATTATTGTTGTTACTATTATCATAATTTTAAAAACATTATCAATTTATAAGTCCAACAGAACAACTGTGTTATAATTGAAATTATCTTTGAATATTTGTCTTATTGGCAAGAACATTACAGAAAATATTAATCATTTCTTGATATTTTCTTTAAAAATATTTATTTATGTCAAATTGTCTTGAATTTATTTATCTGTGTAAATAGACTGTAATTCAAGATAAGAACTAGGGAATATGTGTATTCCAGGTGTCAAACAATGATTAAAATCTACAAAAGAATATTAAATTAATAATAATTTAAATTTTGATAAAATATTTATTGTGCTGTACTTAAATGAAAGACATCACATTATTATTGAAAAAGTAGCACAAAAATTTACTTATTGTGATTATTTCCATTTTACTCTCTCTTTGAAATAAAAAAAAATATTTTTCTCCATGAGAGGGATAATAACTAAAAATCATCTACAATGAACTGTTAATAATCAGCATGTGAAGTTTAAAAATGTTTCACATGATAAAATTTTAAAAATATAAATTTACCTGCAAAAATGATATTGTATTTAATAAATTTAAATAATTTGTCTACATTTAAAAATTTATACAAGCCTGCAAAATGTTTAAACCTGAACATTTTTTCTTCCCTGTGTATGTTATTATGCAGACCACTGAGGTCACAGATTTGATATATCACAGATCTGATATTTGAAGTTAATATTTTTTCTTGAAAATATTTAATAATCTGCAAATATTTAACATTTAATACATGCTATTGTACCAGAAGTACATTATTATATAATATTTACATTACTATTATGATTTTAAATAATATGTATAATGGTTTAATTTTAAAAACCTGAGTTCAAGGATTTGAGGTATATTTATGTTAGTTTTATGAACATTTATTATAACTTAAATCCATGAATATATTTAATAAATTAATTACATGATTATATATTTGGATATTACAGCTCTGATGATGATTGCAGGTTAGTCAAAACTGTAAGAATAAAGTTTTGATATGAAAATAGTATTGTTTGAAGAATATAAGAAAGTTGGAAATGTTATGATATAATATATAAATAAATATTAGTAAAAAATAAACAATTATTTAAAGGTCCTACAACTATAAAAAGTACTATTGATGACTTCATGGAGTTCTCAACTACTAAGAAGTGGTATGCAGAAAATGATCAAGAAGGATCTAAAATAGAATTGACGATTAAATTTTGCCAAAGACCATAATAAAATAATATTTTTTATTTATAAATACATAGAAATGTTCTTGTATAGTTCTTAAATGCATAAAAACTATATATAAATGATTGTTTATATCCAATTAGTTTTACTATTATTTTCCCCTACCAAAAAATAAATAAATAAATATCCTTAAACAAAATCACACATAGGACAAATGCAAAGCTTGTTACATTTCAGACTGCATGGAAGTTGTTATGCTGATCTGAGAAATATTAGAGTCGGCAGTATAATGTTTTTAATTATTAGCATCAGAAGACAAATTATCATTAACAATGTATTATATGAATACAATTTATCCAAACTTCAAACACTTTTTAGCAAACTTTATTTGTACATACACCTACGTTTCGACTGACCTGCAGTCTTCTTCAGAATAACCTTACTCTGAAGAAGACTGCAGGTCAGTCGAAACGTAGGTGTATGTACAAATAAAGTTTGCTAAAAAGTGTTTGAACTTTGGATAAATTGTATTTATATGATATTACGGCAAACATAAAGAAAAGTGTAATTTTGGTAATATTAAGGTCTTATATGTTTTGATGCAATAATAGAATACCAGATTCTGGAGATCAAGGCCAGTGGATTATGTTCATTTCTGTCATTTTCAGTGCCTCTTATGAATACCAAAACAATAAATCATTTCATTATTGTTCCATACAATATATAACATAATTAACAGTGCAAATATTATTCCTGTATTTGTATCATTGAAAATAGTAACATCATCTTTGACCCAATCATAACAGAAAGAAGTGAATTATCATTACATTAATCATGATCCCCACATTGGTGGCATAACTTTTTACATCAAATCACATGTCTACATTATCATAAAACGACTAAACCAATACTTTTTATGATCTTAAATTAACATTAAAATTTCAATTATTACTAATTTAAGGGCAAGAAATATAAAATAATACATAAGCATTAAATTATTGCAAATTTTCTAATTTCCACTTAGAAGCATGTCTCTGTCACACACAAAAAAATTAAAGTGGAAGCTTAGCAATAAAAGATTTCGCCTGATTACATAAAATAAAAGTACAGCTGGTATTATTCTCTTTACTAAAATTGTTCTATTTGACTTGTATTATCACAATTAAATTGTATCTTTATTACTTTTATCTAAGTTCCTTTTCTTTTGCTTATTAATGTTAAGAAACAATTGATTTTACATTTATTTTGACAAAAAATGTACTTGCAAATTTTAATTTTTAACAGAATTTGATTTGAGCAAAAAGTTTAGACTTTGTGGCTAAATATTCCAATATATAAATATATAAAATGCGCTGAAACGCACCAACACACAAAGCTGAAGATAAAGAAATCTTAATATTGTAGATATCACTAGATGATATCACTAGGTGATAATAACTGACATTAGTGTTATTATTATTATTATCATCATAATCAGAAGCAACATTAATCACTTGCAAACTAGTATAGTTAGTTTTAAAAATGAGGGAAAATTATCTTTTATCTTGTGAAATTTAATGTTAGTCATATTAAAGAAGATTGTGTTGCATCTGAATTTGATATGAAGTTCAATCTGAATTAAAAAGTTAAGTTTACTGTTTTTATATGTTCTAGAGAGCAAGTGTAAATGGTCATTTTACATTTGCATTGTGATCTAAACTAGGAGAAGGTTTAATACTAATATTATTTGGAAAGACTGTGTTTAACATATATACAGATAATTATGATATAACATAATTAAAAAAATAATGCATAATAAGACAGCACCTAGTCAAGCATTGGTGGTTGAGTGGTAGGCACAACTGCCTTACAAGCAGTTGTCCCGGGTTAGCAGGTTTGCTTCCTGGCCAATTCTATGACACATGAAAAAAATAAGGCAGCACCTAAAATAATTTCTAAAATAGAATATATTACTTATGAAAAGAACACAAACGTCTGAGCAAGAAATCATTCAATTATTATTATTTAGACAAGTATGATTTAGAACAATAATATATTGACAGACTCTGGAATTCAAAGTCCATCTCTTTCACTTCTACTCCTCAAGTTTTATTTGAACTTCAAGCAATAAATCATTCAATTATATATTTAATAATTATTTATTATACTAGATAATTAATGCATTTATCTAAAATGAAAGGAGACAAGTGCATTAGTGCAAAACTTAGAACTTATGGATTAAATTGTAGTAACTTGATATTGATAAATACAGTACAATGATGATGAAGATATGACTAGGTTCAAATAAAGAGGATTGGTTTTGGGCATTATTCAAATTTTTATATGTATTTGTGCACACATGGTAAAATAAAGTTTCAGGTATAATCATATTAAATACCATAACTATAAAAATTTCTGATCCTGTTTTTTTTTTTAAAGTTCATATGCAAAAAAATATTCTTGAAGAATTTCATTACAACTATACAGCAAAATGCTTCAACTGTTAAATTTTTTATTGCTGATAAAGAATTTGAGAAAATCACCTGCCAAAATCTCATCAACACTTTCAAAAGTAAGCTAATGTCCTGCCATTGTACTTTTGTATTTCCCTATTCATCTATAATATCAATTTGTTATTTTGTCTCTTAACTTTTTTAATTAGTGTTTTCAGGTTTTCTTTATTTTTATGCTATAAGTTATGGGATCATCAGATTTAAGATTGCTTATGTTTTTTGCAACAACTCTGAAATAAAAACCTGGGGTGTTTAAATATCTTTATTGCTACCTTGAATAACATATTATAGTTAAAGTGTGGCCCCTGAATAGGCATAATTAAAAGTTATTTTGATTACTGATGATATGGAATAGCCTAAAACTAGCCTGGTGATATACTTCATAATGCCATTTGATATTCAGTGATGTAGATTACTCTTGTAAGACTCAGATTAAAGATGAACTAGATATCATACTATGTTTTTTAGGTATAGTAGGCACAAACAACTTTTTATACACAGAGTATGTTGCTCATTATGCAATAGATTTAAAAGTATATAACATATTATATAAATACACACTGTTTAAATTTTTATGATACAAAAATCATTGAATCTAGTTTGAAAATTCTATTTATTGATACACATTTGCAAAGACATGCAAATCTCACAAATAATAGCTGTTTGTCAAAATTAACTTTGTAGAAATATATTGCTTTAATTCATAATGAATATATAATACTTTAAATTATTATTAACGTTAAGAATGTGGTAGAAAAAATATTCTATTCTGCATGCAGTCTGTAGATTACAGGTTATCCATGCTGATGATTTTTATGTTTGATATATAGTGTTTGATCTAGTATAATACTGTATTGGTAGTTGATATTTATTAAGTTTGATCTAAATAAAGAAAAATAAACAATTGTTATTGAATCTAGATTAATGTAAAATAAAGAAGTCAATTGATAATTTGTTAACACTTTTTTTACATTTTCAATTATATACAAGTTTCTAAAGTTATTTCTCAACATCATTTAATGAGCTTTCTAAAGATTTTTTAATTAGTTGTCCAAAAAATTTAGAAAACGGTTTATTCTGTATCTTTATTTATTAACAGTAGCTGTACATGTTTTTGGCTAGAGAACCCAGATTCACAACATTCATAAGGTGGCTGGTATGTTGCAATACTTATAGGTAAAATGATAATTATTTAAATTAGTTATTTGCATATTCCAATTGTCTAAGAGTTGGATATAATTTTTTTTTATTAATGGTATGCATTCTTTTTGCAATAAACAATGCTTCCTTCACTTTTTCTTTTCTGTCATCTTTCTCTGGGCAAACAGTTTTAATGTTTATAGGATTGAAGATGTGGCTAGATTTCTGTTCATGCTTAAAAAAAAAACCATTTATATTTTGGGTTGCTTTTAACTAACTTATATAAGTATTTATGTTAGGAGACTCTAGTCACTATAAATATTAAAATAGTTTGCACAAAGGGAGATAACAAAAAATGAAAAAGAAAGGAAGCATGGTTTATTGCAAACAACAAGCATGCCATTAATAAAAAAGAGGATTGCATATAACTCTCAAACAAATTAAATATGCAAATAACTAATTTATTTAATTAGCATTTTATCTATAATAGTACAGCATACTAGCCACATTATGGGTGCTATAAATCTGATATCTCTAGTCAAAAGCAAAAGTGTGTTCAGCTACCATTAATAAATAATAAAAAATTAAATTAATAAAGAATAAATCTTTTTTTAGCCAACATTAAAAATATTTTTGGCAACTAATTACAAACAAGATAAAAAAAAAGAATAACAACTTCGAATATTAAATGGGGATTATCTGATTTCTGTTATTTTTTTCAAAACCATAATACATACATATAATAGATTTTCTTCAAATGCTTTAATATATATATATTTGAGATTAAGTCTCATGCCTCTGTAAAATAAATATTTTAAATCCTTTTTAACCAGGCATAAAATAACATTTAATAAGAAAAGCGCAGCTGTCCTTTATTGTGCCTAATTTATTAATGTAGAGGCTTGCCTTTTCTGATTAATTCTTGTCTTATGCTACTTAGAAAGTATTTAAAATGTTTATTGTGAAGTGGCATGAGACTTAATCTCAAATATTATATATATTAAAGCAATGGAAGTAATCTATTACATATCTTCAATGTTTGAATCATTGTTGGCAATGTTTAAATTGAAAACATCTCAGGCATGGCGACTATTGAAAGAAATCAATTTGAAACATATTTATATATATTGCATAATTCATTTAAGTATTCATTCTCTCTAATCAAAATGATTTAGACAAATTTCCATATTAAAAAATTAGGCACAAGGAAGGATAGCTGTTCTTTATTAAATATTGTTTTATGCTGGGTTATAGAGTATTTAAAATATTTATTGTACAGTGGCATAAGTCTTAATCTTAACTATTACGCACACGCACAAACACACACATATATAGTAAGTTTTCTGACCTGACAGAAGGCAGTTTGAAAAAATATTTTCATTTTATTTCAACTAAAACTTATTAAAAGTTTACCAATATTAACTCTCGCACACATTAGTAGACGACAATTGCTTAGATAATTAGTCAAAGAGTAATAATAAGCTATATTTGATCATTATTAGTGAAAATTCAGCATTGCTGCCATCCTTTTAATAGCATATGACTTTCAGATCTTTATTATCAACTTTACTGAGCTCTTTATTGAGATACATATATAATGACATTTAAATTGAGAATCGTAAAATTGATTACCACTGCAAAAATAGTATACATTAAACAAGCTGTTTGTTTTTTTCTATTAAAAGATATAAATATTATTTTATTATTTGATATCTAATACCTTTAATCTAAGATCTTAGACGATTTCTCCTAAGTATTCTCGACACGAAACTTAATCCACAGTTCTCTACCGCCTTTTGAAATGATAAAGTTTACAAGAATTTTCCATAAATGTCATTCACATCTTTATTTCAGAACTCCATGCTTTATTTAATTCACTTGGCTTTGTAGATATTAACTTCAGAGAAATGATTTTTTTTTTTTTTTTTGCATTTTTCTAGAACAACTTTGAAAATCTCTCTTTTTTTATTAAATAGATTTCATTTCGTTTTGGTCTTACTTTTTTTCTTTATATAAAAAATCCTTATCATATTGCATATAATAGATAATTTTTTTTTAGATTCTTTATAAGGTTATTTCAGTCCTTGTTCTCTTTCTATATATATAAACAAGTAAAATACTTTTAAATAGCATATTTTAATACAAAAATTTATTTAGTAATCCTTCATGTATAATGGGAAGACATTATCGCCAAATGTCTGTTGGTAGTTATTTTAAATAACTTTTTTTGTTTGACTAAGATATTTGGATAATTATGAATGTCTAGCTGCTTGTCTTTAATTATATGACATAGAAAATAAGTTTTCTTAGATATTTCACTTGGAAGCCATTCCCATGTTTTGTCTGAATTTGAACCCCGTATTGTGCGACATAGCAGGCAGACTAAGCATTGAACAACAAATATCTTCCCTCTTCTTTTATAAATATACACACAGATTTAAAATTATATTACTATAAAATATAGTAGATGTAGTGTGATCATCTGACACACTTATGTTCTGAGTTTCATTTCTAAAGGAGTAAATTTAAAATTGTTTTCAGGGTCAATCAGACTTCAATTGGAATGTAGCTATTTCAGATAATCTTCTAATATTCATCAGTAAATGACTGATAGCTAGAAAATAAAACGAGTGAAAAACTATTAAAACCATCACCATCTGACAATTGGTATACGTGATGCTTCTTCTATGGGGGATTGTTGTAGAGGTTTTAGTCTTGCAATCCGGTATTTTTTAATTGTTTAATACTTTTTAAATCTGCACATAATATTTTGAAGCGAATTAGATAGAATCTACTAGAATTGTCAGATTGCTTGTACCAATTTTTATTTAGACACTCTTTAGATCCAAAAAAATCTTATATTTTAGAAGATTTTTAATAAAGAGTAAAACAAATATATAAAATTTTAAACCAGGCAAAAATACATACACCAAACTTATCTGTTTTTAACACTGCATTAGTCTTGCATGGTTTAGTGCAGTGGTAGCTTCACTGATTGAAGAGCTAAAAGTATTTGAATTATAGTTTAACATTCCCACTTCGAGTGTTAAAACATCACATGAGCTCTTGAGTAAAGAATATATGGTGGCATACTATAGGGGTAGAGATTCAAATGCCAATATTAAATAATCATAGAATACAATTCAACTCTGTTGGTGCTCGATTGTTCTACAAATTCCTGAGTGACAAATGAGTAGATTGTATATTATTAAATGTTATTTTGTTGTTTATTTAGTACTAATAGAACTGATTACCCATTACTTTCTTTTTCTTTTTGATAGACCTATAAAGATGGCTAATTTTCCATATATATATATAATTTGTCGTAAGCAAATTTTCCATATATATATATAATTTGTCGTAAGCAAACTCTTTACACTATTTTATATTAATATTTTTCATCTAAAATGAGTTGAAGTACTTACACATTACAATGTTATTGCAAAGTATTAATAGATGGTTTGTTATTTATAATACTCTCATTACTCAGTTTATTATTTCATGATTCGGCCTAAGTTTTTAGGACAATTAATTGATGTCTTTAGCAATGCCCAATTAAAATAAATAGGTTGATTTAAATTTACAGATAACTTAAAAGAAAAGTCTAAGTAAAACAAGTCTAATTTTACAACAAATATACCCATACTAACCATGAATATGACATAAAAACATCAAAAGTATACTTTGTATAATTATATTATTAAAATTTTATATTTAAACTCTGTATAAGTATTAGTTTATATTAATATCTAGAATGGCAGAGTATGGAAATGTAATTATATATTCTAACACTATATTTAAACATCTAAATTCATAACTATAAACTCTAAAAAAATTTATTGACTTATCAAGTAAAGTAAATATTGATATTTATTACTGTCATTATAAGTATAGGGGATTTTAACTCAGATTTTCAAGCACCCTTCAACTATTTACATGATCTCATACAACTGATACACATGACCACACACATGTAGAAAAGATAAATAATCACCAATATCCATATTTCATGCTAAACCAGCACTCATTAGTTGGTTTGCTATCTTAATATAAACTGAGCACTGATTATATATATGTGTGGGAGATGATAATCTGGACCAACTGATGAGTGCTCGTTTAGCATGAAATGCATATATTGGTGATTATTTATCTTTTCTACATGTGTGTGGTCATGTGTATCAGTTGTATGAGATAGTGTGGATAGTTGAAGCGTGCTTTAATATCTGAGTTCAAATCCCCTATACTTACAATTAGTGCCTGGTTTTCAAATATATACTGTCATTATAATAAATAATAATATTGGAAGTGATATTCATATTTACTCATATACTACTACTTATAAAAGTAAATTATTAAAATCTTCCAAGATGATTCCCATATAGCTTTTATCAAATACAATGTCCCCAAAATATGTCCCTTTTTTCAAAGCACAGTTGATTTTAAAGGAAAAATAAACATACACACATAAAAACGATATTAGAAGAAAAAATATATAGGATAAAAAGATATTATACTAATTCTGATAAATTAAACTATTTAAAATATCATTAATACAATAACGATTTTTATTATGATAACTAGACAACCAACATTACACCTAATAAGGATAGTAACTTTTAATATTAGATTTAACCATGTGTGTGAGAGTGCATAAGTGTTTATGTTTTAAAATGTAGTGATTTTGAAAAAGTATACTCATAAAATGCTTAAATAAATTTATTCTTAATATTAAATAAATGTGTTTATTGTTAATTAAAAATGAGAACTTTAAAAATAAATAAAACAAAGAAAATCATTTAGTTTAATATTTAGTATTATTATTTCATTTCTAAAATAAATGTGTATTTTATTTTATTGTTAACTAATGTAATATATTTTAATATTGAAATAATATTAACTATTATTTTAAGTATTCTTATCTTAAATTTGGTGCTTTAAACTTTTAAAACTTTCAAATATCATCTGTTTTTTGATCTTTCCTAGCAAGGAGAGCAGAATATTATCTTACAAATGCAAAAAATAGAGTGTTATGAGTAAAAAACTATGAAATAATGAATCACATGGCAAAAACTTATAAATTACAAGGACTGTATTGAATTTAAATCTAGACTTAACCATTTGTCATTTTTCACCAGCAGCATGTCTGAATAGAAACCAGCTAGACATTTATCTCTTAAGGGCAATTTTTTTTTCTCTGCTGTCCTGAATAAAAAAATTAACTTATTAACAATATTTATCATTCAGTAATGCATTTAAAGGACTGAAATTTTAATATTGTGATTTAATTGTGAATTTTTAAAAAGTTCTTATGAAATGCTACAGACTTATGATAATACTGCAATAATTATTTGTTTCTTTTCTAAAGACCAACATTGCTTTCTTGGAATTATATTCACTACATCATCTTAAAGTTTCTACTAAATAGCATAAAATTTGTGGGAATTTATAGATTACTTTATTGTTTTATTTCATATTTGTGAAAGCTACCTAAAAAAGTAAACGATTCTTACAAAATGATCTCAAATCAATGAATTATTGAATAGCTAAGTCTCACATTTATGAAAATCTAGTTGAATAATATAAAATTGATCTAAGACAATAGATTAATGAATCTCTGTATATTATCCAAGTTAGAAACTACTTAAAGTCTTGGGTATTCTGTTATAAACTAATTCAACCTATGGATTAATATTTTTTTTGATTCTTATTACAGTGAATACAGTAATACAAAGGATAATGGATTTATCTGTATTATATTTTTGTAAATACAGCTAGAGTTGTTACAATTTATGAACATTTAGCCTTGAGAATTATTACATTTATTATTTAAGTAAGACTTTAAGTGAAATTTGAAAATTATAATTGCTGTTTGTAATGTTATAATTGAGCATTTATTAGTGTGCATTCAGGACAGGTTATAGTTACCTGTTAAAGATGTTTATTTAAACTTCTTTGTATCAATAATTTCAAGTTGCAATCTTCAGGATCTAAATAAATATATTGGGTCATAAATAATAGTGGGATTTTACCTTTATTGTTAAAAGGAGGTTGCCTTGAAAACTGTTTAAGATTACTGATTGTTATTGATATTGTCTAAGTGTTATTTGGTTTTAATGATTACTTATAAACCTATTTAACATTGAGCATTATTACATTTATTATTTAAATAATACTTTGGGTGCAATTTGAAAATTATAATTGCAATTTGTAATGTTATAATTGACTATTTATTAGGGTGCATTCAGGACAGGTTATATTTATTTTGTGGTCTTACATTAGACCACATTGCTTCAACAAATTTTGCAATTTAATTGAAATGTTGTCAATAAACATTAAAAAGGTTAAACCAGAGACTTTATAAAGTTTAATTTTTACTTTATATATATATAATGAGATATAGATGACAACACCATCTTTTCTACTGTAGAATTGAGTTTAATATTTTCATTACTTTGTATAAAATGCTATGTATTTGAATAAAAATTACTAAAAGATTGTAAAATGAACAGTATTTTTGTAGAAATTTAACAATGAACATTTATATATATACAGAAATTGATGATGAATCTGTTTAATCTGAATTGAAACTTTATTTATAGTATAAAAATATATAACAACATTTTAATTCTTTAACATTATATAAATAGCACATATTATATTAGTTATAAATACAGAATTCTAAAGTGAATTGTAACAACTGTACTTATTACATAAGTCATGTTAATATGTCACTCTAGTATCATATGAAAATTAATATATAATAAATGATTAATAATAATTCTATTATAATTATGGTGTGAATAATATCAAAACTGTGATTTACTATATCCTTTTATAATAAAAAGCACAACAATAATAGCAATGAATTTGTTCAGATTCCAATATCTGATTTTTTGGGTGTATGAAATGCAAATTTGCAGAGATATTTTTATTTTTGTTCAATTGTGCGATGTAAATAATAGCTTTAATTTACTTTTGAAATGAGTATGACATTATTTTTTATTAATTATTTATATGTGTGATTTTAGACATTTTATCAGCTATCTATTTACCATTGCCTTATTAATGGATCAACTGACCAACGGATCAAAATAAAATATTTTACTTAACCATCTCCTTTTACTCACCTAGTCAGCTACCTGTTTATCTATCTATCTATCTATCTATCTATCTATCTATCTATCTATCTATCTATCTATCTATCTATCTATCTATCTATCTATCTATCTATCTATCTATCTATCTATCTATCTATCTATCTATCTATCTATCTATCTATCTATCTATCTATCTATCTATCTATCTATCTATCTATCTATCTATCTATCTATCTATCTATCTATCTATCTATCTATCTATCTATCTATCTATCTATCTATCTATCTATCTATCTATCTATCTATCTATCTATCTATCTATCTATCTATCTATCTATCTATCTATCTATCTATCTATCTATCTATCTATCTATCTATCTATCTATCTATCTATCTATCTATCTATCTATCTATCTATCTATCTATCTATCTATCTATCTATCTATCTATTTACACATCCATTCATCTACATATCTCTTTATTAGTCTATTTATCTCTTTATTTCTGTTCATCTATCTGTCTATCCATATATCTAGTTTTAATATTTAAAAATCTAAAAATAATAACACTGCTAGTTTTAGAACATTCAAGATGGAATGCCACATCTTTCTTTGCTTAATTTAAATCAGTATTTTTTGTTTGTAATAATAAGTATAGAAATACCATATAGAGAAAAGCTTCATAAAATACATTTTTAAACAGTCTGCGCATAACGGGCTTTTATTACATTTTAGTCTGAGTTTAAAGCTTATAATTTTATATTTATATTTTTTTGTTTGGAATTTAATTAAGAAATAAAACGGGAAATAAAAGTTTGCTTGTCAATTAAATGAAATTTTAAAAAAATTGAAATTGAAATTTAATCCAGTCTAAGCGTCACATGTCGTAAGTATTAAAAAACATATATGATATCATATACATCAATAATAACATATCTAATGTATTTGACTTAAAGACGAAATATACTGAATGTTAATGATCTTTCGTGACTTGTATTATAAATAATTTATTGCAATGATTCTAGTTATTTGGTTCTATGGTTTATCAATTCTTTAACTCTTTTTTGTAGTTTCTTGGTAGTTTCTTCGATATATCTATATAAATAATTTTCCAAAAAGAAAAAAAAAAACCTTTTTTTTTTCTAAAAAGAATAAATATTTAAGTGAATTGGAAATTCTTATTTTCAATTTTGATTTTTATTCTGATAGTTTTTGTATAATGATTTTTTAATGAAGTTTTTATTTGAAAAGACCATCTTGCAACGTCAACAACAACAACCAAAAAAAAAAAAAGAAATTTATTCTTTTAAAACAAAATTTTCCCGACCAAGTAGCGGATATTTTGCTGAGTGTTCTGCTATGTAATTAAGATCGTATTTTTGAAAATGTGTGACATCATTTTCGATTCTTTCTCAGGAAAACTAACAGCTGATGCCTCATAGTAAAAGAATAATGGAATTTCTCTTTTATTAAAAAAAAATATATATTTTTTTTGTTTTTGATTGTTTGTTTATCCAGTTTAGAAATGAATAAAATTTTTGAGTTAATTAAAAAATTATTTGTATTTTTTATTAAATAATGTTATAAAACGATTATTGTTCTTTTAAGTGTTATCTATATACTACTAATGTATATATTAATCTTAAAAGTTACTAATGTATATATTAAACAAAGATTTTCAGTAATTATTTATGTAAACAGCTTCCAGGTTAATCTTTGTCTGTAGTTATTTATTCAAATAATAGCAGGACTTTTTGGCTGAGTCAGACCTATAGTCATTTGATCAGAAAACGTGATTTGGAAACAGTATAATATAGCATGATTTTTGATTAAATGTGACCTGCCTTTATCTGGGGGATAAGTGTGTCTTAATAGCAATTGTTAAGCCATAGCCAAAATGTTATCATAATAGCATTCTTATATACAAGCACCCACACAGAAGATAAAACAAGAAAACTATGTTTACACACGCAGAGAGGCGGTCCCAAAGTAAAAACTTATTTAGCAAAATAAAATGAATTAAAAATATTTTTTATTCATTTGCATTGCTTATATTAAACACATTGCTCAAAAATTCACTTCTTCTTTACACTTGTCACAATAGTTTTATTCAATTTAAATATATTATAACGATCGAAATGCAAGTGAAGATCGAATCTAACCGCAAAAACCATATCTGCTCTATAAGGCACCATCTAGGCATTTAAACCTAGAAAAATTTATAGAGTAGGCAGATACGTGCTGTTAAGATTCCACTTTATTTAAATATTCCGATCGTTAGCCCAAGTCACTAGCTCAGTGGAGACGCAGAGATAAAAATCTATATCTTAATTTATATCTTAAATATCAATAAATAAAAGCCACTGCCAGAAATTAACACATAAAAATATTTATTTACGCACATATAAAATAACATTTAAATTTTGAGGAATAAATTCAACATTTTAGATTTTTCTATTAATCTTTTAATTTTACATTTAACTAAGTTTCAATGAGTTTAATATTTTATTTAGATAGTCAAGTATGAATAGACTACATAGATCTGCATTTGAAAAGAAAATATTCTTCCCTGATTTAACCTTAGGCAACAAATTTCGCAATCAACTGGCGCCAATCCATCTGATACATTCATGTATTCAGTGTAGCATGATACGACAACACAAAATACTATACTGTCAGGAAAGTACATCTGATCAGTAAGTAGATTAGAGAAGACATGGTCTCTCCACCAACAGGAATGTGACATCTGTTGGCGAGTAGAACAATAAACAAAAAACTTCATAGGAATGGACTGCGGTCTTCTGCCAACTTACAAACCCATCCATAGGCAAACAGAAGGTGTGTGGCATATATATGCAATCCTGCCTGAAGCGGATCTCATACTACATCTACTAATTACACAAATATATCCAATCCATTGAGCCAATTCAACTACGAAACGAATAACCTAAGATTATCCTCCCTTAATATAACTTTACAAAACTATATAGCCATTCACGCCCGACTTAAATTTAACATTTAGATATGTTCGCACAAATGCATTTTATAAAATTTGTTTTAAAATGTTGAGTACAGATCAGCTGCACAGATTCCACGGTCAAAAACATTCCAAATTCAACACAACCGATCAAAATACAAAGTCATCGATAAACATCACTTGCATAGGGATATACAAATCCCATTAGCATTCATCGTAAGATGCTTGCAGTGATATCGTTGACATATATTCTAATCGAATGTGAAAACCACAACATTATCAACCACTAACGAATCTATGCAACGTCTATACCCAACCTTAAATTCCCTCATTTAAAATTTAAACAACAAATAATTTATACAATAAGAGAAAAAAAATGGAAATGATTTTTATTAATCGGAAAGCATATAAAATTAAACATTATTAATTTGATTTAAAAACTTAAGAAAAGTCAGATAAGAGTCTGTTTTTAACATTTAAGTTGGCTTGTTTATCAATTTATAAAACTTAACGAAAGTTCTTAATTGATTTTAATAATTGTTCATTTCATATAGCTTATAGTAGAAGAGTCCAGGTTTCTGCTTTTAATTCCCACGATGCACATTGGAAGATAATGTTCTGGAGATGGCAATAGCTGGTTCAAGGTATCACAGTCTTTTCATTTTTCTTTTTAAATAGAGAGTGTGGTATGTGCGTCCTACTGCATCTCTCAAACACACAACACTGGAACTGTCTGAAAAAACTGTATTTCCCTTTTTATATTATCCACACGGATTCAATCAACAAAACATCACTAATCCATCACTTTCGTTAGGGTCCAAGCCAAGGCTTAGTGCTTCCATTGGTCAAGCTAAAATCTCTTTACTCTCTTATCTAATTTACTCTCTGACTTTTTAATTAGACAGTTTTTGGATAATTCATAAACAATCATTTCCATTTACAGATTACAGGAATTAATTAATACCTGTTTTTATTTTTACTTACGTTATTTCTTTTTTAAACTATTTTTATATTTAAATCTTTTTTATAAAAAAAATACATTCAAATACCCTTTTTTATTTATTAAAAAAAATATTTTTAAAGTTTAGCATCTGTGCGAATATATACGTTTAACAAACATTTTAATTTTAGCGTTTAGTTTTTTTTTCTTTTTAATACACTTATTTTTATATGCGAACTTAAAAGTTTTTATTTCAATTTAATGTAATGACATATTTATATATCATTACAATATATATCTAATAGTTTGACTGTTCATTTTCAGAGCTATTTTCGTTTATACTTATTTAATTTTATGTAAATAAGAATGAAAGAGAAAAATAATTTTGAAAAAGACCAACAAATACATGGTATTATTAAATAGGGTACTTTTTGTCACACTGGACAAGCCGCCAGGTGATGCTGCAGAACCACCAAGAAGCCTGTAAGTGATAAATTTCTATCCAAAAATACCTCAAGTAAAATAGGTTAGAATTTTAATTATTCTCTTTTTCGTGGGACCATAAAAAACATAGTTCCAAATTTAGTTATTCCAATATTATGAAGTACTTAATATACTAATTTATTTAAAATCAATAGCGGATTAGTATTTTTATAAACTTTTCTGAGAGATTTAGTCTTTTCAAATGATGGGGTTGAATATTCTTCACATCAGTCTTTTAGTCACAATCAATCAAATTCTTGTAAATTGAATGATTAATTTAAAACAATATTATTATATTACAGGCTTTTTTTACTACATGTTATTGCATAAAAATTTTCCTGCATATTCATTTTAAATGATATAGATATCAAAAATCTAAAAATATTAATAATATTTACACAAAGAATATTATCACACAATGTATAATACATTTATTTTGCTTAAACTGACACATAATCATATCATAAGAGAGTTGTTTTTTTTTTTAAAAAAAAATGGCTTTATTTTTACAGCAGATAAAGACTTTTGGAGTAATTTATATAGGATAAATAATATATAGCACTTTTTATTCTAAAGGAGCAATTCTCTAGATGGAAATTTATTTACATAAAAGCATTATTTAAAAAAAAATTTTTTTACATAATTTTTTTTAAAATGTTGTGAATATTGAGAATATTTGAAAGAATGCTATACTAAAAACTCCATATGCAATCTTTCTATATTGATTTGACAGATATTTAAATCACCAACATTATAACAATAAATATTAATTTAAATAGAGAATTAATGTAAAAAACCTTACTTTAAAAAAAAAAATGGAAACAATCTAATTAACAAATAAAGCTTAAACAATACATTTTATTATAATAACTTAAAGATTATATTGAATTATTGAAGATAAAATTTATATTAAAGAATTAGTAGAATTAGAAATTGTCCAAGCTAAAAAAATGCTATGGAATATTACTTACTTATTTTACAAATGAATAAAATGGCTATCTTCCAAGTTGTATTAGACTATTCTGTTATTTTTTTCTCAATGAACCATTGATAGAAACAGAACAACAGTTGCATTTTTTTAATTGAACAAGGATTGGAATAAATTATTTAGATTTACAGATACTTCTCTTTACTAATATTGCTATCTAATATTCTCATAAAAATCATTATATAATGACTCATCTGTTTTAAAATTTATTTAATCTAATAGCTAATCTACCTAAGTTATATTTATGTGTATTATTTGCATTTAAATGTTTTATAAGTTTACTTGAAATATTTTTGTTCATTAAATACCAACAGGAGATAACATTTAATATATTTCTTTTATTGAGTCAGACTAAGATGCTTGCTTATTTAAGCATTTTCTTTCTAAGTCTATTGTTTTTTAAAATCACATTTTAATTCAATAATCTATAATATATAAAATATGTGAGCACAGACTTTCACATGACCCACCACTCTTCACTCTACCTCATAACACTGATACACTTGAACACATATGTTGAAAAGATAAATAATCATCAAACTGTGCTCATATACCCTATATATTACATATATTGATACATGTATATAATAAGCTTGTATTTCAGTTATTCAGTTGTCTATGTAAATATGAAGTGTAAATGTCATGACTTCTTATATTCACATAATATTCATCTAAGTGATATAAAGTGATACATTAATTAAATTGGAATAGTACATTGAAGTTTGTTGAGTTAACTGACATAAAATGTGTCTATTTAAAGAATGAAACTGAAAAAAATTCTTGCATTTGAATATCATTATCAATAACATAAATCTTAATTATATATATGATAGAAATTAAAACTAATTATTTATAAAAATTAAATATTTCAAATGGTTAATAACCAAATTTAATCCCTATAATTATTCAATAATAAAAAAATTAATTGGCTATGTTTTAACTCTTTTTAGTGCAAAATCCCTATTAGAAGATTGAATTAAAGTTCCAAACTTTTGATTGGTCAATTACAGAACAGCAGAAAAAAATATATTCATCTTTTAAAATTATGTTTGTTTTAGTTTAGTTTCTAAAAATGCAAATTAATAGTTAGCTATATTATTAAAGTAAATAAAAGTTTTTTTTAGAAATACATTTTTATTCCATAATTGATTAAATTAAATATAATCTGTAAGGGCAAATATAAAATGTATTTTTGTCATCCAGTGCGGCCATACATTATTGACAATTTGTCTTTGTGTAAAAGTAAATATTTCCTACTAAAATCTGAATTATTATTTTAAAATAATTAATATTTTGTGAAAAAATAATAAATGTATAAAAAAAGGTTCAAAAATATATGTTTCACTCTGAAAACAAAACAAAAAAATAGAATGGTCAAAATCATTGACAGGCACTCTCTTGTGGAGAAAACAAGAAACAACCAATAAGTATGCAGTGAAAGGTGAGATTTATCTCATTGCCATAATGCAAACATTTTTAAGGTGGCAGCATCATTCAGTACAGTTTTCCCTTAGAAAAATCAGCAAAATAATGTTAAAAGTAATAGTTAGAGAGTGAGTTGGTCCATACTCATAAAAGGTTAAAAAATATTGAACTTAAAGTTTATAATTAATAAAGAAATAAAAGCCTTTCTATAAAAATTTGACTTAAATGAGGGAATTAATATCTCTATGAATTGCAAAAATAGATTCCTTATTTTTGATTTTACATATAGATATATATCTTAGTAAGTTATGTTATAATTAAGTATTTTATTTTAAAATTTGTATTAAGCATGGTGGTAAAAAATAAATAAATCATCCTAGATAGAATCTATTTATATATTTTGAAGAAATAAATTTGATGTAGAATTTTAACAGGCCAACTGAAAACTCATCATGTCTATCTTGAATGGGATCTAATGAGTGTAATACTAAATATTCCTAAATATTTGAATATTTTATTTTTACAAATAAACTTTTTTTAATTAATATATTGATAATCTTAATAATATTTATTTAAAAGGTAAGCTTTTAAATGATATATATTTTAAAAGTTAATATTTGACATTTTAAAAATATGAAAATATATTTTGAAAGAGAGTTCTTATTTACAATAATGTAGATTAGCATCATGGAATAAATTTATCTATTTAAAAAATTACTAAAATGAAATAGTAGATAGTTTTTGAACAGATTTTCCTATTTAATTAAAATGTTAGTAAAACAAAATATTAGATATTTCAATTCTTTGTTATTAAAAGTAAGCTAAATTTAGCATTAGTTATCATCAAAAAATAAATAAATATTAAACTAAAAATATTATTTATTGTTATTAAAATTTAAAAAAAAAGAATTATTTTATTATTCAACAAAGGCAATTCTCCTGAGAAGCAAAAAATTTCACCCCTGCCATGTCAAATTTTTTAATAATTATTTTTTAAAAAATAAATGTTTTCAAAGATGATCTCCATTTAGTGATGTAGACTTTGATTTAAAAAATAAATCTTTTATAAAAATATTTGCATTGTAATTTTTAATTTGTAAACATATTACTGAAAATTACAATTTCTCTTTAAAAGTGAGTTATTCCCCCTCAGGCTAAAATACTTGCCAATCAGAAATTATCATTTCTTGGCCACCCCCCTCATGGATTTTTCACATTAATAGTATATTGTCAATTATGTAAAAGGTTCACAAAATGCTGACATTTTCAGAATTTTTTTCCAACTAATATGATAAAATTGCCATTGTGAAAAAAGAAACTGCAAAACATTACAAACTACACTAAAAGATTATAGTTAGATGTAAATTAACATAGAGAAGATAGTAATCACAGTGCTATTGTAATGTCTAAAACATCATAATCTACATGAAGATGTCACATTGATAAAAAAGTCAAAGCTGAAATTAAAGGTATACTTATTTGAGATAACCCCACACTAATAAAAAGGAAATAAAAATTCTTATATATTGAAGAATAGAAAGATCATCAGTAAATTCCCTCTTCTCTTTTGTTATAAAATAATAATGTCATAGACTTGATGGTTATTGATAAGAGGAAAGAACTTGTTAGATCATGTAAAGTAATATTTATTTGAAGCTTTATAGTTTGAATCAAATATTTGCCCATAATCATTTGGTATATTCAATGAGGAATAATGGTATAAATTTATTTTAATGTATGTAATGATAGAAAATTGCTTCATATTTATACTGTTTCAACATTTATTATACAAACTAGAAATATAATTAAATCTTGTGTATGTCTAGCAGTGATGTTTATTATTACATATACAGATTTATAGTAATATACAAATATAATTGAAAGTTTAGTTTATTGCAGTTTGGCTGAATAAAGATATGTTTCATTTTGAGCATAATACCATAATTTGTCATTAACCAAGTAATCTAATAGAGATAATTTTATGATTACATGCACATATTTTTATATCTTATTTTTATTTTGTTTACATTTATTAAGAGTTGATTTTGGAGCAAAAAAAGAATTATAACTATCAATTATTATTTTAATATGCTTAATACAATCTGTTTGTTGTGTTACACGACTTGTATCAGTGTCTTTTTCTTGTTGATAAATAGGAGTTATAATTTCACAACCAATGGTTTTTCCATTGTATTCATGGTGTAGTTAGAGTATGGATGATGAAAATATTAATGATGCATGAGAGTACATGGTTTATTATATGTCTCAAATTATCAATTAGCATCAATGATTGTTGATGTAAAACCCTTTAGAATTGAAAGCTGACAATAATTTGGGAGGTGTGCAGTTACGTGACACCGCAACGCATTTTTATGCTATCACATTATTTATTTAAATACATGAATGTAAAAGATAGATTAGATTTATATTATATATAAATATAACATTGGCATCTATAATAATGAGTACTCATTTTATATAAATTACATTCTTTAACATGAATATTTCAAATGGGATAGCTTAAATATTACAAGTATTGGGTCACAAAATTTTTTTTGTAAATCAGAATTTAAATATGGTAACATCAAATCTATTTTACCAAATCATCTGCATATTGTGATTGAAAAATTGATTAAATTTATTTGCTTGTTTGTTTTTTTTTTTAAATAAAATGATATAGCGGCCATAGACGCTATATATTTGTTTCTTTTTCTGATTATAGTGTGTTATTTGTATTCATAACTTAATTTATTATTAACATTTGTCAAGCGTTGTTAGCCGAGAGGTCATCGCAGCCGCCGTGCAAGCAAGTAGTTAGTTGCAGACGGTTGTGGGTTCGCGTCCCGGCCGATGCTATGACATATGAGAAAAAAAAAATTATTAACATATTAATCTAACATCAACTTATATCACTAATTTATACAATAATTATAGTATTATAAATAAAATTTTATTATATATAATTAAATTTGTTTTTATTTTATATATAATGTTGAACATTACTTTTTATTATTTCAATACAGCTTATAACCTTTCTTTATTAATAAATGCACTTTGACTGCATATCCACGCACACCCATATATCATTATATTAAAAAAGTTAAAATGTGTTTCTTTCTCTATTAAAAAAAGAACAACTTTTTAAAGCAGTAGTTTAACTGTCATTTATCATTTAAATTTTTTGAACTATGACCTTTCTACAGCTTGTTCGGTCAAGTATGAGGTCATCAATGGTTAGTCAAGAATATAAAAAGCGGTAAAGATTATTTTAATGACAATGGGAGACTGACATTATTTGGAAATTATTCTGTTCAAGAGTAGATTGATGTACTAGACAGACATAATCCGTAAAATGACACAAAACGCGTATACATATACACGCACACACAAAAACAGCAAAATAACTTCTCATTTCAAAATTTGTTTCGTAGATAAAATAATATCAATTTTATAGAATTTTTTTTATAGTAAAAAGTAAAATATTATGTATAATAACCGTCTGCATGGAAAGGGTATTCCAAACCCCCCTCCCCCTCCAAAAAAATTGTAAAGACGTTAGTTATCAGATTAATCGAATAATTACTGAGAAATTTAGTAAATTCTTTTAACTTGGTATATCTCTAGATATGAGTAGCTAAATATTCATTTCCAAACCAATAATTGAATAACTAATGAGGCCGTCTACGGACTGATTACTGGAAAACAAATTCCCAGTTGCCAAAAAAATAAAAGAACACTTTTTTATCGGATGTTATTAGGTCATCGTGATAGCTATCACTCTACGAAATCCCTATTAAAATATTAATAATGTTAATATAATAATGATAGAAATATACAATTTTAATGCAAAAAATTATGTATATATAGTGAAATGTGACGGCAATTTTTTTTTTAAAAAAATTATTTCAAAAAGATGATAAATCTGTCTTAACACTATGAGTTCTGCCATTATAGGTAAAAATTTGAACTGACTCGTATAAGAAAAAGTTGTAAGCCTTCACTTTGTTTTTGATAGAAATATGTAAGAATATTTTATAAGTGACGAATAATAAACTCAAACAAATCAGTTATGTTTTTAAAGTTATTGTACTAGCATTTTGTGTGTGTGTATATATATAAACAGAGATTATATAGTGTATTGATTGAATTTACATGATATGACTTAAAGTTAGAATTCATATGGAGCTTGGAATTTTTTTAGTTATGTATTAATTTTCAAAAATGCTTAAAAGTTTTTGTTTCAGAATTCTAGCTCAGTTAACTTAATCCACAATTGCTACAACCGGTTTGTGATATCACTATCAATTTTCAATTGTCCCTCTCAGTACTTTCATCAATATGTCTTTATTTTGCAAAAGTTAAATGAAATTGAATTTAGCTCATAGTTTTAATTTTATATCCCCTTTGTAATTTAGCAATAATCTTGTACCGCTTCTAGTCTAGACTTAGCTATAATTTTTTCCCCACCTTTTTCAAATAATAGCTTTCTTCGTTACTTTTTTTAAAAAATATATAATAAAATTGTGTATAATGTATATACTGAACTTTAGGTGTAATTGGAGGGGATTTTAACACAAACTTTCAAGTTCTCTTCAGCTATCCACACCATCTTATATAACCAATATAACATGACTGCATACACGTGGAAAAGATAAATGATCTCCAATATATGTACTTTATGCTGAACCTCCACTCATCAGTTGGTCCAGACCATTACCTCCAACACATATATAACCAGTGCTGAGTTTATATTAAGATAGCAAATCTTCATACTTTAATAGACAGTCTTCAATCTTTTCCACACACCAACTCTTCAGCCATCCATATTATTGAAAATCTGATGATGGAATGTTCAAAGATCAGCCTAAGCTCTGCCCATCCCTCTTTTGTATATCTAAATGGGCATATTAAGATTCTATATATGAGGAATCAGAGTGACTTAAAGTCAACATGAATATGATAACAATATTGGCATCAACATGGGCTTTGAGCATTCCATCATCAAATTTTTAATAAATGAATAGCTGAAAAGCTGGAGGGTGTAGAAGAATGAAACCTGCTTATTAAAGTTTGAAGATTTTCTATCTTTATATAAACTGAGAACTGATTGTATATGTATGGGGAATGATAATTTGGACCATCTTATGAATCCTGGTTCAGCGCAAAATACATATATTAGAGATCAGTTCCTTTTTCACATTATGTGGTCATGTGCATCAATCATAAAAAATGGAATGGATAGCTGAAGGAATCTTGAAAGTTTGTGTTCAAATCCTCTCTAAATAAAACTCATAACCAATGAAAACAGTACAAACTAGCAAATTTATTTTATTAAAATCACAGATTATAATAAAGCACACAATTGATTATAAAAATGCTATTAACTGAAATCTGTTACACAAAAGTAATTTTAATTTATTTTATGGCTATCAATAAATTAACATTTATTGTAAATAAGATTTAAAACACTAATTATATAAAACAAATACATATGACATATTGCTTACTCAATAATTATTATCTAGATGTTCTTATCTTGATGATAAAGATTAGAAAAGAATTTGAATTAGTCTGATGATTGTTGATACACTGACTATAAGACAAAAATATTACTGCAAAAAGATGCTGCTATCACCATGTGAAAACAATATTACTTATGAGAGCATACGATAGATGTTGGACACAACTGTTTTGACAGTAAATATTTTGAATATTATGCTTACATATGTGTATATTAATTAAAACCAAATAAGGTTATATTAGTAATAAAGAAAAATTAGAAAATCATAAAACATTAACATAAAACATCAAAATACTAATACAATAACAAACATATACTATATTCTATCATGATCCTTGATAACAGATGGACAATTGAAATTTTAAACTGGATTCCAAGAGATTTTAAAAGACCCAGAAAGAGTCCACATGTGAGATGGATGGATGAAATAAGAAAGTGTGCAGGGGTGATGTGGAGAAGAGAAGCTAAAGATAGGAAAAGATGGATTGAACTTGGAGAGACCTTCATCCTGCTGTGAATTGATAATGGTTGATGATGATGATCATGATCCTGATTTCATCTGTTGCATAGATTATACCTTCTTAAATGAGAATTAATTAAACATAACACATCTATACATTTTTATAATATGGTATCGAGAGTATTTATGCCAGAAACCTTTTCCATGATTATTGTTTTACAGGGTGAAAATATAATTGTCTACTGGTCACTAAGATTATTTAGTTTAAGAAATTTTTGTTTTATTTTGGAGCTGTCTGATAATATTAGTACCTCATTAGAAGTGACATTAAGAAAATCACTGTAAAAAAGCACATTAATCTATAGCTCTCACTTTAAGAAACTATAATAAGTAAACACATATTTATTCCAAAATGTTGCCAAAAATACATCGCTACTGCTATTGTAGATTTTGAACACCCATTATTTCATTATATAAATGAACAAATGTTACTTCTCATTATGCACAAGTCAGAAAAATTTTAATATTTTAAATAAAATTCTAGAATATAGCATTTAATATTCAAATTTGTGCATAATGGAATCATGAGAAGAAGACAAAATTCATGATGTGAACAAAGAAAAAGTCTTAGTTGATATGAGAAATGACACTTCCACATTCATATTGGTGGTGAAGTCAGATACAATATAAAAAGAAGCTAAATAGTTTGTTAATGTAAAAAGCCATTACATCAATATAGAAATTAGATAGAATGTTCAGAAACAGAAATATAACTAATATATGTCAGGGATTGGCAGTAGAAAGAAGTTTGCTGTTTACTGAAAGGAGACCTTTTGATCACTCTTAGATGTCTTAATGAAACCAAGCAGGGCAAATTTCTTAATATCAACTCCATACAATCTGGTCATTGCAGCTGTATACCACAAAATATGACCCCCCCACTAAATTGATGTCTTGGATTTCCTTTCCCTATATACCAAACATAACCCATCACATTTACTAATATTATCACTCTCACCCATCAAATAGCTCTATGCACTTCCCTTCTTTTACAACACTTGCCAAATGAGGTCCACTCCTAGATTTTGTACAAAATCAAATGCCATAACCCCACCTGCCCCTACATTTGCCATGATGAATGTCAGGCCAACCTCTCTACTCTCATTTCTCAACACACTTATCTCTATTACAAAGTTAAAACCAATTCTGATACTCATTCAAATCATTTTGAACATTTTCCCACAACTCATCACACCTTTGTTTCCTCCTCTGTCAATATTGTTTGCACTAAGAGCAATGATGCCAAGTGAAAAATTAAGGGAACATGGTGTATCTCTAAAGACAAATACACCATTAATAAGATGGAATCCTGCACTCCTCTTTCCAAAAAAATGGCCTATTCCACATCATAATGCAACATGTAAATTAAATGTAAATTAGCATGAACAATATATATATATATATCCTCCTCTCCCCACTACAATCACTGCTATGTCTATGATTGACACCAGTCAAAAGCTAATTAAGCACATTGTTAAACTATTGACTAAAGCTTTGCTCCATTTGTTGTTTTTTTTTGCATATATTTATTCTCATATTATTATGTGATTATTTATATAGTATATGAATATGGATGTGCCGCTCACCAACACCCATTAGTCAGCATGGTGAGTTACAGGCTTTTTACCTCTGAGTTTAAAATCAGAAAATACCATACTTTTTTTTTCAATTGCCTGATAGCTTTTAACAGTTGAGTTTTCTTGAAGACAAAATGAATATGTGTGATAATGATGAGACTATTTGAAAAGCCTGCCAAAGAAGGCTGAATAAAAAATGTATATTTGTACTATAATAAAGACCATGGGTATATAAAAATTGTTTAAACTGATTTAACTCTTTCTCCGCCTCTTACGAGGCTCCTCGTCGACATCTGACATCACTCTAACTCAGCCAGTTTTTATACAAAAATATTCGTTAAACACGTATTGAATTCGTTTTTAAAAGTTCTGTAAGATGGTGCCATCTTCCAATTTATTTTACAAGTAAAAAATAAAAAAAAACGCATTTAAACCTAAACAAAGAAGGAACATTATTTGTGATTGGTTCTTAGCATGCTCTCAGCCGAAAAAGACATTCTGAAAAAAACGCATTTAAACCTAAACAAAGAAGGAACATTATTTGTGATTGGTTCTTAGCATGCTCTCAGCCGAAAAAGACATTCTGATTGGCTGGAAAGAACAAAGAAACTGCCTGATCAAAGAAAATAAAGAAAAACGCTGAGATTTTCATTTCGAATACGATTTAAATTATTATAAAATTATATTTATGGAAATTAAAAATTATTTTCAGAGAGAATAATAAAAAAACAAAATTATTTTCGAAAAATATTGAAGATTTTAGTAAAAATATTGAAGATGTAGTAAAAAGAAATATTTACTTTTCTATAACATAAAAGTCGATCTTTTTGTTTATATTATAGCTTTTATGTTGCCGATATTGAATATTTTAGAATAAATAAATAGCAATTTATTTTTGAAAGAACTTTCGTTCTCTTCATAACCTGAAAAATTAATAATATACTTTTTATAAACGTATCTGAGTTGAATTTAATATTATAGGCGAATATGTTTTAACAATAGGCTTTGTCTTCAGTTTGTGAGTTGGCCAATTAAAAGATTTGATTTTTATCTGATACAACCAATAATAAAATTAGCGGTTAAAAGGTTAATAGATATTTGCAATATATGTAAAAGAATAAAATACAAATGTCTGCATTTGGATGGAGAGTATATATTTCAAGATGAAGTAAGTATGGGCCATCTAAAGCAGATGATCTGATGCTCAGATCCTGCTTCACAGCCCACATCCAATCTCCTACCACCTAACTGTATTCAAACCCGCCTTTACGCATGTATATACATAGCTAATAATATATATATTTCTTTTGGTTAGTATTATAACATAAATCACATTAACACGTATGTATTTTAATTTAAAAATATTTTATTTAATAATATTCTCATGTATATACAGGCATAAATAATATATATCTATATATTTCAGTGTAGGAGATTGTGAATATATTAATAGTTATATTATATATATATATATGTTAAAACGAAGATTTGCACGGGTTAAATATATAAAATACATATTTTGCGGGTTCATCCGTGTTAAAAACTTTTAATATCAATATACTGACGTTTCGACTTGGTCACACAAGCCATCCACAGAGTATTGATATTAAAAGTTTTTAACATGGATGAACCCGCAAAATATGTATTTTATATATATATAAGGTATTATATATGAAACATTATTTTTTCATATATAATTTTGTAGCCAGAAATGATGCAATCTTGTTAAGAAGTCTCTCGAAAAACAATTACCCGGAAGACCCCTTAGATTAAAGTAAAAGATTACGAATTGGTAATAATAAAATAAACCCATTAGTGGAAATTGTCCATGCTAGCTTGTTTTAAAATCACAAGATATATTTTAAAACAATCATTCGAGAAACTGATAACAAACTTGCATTGTTTCAAACATCCCTAGATAAGAGTATCCGGTCAAACTATTCCAGATGAAACTTAAGTGCTTAAACTGCCTCAAGTCCAGCAGTAGTTGCTAAGTTACAGCTTCAAAATAAAAGTATATATACTGCTGGATTTGAACCCACAAGAGAGGAGACCATTAAATAGCTATGTTGCTATACATATTCCACGCCAGTTTTAATTCTCACTCAATGTGTCATGAGTAGGAAATTTCGCCTTGTCCCTCTGTTCTAATATGCTGTTCCCATGAACAAAGCTCTGCATCCCGTACTACTGAACTTTATATTTTTCCAGTGAAAGTGAAATGCTATCTCTCAAATTAATAATGCTACCCAAGATCTAGTGATACAATACCGATGGACTGACTACTAATGAAATTGTTTCTTCGAAATAAGCAAGGTAAAAGAACTTTGACCACTTAAAATTATTAAATCCTGCCTTCTCTGTAATATTTATATTTTAAATCATCTATATTAAATGTCTTCAAATATGTATTCTATAACTCTATATAACTAATCTATATTAAGCCTCCAATATGTTTTTCTTTTCTTTTAATTCCAAGCAGCAAATAATTTTCATTTACATTTATGTATCTATATTTTAAAATAAATGCCAATAGTATTCTAAAATCGCCTGCATATAATTCATTTTCATTTCCCCACCCATCATTTACTGGGTAAATAATTTATAATTTGATCAAAACAAGTCTTATTCGACTTGCCCAGGTGCTCGTGATTTTAGATAAATAAACTAATTATATTTTTCATGTTTACTGTAGAAAAACAGATTTGACGTCTGTTTTTCACATTCTCCTTCCTAAATAATGCACTATCTTTTATTCTTAAATTATATTATATATATGTAAAACCCATCTTAGCTATTACCACCACCCACTTATTTTGTAATCATTTATATATTTTCACAAGGGCATTGATTAACCAAAATTGAGATTTATTAAATGTGTAAAAAGTAATGAATAATATTAAGTAATATAATGTAAGGGGGAGGGGGATCTTAAGAGCTTAGTTTTATATTTAAGTATAATTATTATCTATGTTTGCTTAGTAAAGCCATATCATTACACCGAATATTTCATAATTCGTGGGCAATAAATATGTTTCGATAATCTTTAATCTTTAGAATTATATTTATATATTATATTATTAAGCATTACGTGCATAAAGGCCATTTCATATATATATATATATTTGTGCTTCTTTCTCACATGGAGGCATCCACAAAGTCGGGCCCCATCATCATTCTCAATGTCCTTAAACCAGGCTGTAAAACCACCCTGGGGACATCCTTGGTCTTATGTGCATGCTTTATATGGGGATCACTCTGGAAAATCCAGCCCAATAATGACATTGCTGACCACTCTTCATCATCCATGATTCGCCTGTACTTCACTCCAGGGAATCTGGACTCTTTCATTCATCAAACCGACCCTGCCTACATTTGCAGAGAAAATCAGTCCACTTTGTTATTAAAAAAATTCATGAAGCACAGTCCAGGATCCATAATTGGACCGACCCAATCAGCCGCTATGCACGCACCGCCTTTCAGTGTCTTATTAATCACCCAGAAATATTCATAAGCCATAATGAAATGATTTCTTTAAACAGACATATTTCCATTAGTTTAATATAAGTATTAATGCGATAGATTTAGTATCGTTTATATAATTATTCATTACCCAACCCATGCATTAATTATCTATAACTCAAATTAATCATAATATTGAATGTAACCAAATGTAATATCTGCTTATGAAATTATTGTTGTTTAAATTAAGTAAATGCTCTTCGTCTCTGGGGGTGTAATAGTATTCGAGTAATGTATTCCAATAGCGCTAATTCATTAAATCACACATATATTATTGGTATAGCTGCAAATCTTATGTTATCATTAAATATAAATCAAACGCATATATATAATACTTATGAAGCTCATGTCAGGTAAATAACCCGACATAATTTTGTTATTAATAAATCTTAAATATATATATATATCAAACTCGAACCATTGCTTTCTTTTAGTTAAGATAATATATTAAGTTATTACTTATGCTAAATATGACTAGATGATCTCTGCTCAATACATAATTAATATTCTAGGTCGTGAGCCTTCATTGCTCATAAAATATAGCTCGTTATTAAGTTATTCTATCATATAAGTTTAGCCTAGAGTCTTTTTGTGTCTCCAATGATCGATGCAGGTGGGTGAGAAGTAAATTAATCGATGTCATCAGGATTGTAGTTTATAATGTTATAGATCTGGGAAATAGGCAAATAGGGCAGAATTCATGAGTGTTCCTGACCTGTGTATCTTGCACATGATTGGATTCAAGGTACTTTTGTTTAGATGCTAGATCTTGTTACGTGAACATACAAATCTGACCGGCACAGATTTTTTTCTCCGGGTTTGGCACATCAACATAGGGCTTCGAATACAAACACCCATATACCTGAGATAGTAGTAGATAGTGAGAGATATAACACGTTTTTTTTTTTAAAAAAAATTTTTTTTGAAAAAATTTTTTTGAAATTTTTTTTTTACCTGACACCCAGCGTAAAAATTTTTTTGAATATTAGTACACCCTCCCTGTGAGTCATTGTTAATATAAATATTTTCTCTCAGTATATATATATAAATAAATATGTTTCAAGCAAATAGTATGTTATATATTCAATATTTTTTTCCGCATAAAAGTTTTAAAAGTTTTTTCGTTTTCACGAACATATAAAATAAATTAGTGGCAGTTTTGTTTTGTTTTCTTTCATGTATATGATTTGAATAATGATAGTATTATTCCTTGTCCGTAAATGTTCATTACATGTATAATTCTTGTGAGTTTTTTAAAAAAAGAAGTAAAGAGAAGTATCAGCTTTTAAAGGGTTTTTACTTTCATATTGATTAAAGATAAAAAAGTGTTTTCCCAAATAATGTTTATAGTTTTCATATACATGTAAAATTCCAGTGATATAAAAGAGTGACAGCTTTTAAGGGGCTCTCATTTTTATAAGATAAAATGTGTTTTTCCAAAGAAGTGAATAAGATGTTGTATAATGTTTTTTCTTGGTCATAAATGTGAAATTACATGCAGGATGCCCGTAAATAAAATAGTGGTAGTTTTAAGGGGCCTCCACAGTGATTATAATAAAGTAAAAAGTATGTTTTAAATAGTGTTTTTATATATATAATTTTCCATAAATGATTTTAATAACAAAGTATTTTCGAGTTTACAGTATGGTAAAATAGTGTTAGTTTTTAAGGGGCCTCACATTTATAATAAAAAAATAGGTGTTCTAAATAGTAGCGTTTATATATAAAGTTTCCATAAATGATTTTAAATAACCATGTATTTCCAAGTTTACAATGTAATAAAATAGTGATAGCTTTTAAGGGGTTTTTCACATTTAAAGTAAAAAGATGATAAAGAAGTGTGTACGATATAGAATAATAATATTGAGATATATAATAATTCTTTTTCCATTTTAATAAATATCTTATAAATAACATAATATGCCCAAGTTTTGAAATGTGCACTAAATAATAATATATAATAACTTTTCATAAATGTTTTAAATAATGATGTTCTATATAATTTTTTTTAAATGTCCCAAATAATAATATTTCCAAGTCTGAGAGAATTAAATTAGTGTCAGCTTTTAAGGGCTTTCGCATTTAAAGATAAAAAGATAAGTAGTGAGTGTGCTAAATAATATATAATTTTTCCATAAATGTTTTAAATAATGATGTTAAATATAAATTTTTTTTCCCCGTGTTAATACATCTTTTAAATAAATATTTTAAATTTATAATATGTCCAAGTCTGAGAGAGTTAAATAAGTGACAGCTTTTAAAATGCTTTCACTGTTAAAAATAAAATAAAGATTCTAAATAATCGCAAATGTGAAGATTTTTTTTGAAAATGTTTTAATAATATTCATGCATATATGACTGCCTCAAATCAATGAAATAAAACAATGACAGTTTTTGTTACACTTTCAGTCTCTTATATATTATAACGATCCAAACGAAGTGGTAGATCGCATCGCACCGCACCGCACTACCAAAGGGCGCCATCTAGGCATTTGAGCCTAGAAAAATTTATAGAGTAGGCAGATATGCGCTGTTAGGATTCCACTTTATTTACATATTTAGATCGTTAGCCCATTGTCACTAGCTCAGTGGAATAGCAGAGATTTAATAATATCATTTACTAGTATATAAAAGAATAAAGTAAGCCACTGCCAGTAATTATCATACAAACAGATTTATTTATGCACATATATATAAGGTTGAAAATTATTTTAGTGATTTACATTTAAACATTTAACATTATTTTTAACTTTGATTTTACTTTAATTTACATTGAGTTACTATTATATTATAAATTTACATTTTTAATCAAGTTCGCACAGATGGGCTTATAAACCTGTTTAATATGTTGCTATAGATCGGTTACATAGATTTCAACGGTCAAAAACATTTCAAAGTAAACATAAACGATCAAAATACAAAATTATTGATTACTGACAATTGCATAGGGAATTATAAGAAACCCTCTAGTATTCATCGTAAGATACTTGCATCGTCACCAATAACTTAAAAGACATCCGAATAAATACATTTTAGATACTCACCGTAAGGTATCATTATTTATCGAATGTCTATATATTTTGATCAAATATGAAACGCAAAACATAGTTAACCGATAAACAATCCATGCAAGCGTCTATAAACAACTGAAATTTAATAGTTTTATTTAGGATCGAGCCTGAATCGACTACATAGATTTGCATTTAAAAATAAAATATTCTATCCCTACTTAACCTTAGGCAACACATTTCGCAATCAACTGGCGCCAATCCATCTGATACATTCATGTATTCAATGTAGCATGATACGACAACACAACAATATTGTCAGGAATGTACATCTGAACAATATGTAGAAATAGAAATGACATTGACTCTCCACCCACAGGGATGTGACATCTGTGGGCAAGTAGATCAATAAACTAAAAACTCCATAGGAATGGGCTGCGGTATTCTGCCGACTTACAAACCCATCCATAGGCAAACAGAGGGTGTGTGGCGTATATCTATAATCCTGCCCGTAGCGGATCTCATATTACACCTACTAATTACATAAATATATCCAATCCATTGAACCAATTCAACTACGAAATGAACAACCCAAGATTACCCTCCCTTAATATGTCTTTACAAATCGATACAGCCATTCACGCCCGACTTAAGTTTAACATTTTTTTTATAATTTATTTAACCGAAAACAGAGATCATAATAAACTTAAAGAACAAAATTAAATAAATAAATAAATAAATGGAAATGATTTTACAAATTAAATACATTAAATAAAATTATAACCAATTAATAAATATTGTTGGTCAGATAGAATAATATTAAAATCATTTTAAATATGAAAAGTTTTAATTTACTGTTCATAAATTTTAAAGTTCTTACGGTTATTGAAATAGTTCATCCTATTATATTCCTGGCCGTTTAAACGTGAATTCCCACGTCGTCCGAAGATTAGTATCCGGTTGATTTATTTATTTATCCTTTGGAGATTTTGTTTTTCGTGTAGTTGGTCCTCATTGTATAAACGATGGCCCATTTCTTTCTCTTTCTTAGCAGAACTGAAGGGATTGAAGCTGTGCGTCTTTTTCAATCCCCCCAGCGCTAACACCTAGCTGTTACATCGTCAATAATCAATCAATTTCCAGTCACTCACTAACCACCAAGCTTTCCAAAACCTGTCCTTTTTATATTAATGTCAAGGATTGAATTAACATTGCGTCATGGAGTGATGATTCTTTCGCTGAGGTCCGATTTCCCAAATGGATTTCTTTCATTGGCTAATCAGTTTCTATTGTTTTTTTTCTATCTGACTGAGGTTATTACATTTAAATGCTCAAGGCTGGTTTTAATTTAACTAATTAACAATCATTTCCATTTCTAATTAATTACCCTGTTTTCCAAATCAAAAATATATTTCAAGACAAATTTAAAGATATAATTTTATCTCCAAATCTTTTTTAAAATTTAGTTTTAAAAATACCTTTTTCTTTAATAAAGTTTTATTTTAATAATTTTTCATTATCTGTGCGATTTAATATATAAGAGTTTAAGACGATATTTTAATTTCAATTTTTAATTTTTAAAGAAAGTTTTTAAATGCGAACTTTTTATTTTAACTTGTTTAATAATATATATAAAAAAAAAACAATGTAACGAACGTCTGTGCTCGTTACAATATATATATATATATATATTGTACCCTTACTTCTCGATATATAATATAATTTGAAATACAACTAGCTCAATTGAATTGTTATGCTTAATAAAATTTGCATATCTATCTTTAATATACTTTTATACTATCATATTATAATTAAATTTATTATCAATTATCAAAATCAATATACTTCTTTATTATGTATTAATTAAATAAGTATTTATCAAAATCATGAGACTGTGAAGTAAAGTTACAAAGCAATAAGTAGATTTACATTGAGTCAATATCTCCCAAGACATTGTCTCAATGGCATAAGAATACTATTACCTCCTTATTAACTTAATACTACATCTACAGCATTCTTATGGCTTTTAAAATAAAATAAATTATCTTTAATAATAATAAAAATAAATCTTAACTTTTAATTTTAAAATATAATTAAATAATCTCAGGTTCTTCTAATTATCTTAAAGTAATAATAACTCATGTAAATAAGTATGATAAGGGATCTTATATCAAACCTAAATACACCTAACTTATTCTAATAATAATAATACTCAATACTAATCTTAGGGTATAACTTAATCTTATTTATTTCTGTTATATCATCAATCATTAAATAAATAATAATATGTATATCTTTTATTTTCATATAGTATCTTAATTTTAGAATAGATCAAAATCTTATAATTTAATAATCTGTGGCAATAAATAATATTGTACTCTTATATTGTGCATTATAACCATCTTATGACCATTGTAATATAATATGTTAATGTCAATCAATTCTTATAAATGATATCAAGAAAATATTGTGTTTATTTCTATTATTAATAATAGATTCATATTGTGCAAATATTATGTTTATCCAAATTATCTGCTGTCAAATGCTGTGATGCAAAATAATGAACTCGACACACTTTTAAAACAAATTAAACAAATTTATTTACATTAACTTTGATTAAGAATTTATTTACAATATTTACAGTTCAAATTAGGAAAAACAAAAGAAAAATAAAAATAAGAAAATAATAATACAAGATGTTTACACTGTTATTAGCTCATACTCCTACTAAATAATCTATACATTCTTTAAAATGCTGTACTAATAACATTGAAGTATATTTTCAAACTTAGACTTTAAATAAATATCAGTAAACCTTAATTATTACAAATCAAGATTTATGTAAACAATATTTATGTTGCATATATAAACAATTAAACTTTACTAATTAAATTGCTACATCATTTAAGTATTATTGTCATTCATTTCATAATGTATTAACATGTGTTCACTTTAATATCAGCATTACTTTACTAGCATATATGTACAAACTAATGTATCTTTGTAATGTAATAAAAATAATTGATTATAATTTATATTTCATTTAATGCAATTCATGCTACATGTTTTATCAAATATGCATTACATATATGTACTGTTAAAATAATAATATTTAAATTATTCATTAATTTAAAATTCATAAAGTATTACTAGATAAATTCTATGATTCTTTTCTATGTGAAATTATTATTTTACTCCATGTGTTATTCTACTCCTTCTTAATAAATTTCTATCTACAAAACATCTTCTAAACTTATTTAAATTTTCCGGGAAAACAACCTACAACTTTAAATAAATACTAATTATCCAAACTATTTATACTTCATCATCTATATTCGGTAAATCTTCAATCCAAATATAAACTTCTACATAAAACTTAACTTAATTTATCCAATAAAACAAAAATAAAATATAGACTTTTAAAATCTCTTCCTAACTTGCAATAAAATAATTATTTATGAATAATAAATATAATTCTAATACTATAATATAAAAAAAAAATATCAAAATTTATTTACGAAAGAATCATATAATTATTTCTAAGCTTCTTATGTAATGTTGCATCGTATTTATATCATAAATTCAAATTATGCATATTTAAATAAAACTGTCACTGCCAATATAATGTGTATGTATTTTTAAATTATTCATACATCCATTCAACAATAACATATCATTTGGTTGATCTAAAGAAGACATATTAAATACATCAAAATTATTATTATTATACAATTTTTACCATCAATAATGATTTAATGTACAGTCCATCTTCCAATATTCTTCGGAATTACAGCTTCATAAAATAATTCACATTTACACTCACGATCATTCTTTAAAATATTCTGTGTTATATTAATTATAAAATAAACTTATGCAATTAATCATTATATTATTTTTAGTTATTATTTTAAGAAATGTACCTATCTTATTTTTAATAGATTAATAATATTTAACTTTTATATTAGATAAATAAAACAAAATTCATATTACGTAACTCCAGCGATGTCTTCTTTTAACCATAATAGTTCTTAAATCCTAGGTACACATTCACTAAAACACCATTTCCATTTTCTGGTCCATCACATGTTTTAAAAGTTTATAAAACGAAAACGTTCTTTTTTTAAAAAAATAAGTTTCCCACAATAAAACAAAATAAAATTAAAATAGTTTATAGGATCCTGATTTACTTCTTTCTAGAATATTATTGAAAGTTATTATTTTAAATTAGTCTATAGTTTATGAAAAGTTATCATTTAATTATTTTAAATTGACTGGGACATCCACGTATTACTTGCGCATTTCTTAACAAAATATCCAGGTAAGAATAAGCTTCTTCATCTAAAACAACCAGCGTTTAGATTATTTCAATATAATAATTTTTATTATATTAAGACTTTTAGCTAATTATATTTTCAATTTATTTGCCTTTCAAAATTGTCAACATTCAGTCTTTTAAAACATAAAGACTTAACAAGGCAAGTATTTATAAAACTACTTTTATTTTTAATATCTTTCCTTAAGATATATATTTAAATTTATATTTTACAAAAATACTTTCTTTATAAAGAAGTATTTTATTCTTTAAAATATTTAATTTTCTAATAGTCAATAGCAATTAGCTTTTAAAATTATATACTGTCCAAAATATTACTTTTCTCCATCTCGTAATTTTCCGAACTAATCCAGCGTTTGTCATATTTCTAGGGTAAAGTTTCCGATATATTTTCACTATATATGATGTTTCCATGATCATTTGCTTGCAAATTGAGCTTAAATAGAGACGAATGATAGGGAAAAATTAACTTAACACTGCATACTTATCATTTAAAACTTTTATAAATTATTTACAAGACACTCTTATAATTTTGAAAAATGATTTTAAAAGCGTCTATAAAATTTACTTAGCTATTTTTTTTAATAACACAATTAACTTTAAAATTCAATCACAGAGTTCTCTCCTAACAATTGAACTGAGCTTTTATACCAGAAGAAACTTCCCATCTGATTGGTACATTTAAACAATCAACTTGCTGGCTTATTTACATATTTACCAACAACACAAAATTTAAAAATAAATAATGACTTATTTAACATTTAATATTTATTACATTATCAAATTTTAAAATAATCTTTATCATTTATTTACATCTATTAAATATTTTTAAAAAACATATTTTTACTTTATATCACTTTAAAGTTCTATAAAATTATTTAAAATACACTAAGTCTTTTTATACGTTATATTTTTAAAGCAATATTTTAAAATCAGATTTAATATTCTACATTGATTTATCTTTATTTTTATCTTGCGATAGTTCACATATTATTTATAAATTTTATAACATGATTTTAAAATAGTTTTGCAACTTTACGAGACATCTTCCAAGCATGTGTGTGCATATCTAACTAACATCTGTTTTCTACAACACAAGAAATGCTTTTCATAATCTAAAAATAACTAACAATTGTATTTTTTAAAATAAATATTTTTTAAAAATAAATAAGATATTATAACAAATTTTAAAATAATTATTTGATATCATTAAAATCAAATATTAATCTTCTATTTAAGTATTTATAATAATTAAAAATATTTATATTCTTTTATATCATTATTTTATCAACAATAAATATATGCATTTAATTTTAACTTGTCTTTTTAAATACTTTAGTTTTAAATATTTATTTATTAAATCTATTAATGCAGTATTGATTATGGCCATTTTTCCAACCATATATTATAATCATCATCATTTAAAATGTCTTTCTCAATATCAGCACAATTTTACATATCAAACACTCATAGATTGCTTTAATTAAACCTTTTGAAATATTACCATAAGCAAAATTAACATCACATATTCAAATATATCTTAAATTTAAAATTTTTAATAGATTAGCACAAAAATTAAATGGTGACCCATACAAAAGGGCACAATATATATATATATGCTAAAGCCATAATAATTTTTTTCTGTTAAAGCTGTAAATGTATAACTATTTTAAGTATAGATCTTAGAAAAGTATACAACCCAATAATAGCGGATCATCTGGTCAGAACATATAGCCCTATCCCTTTGGCTGGTGCCCGGTATTAATACCACTATAAATTTGCCAATAGGTGATCGAGTTATTTAGAGTAAAGTTTAAAAGCAATGATTCATAATAAAAGTTATATAGAGTTTTTTTTTTCCAAAATATGTGTATCAAGTGTATCAATGCAATTGTTAATCAATCATTTTGTTAAGTTGTTATAGGTGCTGAAGAACAACTCCAAAAACAGACCACGAAAGAAGACAAAGAAGGCCAGGTAGAAGTTGCAATAATTTTTTTTTATATATACTTTGCATTAACCCTTAAACTGCTAATTATATTATTGGTTGTATGAGGTAAAAATCAAATCTTTTAATTGGCCAACTCACAAACTGAAGACAAAGCCTATTGTTAAAACATATTCGGCTATAATATTAAATTCAACTCAGATACATTTATAAAAAGTCTATTACTAATTTTTCAGGTTAGGAAGAGAACAAAAGTTCTTTCAAAAATAAATTGCTATTTATTTATTCTAAAATATTCAATTTCGGCAACATAAAAGCTATAATATAAACAAAAAGGTTGATTTTTACGTTATAGAAAAGTAAATATTTCTTTTTACTAAATCTTAAATATTTTTACTAAAATCTTCAATATTTTTCGAAAATAATTTTGTTTTTTTATTATTCTCTCTGAAAATAATTTGTAATTTCCATAAATATAATTTTATAATACTTTAAATCATATTCGAAATGAAAATCTCAGCGTTTTTCTTTATTTTCTTTGATCAGGCAGTTTTTTGTTCTTTCCAGCCAATCAGAATGTCTTTTTCGGCTGAGAGCACCGTAACAACCAATCACAACTAATGTTCTTTCTTTGTTTAGGTTTAAATGCATTTTTTTTTTATTTTTTACTTGTAAAATAATTCAGAAGAGGGCACCATCTTACAGAACTTTTAAAAACCTAATCAAAACCTATCAAATGAATATTTTAGCATAAGAACTGGCAGAGTTAGAGTGACATCAGATGTCGACGAGGAGCCTCATAAGAGGCGGGAAAAGGGTTAAAGAGCTAAATAATAATCAGTATAGATATATATGTTTCGCAGTAAAAACTAGATCTAGAAACAATTAATATTAAATAAGGGTAGTATAGCAATCGTTATTTTAATAAATGTAGATTGAATACAGGAGTGGGAGAGTAGAGTAAGGGAAGAGTGTGGAATGGGGGGAGGAGGTGTCTCAAACCATTGAAGAACAAAAAAAAAGTTGTATTATAAATTATTTGTTCTTGGATACTAGGTTAATAGCTATACCAAAATTTTGTTTGTAAAATATGATCTCTTTTATACAAATACGGAAGTTTCATGGAAAGCTGGGTGAAGGCCCACACAAACATTTGAAAAGCTTGGCAGTTTTGTTTTTGTATCAACCCATGAGCAATGATGAACAAGTGATGATTGCAAGCCATTACCTAGAAAAGACTGCTAAAGACTGGTGGTGGTCAGTTAAAGGAAAACCTAAAACATTCAAAGAATATAAAGATGCAATCCTAAGGCAATTTTGGGGTGAGGAGCAACAAACCAAAATTTTAATGGCAATAGGAACTGAAGCTTATGGGGAACACCAAGGTGAGACGTATACCCAGTTTTTCATGTGCAGGTAGCCCGCCTAAGAACCTTAACAGCATTTAAGTATTCTGATACCCAGATCATTAGAATAATTCAACACAAGTTACCCATCCGATTGCAAGAGATGATTAAGATGAGCCGCATCACCAATACAGAAGAAATGGCTGAATTCCTGATAGCCATGGAATGTAACTGGCACCACATCAATGGAAGCCAGACTAACAAGAAAGGAACCATACGACCAAGCAAAGAACCTAACATTTCAAAAATTTTTACTGAAACAGGGGGGGGGCAGCCTATGAAGCACTCCCCAGAAAAAAAGATAGAGAAATTGGGATTACAAGACCATGATCATCAATGAACCAGGAGACACCAGTGATAAAATGACTACCAGTGTATCACTCATCATAAACATCATCATAGACAATCGGTCGACACGTGCCTTACTAGATTCCGGTAGCCAAGTTTCCATCATTGCCAAATCTTGGATACAGAAATTTCAAGAACAAGGAGAGAAGTATGAGCAATTACCGACCCGTTCAATACACATGGTATTAGCCAATGGGAAGAAAATGATGAGTGACAATTATCAGGTCTGGGTGGAGATAACCTTGGGACATAAGGTGATTGGCCATGCCTTTTTAGTCATTTCTGGGTTAATATATGATATTGTATTGGGGTCTGATTTTTTAATCCAGCATTATGGAGGCATAGATTATCCCTGAAAAATGTGCCAATTCCAAGATGAGCAAGTTAAATTCGAAACTGTAAGAACTCCCATGACTGGTATCAGCAACTGCTTTATTCAACCAGTAGATCCCAAGACCATAGCTACAAAGATTCATGAGGCTGGATTACCCAGCACAACAGATAAAATCCACATCAAAAAAATCCTGTAAGACCATATGCAAGTGTTTTCCAACACCCCTGGACAAATCCGCGGATACACCCACAAAATCAAAGTCTGGGAAGAATCATACAAACAGTCAAAAACATACCTGATCCCTTTTCAATATAGGGAAGAAGTGGAAAAACAGATCCATCAGATGTTGGAATGGGACATCATCGAGCGATGCCCATCTCCATACAACAACCCGTTGGTTGTTGTAATGAAGAAAAACAAAGTTTATGCCTGTGCCTTGATGCCCGCCACTTGAATCATATGACAATCCCTGAGCAGGATGTGCCACCTCCAATCCAGGATGTGTTTGTGCAGCTAGCAGGAAACACTTACTTTTCTACATTAGACCTTACTGCTAGCTATTGGCAAATGGCCTTGGATCCACGTGATCGGAAGTATACGGTGTTTTGATACCAGGGACATATGCATGTCTTCAAAAGATTCCCATTTGGATTGATTAACAGTGGGGCTGGGCTAATGCGATGCTTGAAGCAGGTACTTTCAGAAGAAGTACAATGGCACATGGTTTGTTATGTAAATGATATTGTGATTGTGTCCAAAACTTTTGACGAACATATGAAGTATCTGGCCCAGTTTTTCCAAGAGTGCTTTAAGGAAAACATCACAATTAACATTGAAAAAAGCCAGTTCACTGTGACCAAAATCTCCTTCTTAGGCCACATCATCAGCCATCAAGGGATCATGGTACACCCAGAGAAAGTAGAGGCCATTGAGAAGTTTCCTATGCCCACTACTCAGAAACAAGTCAGATCTTTTCTTGGCCTTTGCAACTTCTACCACCGTTTCTACCCTGCCTTTGCCCAGGAAACCCACCACTTGACCGACCTGCTGAGTAAAGATAGGAAATGGGAATGGACAGATAAACATCAATAAGAAATTAATAAAATCAAACACAAATTCCTCCAAACCATAATGCTTCACTACCCAGATTTCAACCGTCCATTCTACGTCCAGACCGATAGCAGCAAAAGTGGTTTAGGAGCAATCTTATTCCAAATTGGAACTGCTGGCGAGCATCAAGTTCTGTACTTCAGCAGTCAGACCTTGAGGGGTACAGAAGTTAATTATACCACCACAGAGCAAGAGACTCTCACAATCATCTGGGCATGCCAAAAATTTAAGCAGTTTCTTCTGGGCTCTGAGGTTATCATTATTACAGATCACCACTGCCTCGAATTCCTGAACAAGTTTCTTAACGAATGACAGGTTAATAAGATGGAGTCTTTTTCTGCAGAAATTTCAGTACAAAGTGATCTGTTGCCTGGGCCCAGAAAACATGGTTGCAGACGCATTAAGTCGACACCCCATAGTGATTGAACCACAGAACCCAGCGATTGTCAATCATACCATAAAGATCATGACCATGAACAAGGAAACCAGCATCAATTCAGACCTCAAAAATCTCTGATACTATCAAGATTTAGATCCCCAGTATGGAGCAATCATTAGCAAGTTGAAAACAAACCAACCCGATAAGAGCACCAAACCTTGTGATAAAAAAATATCACAATATCAAATTAGGGATGGGATTCTGCAGATAAACACCAAGAACAGGGAAAGCCCATGGAAAATCGTGGCACCTAAGTGACTAAGAAACCGATTGGTAATGTATGCCCATGAAATGTCAGGACATTACAGGCCGAGAAAGACTGAAGAAGTATTGAGGCACCAATTTTATTGGCCCGGGATGTATGCGCAGGTACTCCACATGTTGAGAACTTGTACTACCTGTGCTCAGTGCAAGTTCCCAAATCAATCATTCACCGACACTCGCAAACCGGTTCTCGCTACCAGTCCTAATGAACTACTGGCCATTGATCATTATGGCCCCTTACCAAAATTCCGGGGATGTCAATATCTCTTGGTGACATATGACGTCTTCTCAAAATATGTACAGGCATACCAAGTAAGAGCAAATAATTGTAGGGGGGCAATACATCTTATTTAATTCCGGGAAGTAGGTAAACCTAGTACCATCCTATCGGACCATGGGTCCACATTCACATCAAAGGCATGGAAGATTGGATCTCCCCGGCAAGGGATAACACACCGACTCACATCTATAAGGAACCCACAATCAAACCCATGTGAACGAGTCATGCGGGAAATCAATAGACAGTTTCGTACCCACCTTACGACTAACCATCAAGGCTGGGTAGATAAAACTAAAGAAATAGTCAGTTACATCAACCACATTATAAATGAGTCAACTGGCTTTACACCAGAATGGCTACACTATGGTAGACCATGCCCAAAGGTCTTCAAAATACCCCTACCACAGGAGGTTATAAATATAAATCCAAATCAGGATCAAGAGGATGCTCGGTGGCGTTTAACACATATGGCTAGAATACGAGTGTGGAGACGACTTCCCTCATGCCACAAATTTCGGGAAGGAGATGATGTCTGGCTATGGAACCCCAAACCCAGCAACCTGACGAAAAAGGAATTAAAAAAATTATTTCCTTTATATCAAGGGCCGTATTGAATTGAAAAGGAATGTGGGGATAATGCTTTCTTGCTAAAAGGAACCAATGAGATAAAAGGGAACTTTAATGCAAGGCAATTAAAACCATACATACCACTGGATAGAGGGAGAAACTAGAGGAGAAGCTGGATGGATAGAACATGATGACATGGATATGCAATGGCAAATGATTTAGGACTCTAATAATTTGTATATGTTATAATAGTTTTTTATTATTATTTTATGTTAATCAGTTAACCAAGCAGTTTTTTTTGAAGACAGTGAATAATTTGTATATATATAGCATAGTTTTTTGTATTATTATCTTATTGTATTCAATTAACCAAGAAGAGTTTTTTTTTTGAAGACAATGAAAAATTTTTCTAGTAACATAGTAGAGAGGATACTCTATCATAAATGAAAGTCATAAATTTCTAATATAGCAGAGATTTAGGATTCTATCATAAATGAAAGTCATAAAATTCCTTTTAGATACATCACTAATCCAAAGTTGTTCTTTAGTTACCTGGACATCAAGTAAAAGCTTTTTTTTCTTTCTTTAAACATTTTTCTCATTTTTTTTCTGGTAAGTTCAGGAAAATGAAGCAGATGATCTGATGCTCAGATCCTGCTTCACAGCCCAGATCCAATCTCCTACCACCTAACTGTATTCAAACCTGCCTTTATGCACATATATACATAGCTTATAATGTATATATTTCTTTTGGTTAGTATTATAACATAAATCACATTAACACGTATGTATTTTAATTTAAAAATATTTTATTTAATAATATTCTCATGTATATACGAATGTAAATAATAAATATCTATATATTTCAGTGTAGGAGATTGTGAATATATTAATAGTTATATTATATATATAAGGTATTATATATTGTAATGATATATAAATATGTCATTACATTAATTTAAAATAAAAACTTAAAAGTTCACAAATAAAAGTAAAAAACTAAACGCTAAAATTAAAATGTTTGTTAAACATATATATTCGCACAGATGCCAAACTTTAAAAATATTTTTTTTTAAAAAACAAATAAATAAGTATTTGAAAAATAAAAACAGGTATTAATTAATTCTTGTAATCTGTAAATGGAAATGATTGTTTATAAATTGTTTGAAAAGCAAGCTAGCCTTGGGCTCTTGTATAATTAAAATGATCTGATGAAAGATAGATAAGAAGAAAAGAGAAATTAGCTTGACCAATGGAAGCACTAAGCCTTGGCTCGGACCCTAACGAAAGTGATGGATTAGTGACGTTTTGTTGATTGAATCCATGTGGATTAATATAAAAAGGGAAATACAGTTTTTTCGGCAGTTTCAGCATTGTGTGTTTGAGAATTGTGGTAGGACGCACATACCACACTCTCTATTTAAAAGAAAAATGAAAAGACTGTGATACCTTGAACCAGCTATTGCCATCTCCAGGACATTATCTTCCAATGGAGGTGTCACGGGAATTAAAAGCAGAAACCTGGACTCTTCTACCATAAGCTATATGAAATGAACAATTATTAAAATCAATAACGAACTTTTGTCAAGTTTTACAAATTAATAAACAAGCCAACTTAAATGTTAAAACGGACTCTTATCTGACTTTTGTAAGTTTTTAAATCAAATTAATAATGTTTAATTTTATATGTTTTCCGATTGATAAAAATCATTTCCATTTTTTTTTCTTTCTTATTGTATAAATTGTTTATTGTTTAAATTTTAATTGATGAAATTTAAGGTTGGGTATAGACGTTGCATAGATTCGTTAGCGGTTGATAATGTTGTGGTTTTCACATTCGATTAGAATATATGTCAACGATATCACTGCAAGCATCTTACGATGAATGCTAATGGGATTTGTATATTCCCTATGCAAGTGACGTTTATCGATGATTTTGTATTTTGATCGGTTGTGTTTAATTTGGAATGTTTTTGACTGTGGAATCTGTGCAGCTGATCTGTACTCAACATTTTAAAACAAATTTTATAAAATGCATTTGTGCGAACGTATTTAAATGGTAAATTTAAGTCGGGCGTGAATGGCTATATGGATTTGTAAAGTTATATTAGGGGAGGGTAATCTTAGGTTATTTGTGTCATTGTTGAATTGGGTCAATGGATTGGATATATTTGTGTAATTAGTAGATGTAGTATAAGTTTCGCTACGTGCAGAATCGCTGAATACACCGCACCAACCCTTTGCCTATGGATGGGATTGTAAGTCGGCAAAAAGGATCACGGTCCCTTCCTATGGAGTTTTTATTTTATTGTTCTTCTTGCTATACAGATGTCATATTCCTGTATCGGACAAGAGTCAATGTTTTCTTTAACTATACTGTTCAGATGTCCATTCCTGACAGTATAGTTAGTATATTTGTGCTGTTGTATTTTCATGCTACATTGAATACATAAATGTATCAGATGGATTGATGCCAGTTTGACTGCGAATTTTAGCCTAAGGTTAAATAGGGATAGAATGTTTATTTTCAAATGCAAATCTATGTAGTCTATTCATACTTGACCATCTAAATAAAATATTAAACTCAGTGAAATTTATGTAAATGTACAATTAAAGAGTAATATAAAAATCTAAAAATGTTAAACCTATTCCTCGAATTTAGAATGATTTTATATGTGCGTAAATAAATATTTTTATGTGTTAATTTCTGGCAGTGGCTTTTATTCTTTTATATTTAAGATATAAAATTTATAGATTTTTATCTCTGCGTCTCCGCTGAGCTAGTGACTTGGGCTAACGATCGGAATATTTAAATAAAGTGGAATCTTAACAGCACGTATCTGCCTACTCTATAAATTTTTCTAGGTTCAAATGCCTAGATGGCGCCCTGGTAGTTGCAGATATTGTTTTTGTGGTTAGATTCGATCTTCACTTTCATTTCGCTCGATCGTTAGCCCAAGTCATTAGCTCAGCGGAGACGCAGAGATAAAAATCTATAAATTTTATATCTTAAATATAAAAGAATAAAAGCCACTGCCAGAAATTAACACATAAAAATATTTATTTACGCACATATAAAATCATTCTAAATTCGAGGAATAGGTTTAACATTTTTAGATTTTTATATTACTCTTTAATTGTACATTTACATAAATTTCACTGAGTTTAATATTTTATTTAGATGGTCAAGTATGAATAGACTACATAGATTTGCATTTGAAAATAAACATTCTATCCCTATTTAACCTTAGGCTAAAATTTGCACTCAAACTGGCATCAATCCATCTGATACATTTATGTATTCAATGTAGCATGAAAATACAACAGCACAAATATACTATACTGTCAGGAATGGACATCTGAACAGTACAGTTAGAGAAAACATTGACTCTTGTCTGATACAGGAATATGACGTCTGTATAGCAAGAAGAACAATAAAATAAAAACTCCATAGGAAGGGACCGTGATCCTTTTTGCCGACTTACAATCCCATCCATAGGCAAAGGGTTGGTGCGGTGTATTCAGCGATTCTGCACGTAGCGAAACTTATACTACATCTACTAATTACACAAATATATCCAATCCATTGACCCAATTCAACAACGACACAAATAACCTAAGATTACCCTCCCCTAATATAACTTTACAAATCCATATAGCCATTCACGCCCGACTTAAATTTACCATTTAAATACGTTCGCACAAATGCATTTTATAAAATTTGTTTTAAAATGTTGAGTACAGATCAGCTGCACAGATTCCACGGTCAAAAACATTCCAAATTAAGCACAACCGATCAAAATACAAAATCATCGATAAACGTCACTTGCATAGGGAATATACAAATCCCATTAGCATTCATCGTAAGATGCTTGCAGTGATATCGTTGACATATATTCTAATCGAATGTGAAAACCACAACATTATCAACTGCTAATGAATCTATGCAACATCTATACCCAACCTTAAATTTCATCAATTAAAATTTAAACAATAAACAATTTATACAATAAGAAAGAAAAAAAAATGGAAATGATTTTTATCAATCGGAAAACATATAAAATTAAACATTCTTAATTTGATTTAAAAACTTACAAAAGTCAGATAAGAGTCCGTTTTAACATTTAAGTTGGCTTGTTTATTAATTTGTAAAACTTGACAAAAGTTCGTAATTGATTTTAATAATTGTTCATTTCATATAGCTTATGGTAGAAGAGTCCAGGTTTCTGCTTCTAAATCCCGCGACACCTCCATTGGAAGATAATGTCCTGGAGATGGCAATAGCTGGTTCAAGGTATCACAGTCTTTTCATTTTTCTTTTAAATAGAGAGTGTGGTATGTGCGTCCTACCACAATTCTCAAACACACAATGCTGGAACTGCCGAAAAAACTGTATTTCCCTTTTTATATTAATCCACACGGATTCAATCAACAAAATGTCACTAATCCATCACTTTCATTAGGGTCCGAGCCAAGGCTTAGTGCTTCCATTGGTCAAGCTAATTTCTCTTTTCTTCTTATCTATCTTTCATCAGATCATTTTAATTATATAAGAGCCCAAGGCTAGCTTGCTTTTCAAACAGTTTATAAACAATCATTTCCATTTACAGATTACAAGAATTAATTAATACCTGTTTTTATTTTTCAAATACTTATTTATTTGTTTTTTAAAAAAAAATATTTTTAAAGTTTGGCATCTGTGCGAATATATACGTTTAACAAACATTTTAATTTTAGCGTTTAGTTTTTTACTTTTATTTGCGAACTTTTAAGTTTTTATTTTAAATTAATGTAACGACATATTTATATATTGTTACATATCAGTAAACTTCCTCAAAAAACAAAAACATTAAAAAAAAAAAAAGAATTTACTTAGTGTTAGTAATTACAATACACAAATTGATTATATATGAAAATTTCAAAAGGACAAAACTTTTTTTTTAAAAGACCAAACAGTAATTACAAATATAATGATAAAAAAAAAATTTGACTGATGATTCCCTACTACCAGCTAAATTTCTGCCCCCTCCCTTCCAAGTTTCTTTTCTCCTACCTTTAACTATTACTTAGGCAAGTTTGAACGATTAGATTTTAATTTAACAAGACTTTTTTTTTTTAAAAAAATATGATTTAGATTTATTATTACGTTTTATTTATTAGTTTTTATTCCTCGAATTTATCTCTACATATGCGTAATTTTTCTTACTGGCAGTACCTTTAAGACCAAAAATTCAAACTGTAACTCCACATCAATACAACAAATATATTTATACTAATTTCAAGAAAAATATTACGAGCATGATTCACTTTTAAAATTTTCAGGGCACTCGTGATTTATTAAAGATAGGAAATTTCATCACCATCAATTCCCCTTCTCAGGGTCAATCTCTGAGGTAAGGCCACACTTGGGACGCCAATTATAACGATCGAAATGAAAGTGGAGATCGAATCTAACCGCAAAAACAATATCTGCAACTACCAGGGCGCCATCTAGGCATTTTAGTTTAGAAAAATTTATAGAGTAGGCAGATACGTGCTGTTAAGATTCCACTTTATTTAAATATTCCGATTGTTAGCCCAAGTCACTAGCTCAGCAGAGAAGCAACTTTACTGATATGTAATGAGCACAGACGTTCGTTACATTGTTTTTTTTTTATTTATTAAACATGAAAGTAAATTAAAAAGTTAGCATTTAAAAATTTTCTTTAAGAATTAAAAATTGAAATTAAATATCATCTTAAACTCGTATATATTAAATCGCACAGATAAAAAAAATTATTAAAATAAAACTGTATTAAAAATAGAAAAGGTATTTTAAAAACAAAAACTTAAAAAGATTTAGAGATAAAAATATATCTTTGATTTGGAAAACAGGTTAATTAATCAGAAATGGAAATGATTGTTAATTAGTTAAATGTAAACCAGCCTTGGGCATTTAAATGTAAAAACATCAGTCTGATAGGAAAACAATAGAAACAAATAGCCAATGAAAGAAATACATCGGGAAATCGGACCTCAGCGAAAGGATCATCACATCGATGACATAATGCCAAGTCATCCCTTCGAATACGTATAAAAGGAAAATTTGGAAATTATTAATTAGTGACTGGAAATTGATTATTACGATGTGACTATATGTAGTAGTACGGAGTTGGAGGTGAAGAAATTGACAGACGCACTGTCAATTCTTTCCGCTGTTAAAGAAAGGAGAAATGAACTATCGTTTCCTACATTGAGGACCAATTAAACTAAAAAAACCTCCGAATGAATAAATAAAACAACGGCTAAATGGATACTAATCTTAGGACGGCGTGGGAATTCACGTTCATGGCAAGCAATGGATAAAGATGAACTGTTTTAAACCGTAAGAACTTTATAAATAATGAACATTAAATTAAAATTTTCTATATTTAAATGATTGCAATATGATCATATCTGACCAAACTAAATTCTTTATTAATAGTGTTATTTGATGTTTTTTTTTCCTTATTTATGTAAAATCATTTCCATTTATTTATTTTTTATTCTTTAAGTTTCTATCATGATTTTTGTTTTTCGTTAAATTAATTATATAAATGTTAAACTTAAGTCGGGCGTGAATGGCTGTATAGATTTGTAAAGTTATATTAGGGGAGGGTAATCTTAGGTTATTTGTGTTGTTGTTAGATTGGGTCAATGGATTGGATATATTGATGTAGTTAGTAGATGTAGTCAGAGATTCGCTACTGGCAGAATCGCTTCATACACCGCACTCTCCCGTTTTGCCTAGGGAAGGAATTATAAGACGCAGAGCGCAGTTCCTTTCTATGGAGTTTTTTTTTTATTGTTCTTCTCGTTGGATAGAAGTAATATTCCTATCTAATGAAAGTCAATATCTTCTCTTAATCTTTTTGGTGATGCCGTATTCCGTATTACATTGAATTCATCGATGTATCAGATGAATTGATGCCAGTTTGACTGCGAATTTTAGCCTAAGGTTAAATAGGGATAGAATATTTTATTTTCAAATGAAAATCTATGTGGTCTATTCATACTTGATGCTAAATAAAAATGCATTAAATTTAAGTAGTTTATAGATGCTTGCATGGATTGGTTATCGGTTAAGTATGTTTTGGGTTTTCATATTTGATCAAAATATATAGACATCCGATAAATAATGATACCTTACGGTGAGTATCTAAAATGTATTTATTCGGATGTCTTTTAAGTTATTGGTGACAATGCAAGTATCTTATGGTGAATACTATTGGGTTACATATAAATTTCCCTCCGCAATTTGTCAGTAATCAATAATTTTGTATTTTGATCGTTTATGTTTACTTTGGAACGTTTTTAACCGTGTAATCTATGTAACCGATCTATAGCAACATATTAAAACAAGCTTTTATAATCCCATCTATGCAAACTTAATTAAAATGTAAACTTATAATATACTAGAAATTAAAAATGTAAATTAAAATCTAAGGTAAAGTTAAAAATAATGTTAAATGTTAAAATGTAAAACTAATTTTAAATAATTTTAAATCTTATATATATGTGCATAAATAAATGTTTGTATGTTAATTACTGGCAGTGGCTTATTTTATTCCTCTTATATATATATTCTTATATTATTTTTTAAATCTCTGCTATTCCACTGAGCTAGTGACATGGGCTAACGACCGGATGCAAAAAAAAAAAAAAAATTTTTTTTTTTTTACTTACGTATCTGCCTACTCTATAAATTTTTCTAGGTTCAAATGCCTAGATGGCGCCCTGTAGTGCAGTTTACGTTAAGTCGCCTTCTCCGGATCGTTACAATATGAAACATTATTTTTTCATATATAATTTTGTAGCCAGAAATGATGCAATCTTGTTAAGAAGTCTCTCGAAAAACAATTACCCGGAAGACCCCTTAGATTAAAGTAAAAGATTATGAATTGGTAATAATAAAATAAACCCATTAGTGGAAATTGTCCATGCTAGCTTGTTTTAAAATCACAAGATATATTTTAAAACAATCATTCGAGAAACTGATAACAAACTTGCATTGTTTCAAACATCCCTAGATAAGAGTATCCGGTCAAACTATTCCAGATAAAAGTTAAGTGCTTAAACTGCCTCAGGTCCAGCAGTAGTTGCTAAGTTACAGCTTCAAAATAAAAGTATATATACTGCTGGATTTGAACCCACAAGAGAGGAGACCATTAAATAGCTATGTTGCTATACATATACCACGCCAGTTTTAAATCTCACTCAATGTGTCGTGGGTAGGAAATTTCGCCTTGTCCCTCTGTTCTAATATGCTGTTCCCATGAACGAAGCTCTGCATCCCGTACTACTGAACTTTATATTTTTCCAGTGAAAGTGAAATGCTATCTCTTAAATTAATAATGCTACCCTAGATCTAGTGAAACAATACTGATGGACTGACTCCTAATGAAATCGTTCTTCCAAATAAGCAAGGTAAAAGAACTTTGACCACTTATAATTATTAAATCCTGCCTTCTCTGTAATATTTATATATTAAATCATCTATATTAAATGTCTTCAAATATGTATTCTATAATTCTATATAACTAATCTATATTAAGCCTCCAATATGTTTTTCTTTTCTTTTAATTCCAAGCAGCAAATAATTTTCATTTACATTTATGTATCTATATTTTAAAATAAATGCCAATAGTATTCTAAAATCGCCAGCATATAATTCATTTTCGTTTCCCCACCCATCATTTACTGGGTAAATAATTTATAATTTGATCAAAACAAGTCTTATTTGACTTACCCAGGTGCTCGCGATTTTAGATAAATAAACTAATTATATTTTTCATGTTTACTGTAGAAAAACAGATTTGACTTCTGTTTTTCACATTCTCCTTCCTAAATAATGTGCTATCTTTTATTCTTAAATTATATTATATATATGTAAAACCCATCTTAGCTATTACCACCACCCACTTATTTTGTAATCATTTATATATTTTCACAAGGGCATTGATTAACCAAAATTGAGATTTATTAAATGTGTAAAAAGTAATGAATAATATTAAGTAACATAATGTAAAGGGGAGGGGGATCTTAAGAGCTTAGTTTTATATTTAAGTATAATTATTATCTATGTTTGCTTAGTGAAGCCACATCATTACACCGAATATTTCATAATTCGTGGGCAACAAATATGTTTCGATAATCTTTAATCATTAGAATTATATTTATATATTATATTATTAAGCATTACGTGCATAAAGGCCATTTCATATATATATATATATTTGTGCTTCTTTCTCACATGGAGGCATCCGTGAAGTCGGGCCCCATCATCATTCTCAATTTCCTTAAACCAGGCTGTAAAACCACCCTGGGGACATCCTTGGTCTTATGTGCATGTTTTATACGGGATCACTCTGGAAAATCCAGCCCGTGACATTGCCGACCACTCTTCATCATCCATGATTCGCTTGTACTTCACTCCAGAGAATCTGGACTCTTTTGTTTGTCAAACCAACCCTGCCTACGTTTGCAGAGGAAATCGGTCCACTTCGTTATTAAAAAAATTCATGAAGCACACTCCAGGATCCATAATTGGACTGACCCAATCAGCCGCCAGCATGCACCACCTTTCAGTGTCTTATTAGTCACCCAGAAGTATTCATAAACCATAATGAAATGATTTCTTTAAACAGACATATTTCCATTAGTTTAATATAAGTATTAATGCGATAGATTTAGTATCGTTTATATAATTATTCATTACCCATCCCGCGCATTAATTATCTATAACTCAAATTAATCATAATATTGAATGTAACCAAATGTAATATCTGCTTATGAAATTATTGTTGTTTAAATTAAGTAAATGCTTTTTGTCTCTGGGGGTGTAATAGTATTCGAGTAATGTATTCCAATAGCGCTAATTCATTAAATCACACATATATTATTGGCATAGCCACAAATCTTATGTTATCATTAAATATAAATCAAACACACATATATAATACTTACGAGGCTCATGTCAGGTACATAACCCATCATAATTTTGTTATTAATAAATCTTAAATATATATATATATATCAAACTCGAACCATTGCTTTCTTTTAGGTAAGATAATATATTAAGTTATTACTTATGCTAAATATGACTAGATGATCTCCGCTCAATACATAATTAATATGCTAGGTAGCGAGCCTTCATTGCTCATAAAATATAGCTCGTTATTAAGTTATTCTATCATATAAGTTTAGCCTAGAGTCTTTTTGTGTCTCCGATGATCGATGCCAGCGGGTGAGAAGTAAATTAATCGATGTCATCGGGATTGTTGTTTATAATGTTATAGATCTGGGAAATAGGCAATTAGGGCAGAATTCATGAGTGTTTCTGACCTGTGTATCTTGCGCACGATTGGATTCGAGGTACTTTCGCCTAGATGCTAGATCTTGTTACGTGAACATACAAATCTGACCGGCACACATCAAACTTCCAGTAGTGACACTAAAGCTGAGAATACATACATTTTTCCAGGTTCTTCTTTTAAAGGGATCCAATAAAGTAAAAAAAAAAAAATCAAATATTAGCTGAAAAGAATTGAAAAATAGTAAACTGTTGTTTAAGTTTAAGGAATCGAGTAATAAAACTAAGTGAAAGGCATTGTATTTCTAACCATATCAGGCATTTTTAATTCTTAGTTTGAAATTTTAGAAATAGTCCAAAGTTTTGAATTCGTAACAAATTTTCTTGATAGCATTAAAAAGTTAAAGATGACTGCTATATAAATTCAAAGCAAATGGTCTGAGCATATGGAAGTAGTCTTACTATTTAGAGTTCAGAGATTACTTAAGTTAACAATAGATGGCTCTGGAGTAAAAGAAATAAATGCTTTACTGATCCTAAAAGCATTTGCTAAATGAATGTAGAAAAAATTATGTGCTGTTTTGTAAGTGAATAATATATTTAGACAAAGATATTTGCATTCATAGAGTTTGATAACATCAGAAGACAAAAACAATAAAGAATAGTATTTAGACTTTACATAAATAAATTAGGTATTGCATAAAAGAATTATTAGTATCAAAAAAATATTTCCCAAAAAGTAAAAAAAAATCCACATGCATATACTTTGAAATGAAATAGAAAATACGCTTTGAATTGAATGGCAAATATAGCTCAAAACATAGTCTCTCTAGCATATTAATAATTTTTATTAGTCATTCATTAGACCAGAGAAGACTGACATTATGATGATGATTTTATTTATCAATGAATGCCGGCTATAATAGAAATTATAGCTCCAACATAATCATATCACAAATCCAACTCCTTCGATATCCATTATTACGTCTAATGCTAGCTCTTATCTAACTAGCTATTAATTTACGTACAGTATATTCAATTCATTTTAAAAATCACACAGACTAAATTTATAATTTATAATACTGTATATCTAGATATATTTTGTAATGCCACATAGAATAAAAACAAAAGTCATTCAAAGATGTTAAATTTAATAAAATGATTAATTTAATTAAATAAAAATTATAAAACAAGCAATTATTATAAATAGAATTATAGCTTCAAATAAATAAATAAGCATTTCCCTTTTCATACAAGTCAATGAATAAATAATTATTTAAATACTTCATTACTAATAAATTTTTTTCCCTTTTAATTATCTATGGACCTGACATATATTATAAAACTTATATTCCCAATATACTTGCGAGTTACCATATATATATATATGAGTATTACTAATGTATATAAAAATTAGTAACAATAATAAAACAACAAAAGAAATAATTTTTTAAAAATGCTTTGGAGACAAGTACCTGAATTAGAAGTAATATTTTACTAGCAATAGAACCGAAATAAAAAATGAACATTTCACCTTATTATCCTCTTGAACTCAATTAGAAAGCATGTATGTATAATTATATATAACGGTTTTGTGTGCACATGTAGAAATTGTTGGTATAAAAATATTATATATTTCTGTCCAGAATTTTCATGATGAGGACTTCTTTTTTTTTAATAGAAGTGTTTAGAACTAGTTTTCTGAAGGTTGCCTGCATCCTCTTGAATTAATTTCATTATGTTTTGTTGCTTTTAAATTTTATATTTCTATAATTAAATTTAATTTTTACTAGATTTGATTACTGTTGCTGAGTTGAGTAGAAAAGCATTTATTTCAAAGGCTGAATTTCACTTTTTCAAGCAGGTTCTTTTTTAAATCTTCTCATTTCAGACTGTTTTTACACCCAAACATTGTAAGTGATCTATACAATAGGTTCACAATTCGAGAGAAGATTGGATCATAGTCTACATTTAAAAAAGTTGTAATCATCGTTAAAGTTATTGTACCAAAGTGAGTATCTTTTAATTTTTAATTATATATATATATGTTAATTCTAATATTTTCACGGATAAAAGATGTCATATTATTATTACTATTTGTGGGATATTCCGTGTAGTGAAAAAGCTAAATGCTGACATTTCAGTACAATATCAAGTACCTTCCTCAGGGCGTCCTCTTAGAGGACGAGGAAGGTACTTGATATTGTACTGAAACATCAGCATTGATATTGTACTGAAACATCAGCATTTAGCTTTTTCACTACACGGAATATCCCGCAAATAGTAATAAGATATATATATATATACCAGATTATAAATTGGAATTACTAATATAATTGTTCCTTATTGATTTAAACTTAATTCCCACTAATATGCTTTAAACGATCTGGCACAAAGTTTGTTCAGTTCAACATTTTAATTTTAATATTTAAAACCTTTATTTAATATTATGAATCAATAAATTGGGCTTTATTTGTTACAAATTTAAGTTCACAAATGAAATATATATATATATATGTATTTGAATTTTCCAAATATATATATATAAAATAAATATGTAAAAATAATGGGAACAATGACTGGTTCTTTGTCATAATAGTGTTGTAAAAAGAAAATTAATAAAATATTTGGTGAAACAGTTCCAATTTTTAAATTTCAACAAATTATTACAAAGACATAAATTTTAAAAATTGCTTTTATATTTAAAAAGTTATCACAAAAAATATGATCTACCACTGTTTGACAATATGTCATGACTGTAATAATCACTGCTTCCGGTTTAATTATATTTCAAGTTTATTAAGTTGTATTCTTAAAATTGAAATGTATTTTTAAAAAGTCTAAACAGAAACATAAAATATATTTTTAATTATAATTAAAATATTTTGTCAAAATAATCACAAATAGTAAATTATGCAATTTTCCCCTCTTAATTTTCAAAAAATAGAATGGGTTTTTTAAATAATCATATTAAAAAGTCAACTAATCAGCAATTTCAAGTTTTGATGGGGTCTTTTCACCACATACTTAGTAAAGTGTAGTTATTGATTCATTAGTTACAAAAACATCAGATGTCAATAATTCTCAGAGCCTTTGAAGTTTATAGCACAAAATGACTGTAAATAATAATAAAAAAGTAATTTAAAGCCATAATCTAAAAGCACTATTATAGCATTCTGCAAAAAACTGTATAGTAAATATGAAGAGTTAATTTACCTGTAAATACATGAATATATATTTATTTGCAATTCGGCCAATTTAAAATCAAAATATTTACAATTCTTTATAATTTAAAGTTGTAAATATTAATTCTTATTAAGTGCAATGTCAGCACGTAATACTTAAATAAGGCTAAAATCTTAGTACATGTGCCTTGAGTGCTTAATTTATGACAAGAGAGACCTCTACAAATCTAAACGCAAGATTCGACTTTATAAAGGTAAAAGTGGCCCACACTCTTATCTTCAACATATTTTTCTATATATATAGGCAAATCTAAAGCATTAAGATTTGTGAGCATGAAGCTAATAAATTCTTCACTGATTAAGTCCACTTTTTCTATTAAACATTAATGATTGTGAAATCTTTTGATTTACAATGAGTTAATAAAAATTTATTTTGTAGAAAAATGATGTTAATTTGAACATTCTGTAAGTTTGCATAATTCTAATTCACTGTTGAAATATTTTTTTTAAAATGCAAATTCTCTTTATACAAAAATTAATTGGTTAAAATTCATGTCAATGTAAACTACTCTAACAAAATGTTTTTTTTTAAAAACAAGCATTTGCATGGAATTTCAAGAATTTTAATTTTATATTTAGTACAAAGTTGAGGATAAATAATTATTCTTAACTTGCATGAAACATAAAGCCAAAAAGTTGTAAATTCTATGCTAAATATTATCTTTGCAAATATAAACAAAAAATAAAAAACAACTGAGAACAGTCATTTTTATGTAGGCAGTTATTTGAAAAAGTTGTACAAAGCAGCTTCAACTTTGATTATGACTTTTGTTTCACATTTAATAAGTCAAGTAAATATAAGTATGTAATGAACTTAAATATATATTATTTAATTATTTTTTGTGCAATATAAATATTTGCTAATAATTTCAATTTTTAAAAGCAATTTTTTAACATTGCTTTTACGATATACAAAAATAATGCTACTTACTAATGCAAACTTTTTTCATAATGAAGTAAATATAAAAATAAATTTACATTTATTTTATTTATTAATGAATTAAACTTTATAAGTAATATCTAATACAGTGCATTCAAACATATGTTTCAACAAATCAAGGAACTTCATATAGAGAAATCAAGAAAAATAACTGGAGTCAACTTGCCTGTACAGCCATCTATATGATTTAAATTGCAAAATTTATGTATATTTTATTCTGATATTTTAATTTTAATTTGCATATTTCCAAATGAAATATTTTGTTTTTAAAATTATTTACCCCCTATTAAGAATTTTCTCAAGATCTATATTTAAATATGCATATTTTTCTATATGCATTATAATATAAAATTTTAGTTTTAAAAAAATCCATAGATGGACAGAAATTGAATATTTGGCACCATAACTAGGATTTAGCTCTGCTTTCCACCAGTCTTAATGAGTTGTGCTTTAGTAGTCAGCCAATTTTATGACATCACCATTTTTATGACATTGTTTAGAGAAAATAGTTCAAATTACCAAAAATGTGTTTATTTGTGAATTTATTACAATTCAAGATTCTTCTTGTACAATAATTTATACAATATTTATTATAAAAAAATATAAATTATTAATAATTTATTTTGAATGGAAATACTTTATTTTTAGTAGCATAACATTAAATGTTTTGACAACACAAACCTACCCTGAAGGCATTTACAAGCTTACTTTCTGCATCATCCATGTTATTGATTATAATGAGTATAAATATATTGTAATATTGCAATAAATATTAAAAAATTTTAAACTTTTAAAGCAAAATTTATTAGAATTAAGAGGAATAAATAAATATTCATTCAGATTTTAAAAGAAAATGACAAATTATTAAATTTTTTTTTATTGAAAATGAAAATAATCTTTCTAGAAATGATAATGTACAAAAACCTTTGCTTTCATTACATATTCATTTCTTTAATATTTTCAAAAATAAAATGTGAAAATTTAGAATTTATTTAAATAGTAAACAAAAATATTTATCAAATGAAGCCAAATTTATTCTTTTCTGATAAGTAATAATGGTTTAATCTTAAATTCAATATTGAACCTGAAAACCAAAAAAATGATGAAACGTTTAAGAGTTAAAAAAATCTAAAGATGTTAGAATAATCAAAAATTTGGTGCCTTCAAAGACTTTTAGACATGACTTAAGATGTTTGAGAAGTTTCTCTTATTGTTTTCAAATTTCACATGCTTTGCAAGATTACTTTGAGAAAAGAAGTTCCAACTGGTTACTAACATATCATCAATGACTCTCTGTTGAATATATTATAGTACTATAAAAATTATAAAAACTTTTAATATATTAAAGCATAATTTGCTAGATTAATCATTTATTAATTCATATTTTAAACAATAATGACAATAAAAAATAATCATTGATTTAATAAAATCAATGTGCATCTCATGACCACTGAATGACAAAACTATTCTTTGTTTTTATTACAATTTTATTTTTCACTTAACCAAGTTTTACTTGTTGACTTAGAATTATTATGAAAAGATATCAAAATCAAACTTTTCTTTATTCTACTGTAATATCCTATATAAATTCAGTGTATCCAAACCAATTCAAACACTTTTTAGCAAAAACTCTTTATTTGTACATATATACATACACCTATGTTTCAACTGTCCTGCAGTCTTCTTTTTTATTTTATTTTGTTCATTGTATCATAGTTCTGAAGAAAACTGCAGGATAATTGAAATGTAGTTGTCTGTATATATGTACAAATAAAGAGTTGGAAAAAAGCATTTGAAGTGGTTTGGATAAATTGTATTTATTATAAAAAGATATAATAAATATAAGATGAATCAGCTTTCAGCAAAAAATAATGCCAGAATCATAGTGCTGTGTAGAGTTATGCAGTATAGGTGTGATGTAATATGTAAATGAGGCACAATATGAACACAAAAATAGATATTACATTTTCTGGACAATGGAGCAAATGACTCATTTTTGTTGATGGAATGTGGATCCTTTGCAATTGCCGAAGCCTTTTCATATTTGCATTTTTATCATCTCTTTTCATTGTCTGGAAAATGGAATATCTAATTACTTTTTTGCATATTGTGCCTCATTTATATATTACATCTCATCAATTATATAAGCACACCTATACTGCATAACTCATTTTGGCAGTGTTAAAAACCTGGCTCAACTTACATTTATTGTACTTTTTCATAATAACTCAAAGTCAACAAGTGTTTAAGAATTACATAGTTTTAGGAAAAGAGTTAATACTTTTGCAAATAAAATTTTATTTTTTTCAATATTTGCAAAGTTCAAGTATGATTTTTTTAGAATTTATTTCATTTGTAAACATAAATTTTTACCAGTTCAGGGGCACTTTATTATATTCTAATATAAAGTAATGGTTCAATACTAATAAATGATGAAAGTTTACAAAACTGTCTTCAGGAAAAACAATTAAATTTGTCATAGTGCTAGATGGTTAAGTTATTAAATGCATTGACACTTAAATTTTAAATATTGTTCATTTTACATATATATATATATATTTGAATAATTTTGTTTCTATTTGGAAATTTTTCAAATCCAAACTCAATCTTGAATCTAAGTTGTGGATTAATGCTAATCTATCTGCAATTAATTTCATAGAAAGTCATGTGATGGTTCGAGCAATCTAATGAGAATTTCATTCAATTATTTTTACTTTATATTTCTCAGTTATGAATTTATTATAGAATCTCTTGAGTCAGCAACACAACATTTGTGCTTAAACAGCAAACAGCTATATTATTTGTAAACTGTTAAAACATATCCTTACTTCTGCAAATTATTTAGATGGAAAAAATATTTGTACTTTTAAAAAAAAATTCTAATTTACATTTTATCTTTGGAGAAGCTCTAGACAGAAAAATACAATGAATAAAGAATTTGTGTTCTCACTTTATTGGGGCATTGCGATATAACTTCTAATATAATCTTGTGTTGCTGTATAAGCAACATATTTTTGTATTGACCAAAATGATGGGGTTACATTGCAAATTGTGTAAATAAAAGTTTATATATACTTCTGTTATATTTATGCTTACTGATGATTAATGCGAATCTATTTCTTTATTATAGCTATAGTTCTATCTATTTCTTTATCTCTAACTACAGGTTTGTCTATTTTAAAATTACAGTATTTATCTTTTTTGAAAAAAAGAAATTGTGAAGTGTACCTTAGAGAAGCTACTTTATAGACAACCCTTTGGTTTATGGGAATTTGCAAAAAGCAATAATAGAAATTGTTTGATCAATGAAATGTTAACATTCTATTGGGAATTAATGAAAGAATTTGACAGCTGCTTCTAGCTAATAGCTACTTAAAAGTTTTCACAAATCATCGATAACTTCTTCTAATGTGCGCAGTAATATAAATATTTGTTTAAAACTATACAAATTGATAGCTTTAATAAGTAATAAATATATGTTTTTAAATATAGTCCAAAAAAATATGAAAATTTTGAAGTAAAATTTTTGCATAAATTAACCTATTAAATTTTCTAATTTTCCATCTATCTGACTTCTTTTTTCCACAGTCTGTGTGCGCACGCATACATATATATATATATAGTTAAACAATAAAAGCAAATTAAACACAAATATATCTGTAATTAACTGATGCAGGATTCATTGTAGATGAAGACTACATTATATTTCAATCACACATTTCTATTACAGTAAATTCATTGACATTTATGCTTCTGAATGATTAATTGAAGCTGACTCTAGAGCTCAAAATCAAAGAATCAGGACTTCTTTCTGCCTCTTCCATTGGTTGGTCTTCTTATGAACTCCCAAACAACAAACCATTTGACTAATTATCTATTGATGCTTATTAACTGTCTTTATAGTGGTATCATTTGATTACAATTTAAATAGTCAGATAAAAATTGCCAGATATCAATTTACCAATGATCATTGTGATATGCAAATGATATGTTTATATATGTATTTATATAAGGTGGTCTAAAAATTTCTGAACTTTTTTCAATGAAGATCTAACTGGACTTGATTAATATTTTATATGAACAGGTAAAACTTTCCATGCAGTAGTGCCACTCAGTGCAAGCCAGAGTAATCAATGGATGCCAGAAGGCTTGTGCATAAAATCCCTATCTAGTGCCTACTCATCCAATATTCACAGACTAGTTTCTGGCTTGTGGCCTTCATTGGTGAAGAGCCTTGGATCTGAGAGCACTGCACAAACCAGAAACTAGTGTGGGGATTTTATGCACAAGCCTTCTGGAATCCATTGATTACTCAGACTTGCACTGAGTGGCACTACTGTATGGAGAGTTTTTCTGGCTTTAATAACAGTTATGAGTAAGCATAAGAAATGGTGATCATGTAATATTTTATATGCATAGCCAGTATAGTACATTAGCCACCAATTTCACAAAGATCTCAATATTTAATTCATGTTCAATTGCAATATGTTAGGATATCTCTTATTAGTTCTTTAATCCTCTATAATATTTTTTCTGATTATTTTACCTGGGCAAGAAGGTATGTAATATTATAAGAAATTTATTGAACAATTTATACACATTGAAATAAGAGTTAGATCCTTTGATAGTGACTGAAATCAAGAACCTAGTATGTATGGTTTTGTAAATCTTGCATATAAGCATATTAAAATACTATATATGTTATTTACATCATTATAATAAATTTTATCATTAACAATAAAAGTATAATTCAATTGTAGATCTACAAGGAGGCAAAGGGGACACAAGACAACATGTATATAAACAATACATTCACACAAATTCCCAACCTAAAAGAATATAGACATATGGATGTGATTTATAATCTGCATACAACAACAATAGTTCATACCTTCTAATAATTTGAAGTATTATCTATGTACATGCATAAATAATTACACTGAGAAAAATTATCATTCTAACAATAAGTAATATATTCAAAAAAATGAACATACAAATTATGAAATTAATTTGTGACACATATAACATGGAATATTTTAAGAATAAATTTGTATCAACAATATTGAGGAAACTTTGTAACAAAGTATATACATGTTCAGAATACTTAGCAATGTACCCCCCAGAAATTTTACTGCTGTGAATTTTTGTGAATACCAAGCTGAACAAAGATGGCCACTTGCGATAAACTTCAATGGAACATATTACTTCAAAGAAACAAAGAAAATAGCTGATTAGTTCATAAAAGATATTGGATTTAGCACACACACAATCAGATTACCTTTTGAGTGTGTAGAAAAAAATAAAAAAAATAAATGAATAATAATAGCCTCTTTGTATATAAAAAAACTGTTTCATGATCTGTCCATTAACATTATTCAAGCCACTTTGCACCAAGTCAACTACAATCCATATAAAAAAAGTTTATAATGGAAGTCTTAAAATAGATTGATAGGGAAATTGTAACAGTAGCCAAAGATGAATTCTATAAAATGGAGAGCAGTATTATTTGCAGCATCATTCTGTCTAAATCTGAAAATAAAATCTTGCCTAAATATTTAATCCCTTTGACTAACAATATCTACATATGATATGCAAATGATATGTTTATATATGTGGTGGAGGATATGTGGTCAGAGCTTGAAAATATATTGCCTCTGAAATGAACTATTGAAGTAGAAGACATCAATCAGGGATCAATTTTCTTGACATGTATATAAAAAAAAATATAAATGAGCTCAACTTTAAAATAAGCTTGAATCTTTTCAAATAAAGGGGATCATTTATCCAATGATGGTTTTAATTGTTTCATATAGAAACAAAAATATGTGTAAATATGAAGCAGTTAGAAAATAACTTAGATGCATAATGATCTAATAGGACTTGATTATAATCGCAACATCCTCATTAAAGCATTCAGTAAATTTTGCCCCAATGTAAAAAATTAAAGACATTAATAATATGCCTAAATGTGAAAAAGCTGTCCTTATGTCCAACATATTGCAAATAACTTTAGAAAAATTTGTGCTAAATGTATAGGGTTAGTTTTTAGATCATCTCCATCTCTTAACAATTTGTTGAACAATACCAAAGACAAAATAGCTGTAAAGCATGTTTCTCATGTGGTCTATAAAATTCCATAATCTAACCCATCTTGCAGCTCTGTGTATTATGGAGAATCTCCTGCAAATAGATCCATGTAAATTGCCCAACATGCATATCTGCACAAAAAAGTCAAACAAAAGAACAAATACAGATCTATTTTTCTTTATCATGAATGCACCACATCATATATTTTCTCCATTCAATGTTAGAACAGTTTGCCCAGAATGAGATGATAGGAAAAGAAAGTACAAAGAGCATTTGAGAAATTGCAAAGGATCCACATTTCATCAACAACAAGGATTTTTGTATTCCATTATCTGGAAAATGGAATATCTAATTGTCTTATTTTTATATTGTGCCTCATTTACATATTATATAAGCATATCTGCATTGCATAATTTTATTCAGGCAGTGTTTTTTTTTTTTTTGAAAGTTAGATCAGTGGTATTAATTAGTTTATATTTATTAATTATTTAACTTTGAACCAAACTTAATAAGTGTTTAAGAGTTTAAAAGAGTAAATAAGTTGGGATGAAAAAATTATTATACATAAAGCTATAATGTATGGAATATATTGAAAAGATAAGTGATAGCCAAGTATATCATTCCTTTATACTTCTGAAGGAATACTTCATTTGCATGTATAATCAATCAATCTACTGTAATTATTAACACAATCCTTATTTTAAATTTTCAACAACTTAATGCATTCTTGCCTGATATTAATATTGGTCATATATAAAAATAATATTACATACATGATATCAACAACTCATAATTTACAAATCCTATCTTAATTTTATGTAAAATTATTACTGTACTTTATTATAGAATGATTTAGATTGTATGGCTCAAATCCTAGCTCTTTCTTTAACAGACATGTTATGTATTTTCTTATTAGCAGAATCTTTAATTAACAATCCATGCATATAAGTCTATTATTTAAAATGTTATTTTAGATACATTAATTAACTATAAATATAAAACCATTAACTCAATACCTAAAAGATGTATTAATTTTATGCATATATCACATACATATGAATAAATAGTTAGCCATTCAAATCACCCCATTCTTTTTACGATCTCTCATAAGCTATTAATCAGGAAAAGCTTAGACTGATCTCTCTCAGTTTTATATATTTCTCATGACAAACTAAATAATTTCTCTTGTCTAATGAGAAATACATATATTGTGAGAGAGATCAAACTAATATATTTATCATTGGTTGATAATTTACAAAAATGTGGAACTCGTATGGGGAATGCAATAAATTATTTTTTTGTTTACATACAAAACTCTAGTGTGTGTTTAAAGATTAGAGTTAACTCTACCATAAATGCGTTCAATCTGAAAGTTCTCAAATAAGAAATATAAAAATGAATATATAATTCACCAAAACACTATTCCTAGTTTACCATTTATTTGCCGTAAATATTATGAAGTATCACTTTTTTTGTATATAAAAGAGCTTTGTCCTATCACAAAAAATCGCTAAAGTGTGCTTCAAAAAACAATTCTGACTTTAATGTCAATATTTTTAAGCTTATTTGACCCCAATGTGAACCTGTTTGCGAGAAAGATAGGTTAATACATTTTGTTGCACCACAAAAACTTTCATATAAATATATGTGCAGAACAAAATATTTGATTTTATAGAAAGTTATTTTTATTAAAGAATTACACTGAATCCAGTATAACTTTTAAAATAAATAGATATATTTGTTCAATTTCGTAAGACATCAATTTTCTTTTTCAAAGAGAAAAAATATCTCGTTAAAAGATACCTTCAGTATAACAAAAAGGAATTTCATTATCATTTTCTATTTTTAGATTTTTAATCAAAGTTTGGTCTGCTCTTTTTGTATAATGTAATTGTATTGAGAGATAAAAATACATCCAAAGAATTTAATATAAGTAGAAAATAACGAATCTAAAATTATCTAGATATTAATATAGTTTATATATATTACTAACGATGTTATTAATCATTAAGACTTTGCTATTTTTAAGTTTTATAGTTGTTTTCTTTTGATAAACCAAATAAAATGTAAAATTTAAAGTAAAACTAACAGAAGATAATAGTGATCACAGGTGTGTGCTCAGTCTTCATTAGTGATGAGAGAAGTATAGTATTTCTAGCGTTCATCTTGCCTTGAAAATTTTATGACATTATAAAAGTGCATAATTAGAATAGTTCTTGAAGGAATTTTAATAGAAGATTTTTTAAATAAGCTCAAATTTGTTTTTATGTAGATATCAAAACACATAACTTTTCCAGTTGTCTGTTGTGTTTATGAAATAGCTGTAATTCATATCAGTTTTTTCTGTTGCTACATTGACACTGTAAAACAACTAATTGATAAATACGAGGTGATAAGGCCTAATCAGATTCAGATCTCTATATAAAGTAAATATCTCAGGGGTTTTAATTACAATGGGCTGATTATGGAAACTTGGCAGTGAAAGTCGACTTAGTCAGATAATAAATTAGGAAAAAAAATATATCCCACTTTGTGAAGCATATACACATATGTATACAAAAGCATTGAATTAAATTAAAAATAAAATATTTTTAAAATATATAATTTTAATATATATATATTGTAACCGGACCCGCATACAACCGTTTTATTATGTCAGCTGTAACAATTTTCTGATGAGCATGTTGTAGGAAGGAGCTATCAATTGACATTCCTAATGCAGATGTTAATGCCTCCTACAACAATATTTCCTGCTCATCAGAGGATGTAGTACGATAGAGACTGGAAACATCTAAATATTTCTATGTTTGGTTTCCCAAAAAGCGCCATTAGAGTTCCGTCTCACTACAACCTGACTTGCCTAGATCTAGTTATGCCAGACGTAGCTCAGGAAGCATGAAATTCTCATGAACCAGTGCTGTAACTGATGAGTGATGCAATAAAATAAAACAAAATTGGATAACTGGATAACCAATTTAATTTTTAGTAACAAAAAAAAAATTTATTAAATAACAATTAATTAGCAATTTCTAACAAAGTTCATTTCTATTCACATGATAACTCATCTTCATTTTTACTTATGAAAGAGTTAGAAGCAGTTCCTTTTTTTTTATCAATAGTTCATTTACAAGTTCATTTATGAGAAGACGTTTGGAAACAGTCTAATTCAACAATAGTTCAATTTTGAATTCCTTTATGAGAAGAAGCTTGGAAATATTCTAATTCAACAATAGTTCATTTTGAATTCATTTATGAGAAGGAGCCTGGAAATATTCTAATTCAACAATAGTTCATTTTGAATTCATTTATGAGAAGAAGCTTGGGAATATTCTGATTCAACAATAGTTCATTTTGAATTCATTTATGAGAAGAAGCTTGGGAATATTCTGATTCAACAATAGTTCATTTTGAATTCATTTATGAGAAGAAGCTTGGAAATATTCTAATTCAACAATAGTTCATTTGGATTCATTTATGAGAAGAAGCCTGGAAATATTCTGATTCAACAATAGTTCATTTTGAATTCATTTATGAGAAGAAGCTTGGAAATATTCTAATTCAACAATAGTTCATTTTGAATTCATTTATGAGAAGAAGCTTGGGAATATTCTGATTCAACAATAGTTCATTTTGAATTCATTTATGAGAAGAAGCTTGGAAATATTCTAATTCAACAATAGTTCATTTGGATTCATTTATGAGAAGAAGCTTGGAAACAGTCAAGCATTTATGGTTTATACAGCATTTCATTATTTTATGAATCATTATTGATTGGTAAAAATTTAAACTTAGCAATTCTTGATTTGTGGAGCATTTATCATTTGGTAACCGAAGCATTTATAATTCAGTCAAATATAAAAGTATATTCATACACATAAACTCTGTTTGGCTTGTGGAGCATTTATCATTTAGTAATTGCAGCATTTATAATTTAGTCAAATATAAGAGTATATTCATACACATAAACTCTGTTTGGCTTGTGGAGCATCTATCATTTAGTAATTGCAGCATTTATAATTTAGTCAAATATAAGAGTATATTCATACACGTAAACTCTATTTGGCTTGTGGAGCATTTATAATTTAGTCAAATATAAAATCATATTCATATACATAAACTCTGTTTGGCTTATGGAGCATTTATCATTTAGTAATTAAAGCATTTCTAATTTAGTCAAATATAAGAGTATATTTATACACATAAACTCTGTTTGGCTTGTAGAGCATTTATAATTTAGTAATTAAAGAATTTCTAATTTAGTCAAATATAAGGGTATATTCATACACATGAATTCTGTTTGGCTTGTGGAGCATTTCTAGTCCATATAGTAAATACATTCAAATATTTTTATAAATAAATTTGCGTATAACTATTTCATAATTTCATTTTATAACGTATGATAAACATGTTTTAATATTTTAACAAAATAAATTCTACGTAATTATTTCATAACTTCACTTTATAACATATGATAAAGATGTTTTAATATTTTATAAAACAAATTCTAGGTAATTATTTCATAACTTCATTTTATAACGTATGATAAAGATGTCTTAATATTTTATTAAACAAAACGTATGCAACCGTTTCATAAATTCACTTCATAACATATGATAATATGTTTTAATATTTTATAAAAATAATTTTTATGTAGATATTTCATGATGCCAATTTATAATTTATGGTAAAAAATATCTAAACATTCCTATAACATAATTACCTTCCAGTTTTGCAGTCTAGTTTACTCTAAAGAAGGCAGGTTATTTCATCTATGGAAAGTCATGGCATAGCGTGGAGAGAGTGAAGCTGCTAAATTACCCCATTGTTATTATAGTTCCTCTAGTAAAGCTTTCTTTTTCCATTTTCACGTTTTGTTAAAGCTTTATTTTAATGTATCAAAAGAATTAAGTAATACACTTTTTTTTTTTTAAAAAAAATTTAATATGTTCTGCTTCTCTGTGTAAGACGAGAGAAAAAAAAAATTCTTTTTCTTCCGACGACGTGCCTGATTTGAATACTGCCTCAGTTTAACTCAAGTATCTTTTTTCTTTCTTTTTAATGATTGGATAATTAATTTCTTTTCTTTTTATTGAGACAGATAAAAAAAAATAAGATGACTTAACATTTTATTCAATTCCATCAATCACAAAATTAAAAATATGATTTTTTTTTAAACAAATCACAGCTTTTATTTCATTCCCAATTAGACTGAATCACGCTAGACATTTCTAAATGGGGGGGGGTATTGAATATTTATATGAGGAACAGCATATCTGTTTCAATATATAGACTATTTATCAACTTTTCTTTAAAAACCTGAGTGACAGTTTCAGTTATATTTAAAATTAAACCTTTATTTTATATCATCTTTGATAATTTTTATCTTATTAATTACAAATAATTTGTAAATGAAAAACATTCTGAAAAATAATATTTCAACTTGGAAATATAAAAAAATAATTACTAAACTGAAATACATAATAATAATGACGATGATGATAAAAATAAAGTTTTTGATAAAATATTGATATTGCTAGTAAGTAAAACAAAAGTTGTTGGGGTTCAAACCTCTAAAAACTAAGAAACGTTAATAAAAATTATAAACTGATAAAAGAATTTATCAAAAAAACCTTAACGTTACTAAAGAAAAAAAATGGAGACAATGAAACCACATGATTAAATGATTAGCTGTCAATATGGCTGCTACAATGTTTCCAAATTTAAATCCCTATAAATAATAAGCAAACATTATAAAATCTAGCAAGCAAACAATCAATATAAGAATAAATCTAACTATAATAAGCAATAAAACTCCAAAATTAAAAAAAAAACAAAAACAAATTCGGGCAACATAAGACAGGCTTAATTAAAGATTCAGGAGAATCAACTCTTCCCCTTTCACACTGGATCACTGATTGACTAGAAGCAATCAATGAGCAATTTAACAACACAATTTCAAGGAGGCTATATACATCATTTAGAAGATTCCCCCCCCCCCATTTGAAAGTAATATCCACCACATATGCAAACATATGATTATATTGTTTCCAAGATTGTTGTTATATCAAGCAATAACTGAACATGAACTGTAGGAAACAATTCTAAAAATCACCTATCACCCCAATACTAGATATCTTGTTATTGAGTTTTTTGATATTAGCCCAAAATAACCAATTTTAAAACCAAATCAAAGCATTAGGCAATTATGTAATTGTTATAGTCAACCAAGATCATCAAAATCACATTACAGGAATAATTAAAAACACATACTTTAGTTACATAATGCAGGATTTTCAAAAAACGATAGAGCCATTTGGTAAAGTATTAGCATACACCAATGCCAATATATAGCAATAGTTATGGACATTACACAAAGTTGAAATTACACAAAGACATTGATCCAGAATCCATACCAATACAAATTACAGATCAGGAGGCTATGCTGTGCCTACATATGAGGCTTAAGACCACACTACTATGCTATTGGGAAGCATGACCACCTGACCACACATGAATACATCCATTGCTAATATGAAGACAGCAACAATCCACATATTACCAACAGCAAATCAACAACTCAATATGAAAACCAAAGACAATCACTGTATAGTAATGCAGAAGAAAGCAGATACATACGATTCTATAATAAATGATTTGAATAACACAAATGCAAGCTCTGACAAAATAGCTCAAAATCAAACACATATCTTAATATATCACAAACATTAGTTATATCAATCAATTAATAACAGACTCAAATCTGGATATATCCAATGACACCCATAACTGCACCAAAACAAGAATACCATGTGTAATCATAAAAAAGGTTGTAAACATCATGAAGTCTCTGACTCTTTGTCTTTATCCCATGAAAACAGCATCAATACCAATAAAAAGGTGCCCTGGTTACCTGAAGAAAAATAAATAGTCTAGAAGAGCCAAATAAATGGGAACATTACTCTAACAGATATGATTGACCACTTGGTAGATGACATCGTATCTATGAAGGTTGAATGTGGTTAAGCCATTGATAGATGCTCACAAAGCTCTAGAGTATACACAGAAGCTTCACAGAGATTACAGCAACACCATATGAAACCAACCCACAGCTAATCACAGTATATGCAGAAGCTTCACAGAGATTACAGCAACACCACAAGAAACCAATCCACAGCTAATCACAGTAAGGAAGTTAAAAATAATAGCATTCAATATTAGAGAACTTAACTCAATCACAAAAAATACATCAGTTGAAACAATGGATAAAGATCACACTACATCATATCCTAGAACTTTTCAAAACTAAGATCTATAGTGGCTCAGTGACTGACACTTCAGCACACTTAACTAGAGAAGGTCACTGTACACGCTCTAGAGAATCCCTCTTAGGAAGCACAGGCCTACTTATAACACCAGATTGTTCATTTTAGTCATTCAAAATCGTATTTATAGATGGAAACTTAATAATAATAATAACTGTTTATCAACACATCATCACACTAAGCATGATATTTGTGTACATCCCACCTGGTCCTGCAATGATATCAAACATTATACTAAAAATAAACTCATTAATTGGTTCTAATTTACATTCAACCACACTAATTGGTGATTTCAATATAAATATTTTGACTTTATATCAAAATAGCTATATCAAATATTCATACCCCTTATGAGTGATGAGGATTCTGCTAAGTGATATAATTAAATTTCACAATGGTCATTATACATCAAGGATTTTGTGTTTCTACTCACCTATGTTACACCATCTAATCAGCTTAAATATCAACATTCCTCCTTTCTAATCAGCCTAAATATTAACATTCCTCCTTTCTTTGATTACTCTGCACAAACCATGTTGATTAACCTGAGTAAAATTCAGACAGCTGCACTTGCACATTGGAAACAATTAGAATTCTGCTTCCAACTGACACCCAGAATTTATTTTCTCAGAGACATATATAATGCTTCTGAAAATCAAAAATATGGATCTTACTCCCATTCAAAGATATTTAGCATTCATAAATATTTTTATTATTCGATATCGATTATACTATATGCAAATTCTGCCTATGCTTCAGACTACTAGCTTTGTCTGATGAAATACATAGATGAACACACACCACAACCTATGTGCAAGCTTACTCAAGCATACTACATCTGTAACAATCTTAAAAACTGTCTAACAATAAAAAAACATAAAATCTTTATCAGCCAATCACATACATGGATAAGGAAATACAATTGCAATACTCTTTTTCAGCAAAAAATAACATCCATATCAATTCTCTCCAGCCTTCATTCTATCTCAATGAAATCATTTTCCATCAAAATAATCAAAAAAGGGCTCAAAAATAGTATGTAGATATAAATTCTATCAATAATCATATGCAGTGAGTTTGAAAGAAAGCAATCATCTAATGCACAAAATGTGGTGATCTACAAAACAGTCTTGGAATTTTGATACATAACTGAAAAAGTTATGCACCAATTGCAGTTCAACTTGATATGGAAGTTGCTTTCAACTCAGTTGACATGAATACACGTTAATAACATGTCAGATGATACCATAATTCTAAGCAAAACTGCTACTCAAATCCACATCACACTCAATGACAAAAACTTTCTGTCATTCATCCCTACATCCCCCCCCAGCTAAGTACTATTTACCTTTTGCATCAATCCATTCATACTTAAAATCCAACAGAATATCAAAGGAATCCAGATACTAGGCACATCACAATATATAGCCTGCATTGAGTATATGATGGCATTACAGTCTCTCTTCTAAAAAACAGAAAATATTTCCAAGATTTCAAATTAGCACTCCATCTTAAATTTAATCAGAATAAAATTGCTGCCTGATTGCTTTACACCAATATGCCATGTATACAAATTTTTCAAAGCAAACCATTTGCTTTTCTCAGCTTTCTCTTCTATTTGGGGACAATCCAGAACATGTTGAAAGATGAATCACTATTTCTTTATTGAAAAGTATACATCTCAATATATATTAAAGTATAATTGTTCAACCAGCTAGTGATTATCAAAATAATTTACTAGTCTCTCATAATTTCAATTCTCCAAGGATTTACTTCAAAAATCTATTTATATTGTTATAAACTTCCATGAAAGAAAGACAGTGTCAATGTCTGCAAAATGTCTTTCTCACTGAACAATATATAATGGTTTGGGTCTACACAACATAAAAAGTTTTCAAATACAGAGGACTGCAAACCTTATAATAGTTACCCTTAGACATTTCCCAGAACTTCAAAGTCTAATCTAGATGATACTTACAAACAAACCTTCATCTACACTCTGTTATCTAATATCAGTTATCAACCAGTTTAGAAACACATATACTCAAATAGTACTGCAAATAATGACAAAGTATTCATATTGGTAGATCTATATTCTGGCAAACCCAGCCATACACCAGATATTTCCAGCCAGCTGCTTGGAATCAATAATTTGCTTAAAAATTTCAAAATATAATCTATGGAGCCCAAATGTTTTGATTTCCTCATTAGATTTAATCTATATGCCTTACCAATATATCTCTAAGATACAGATATCTGCATAGCAAATAGATCCTTTCTGTACTCTATGCCACCAAGCAGAAAAAACTCAGCAACATCTATTTTATAACTGCTTGGCACTAGACAATATTTGGCATAAAATAATCTACACATATAGATAACCAAACATCTCCCTGTGGGATGTCATCAGTGCATACTGCAGACTATCCACCCCTACTGTATGTGAAGCATCTTTTATGTAGTGAACATTCTGGTGCTCATGGTACACACTTTTTGGCAATAATACAAGGCAACATACAACATTTCATAACAAATAAGCAAAATTAAAAAACAGAGATAATAAAATAACACACTCAGATAGTTTCACAGCCACATGGTCACTTATAAGATAAAAATCTAATCTCTAATCAGTCAATGTTTTATCATTTTTTAAAACAAGCACCTAAAAATGGTTGACAAAAATCCATACAAATGCAAAGGCTGAACAAAAACATTCAAATAGACATTTAAAACAACTAACCAAGATTGCAAGCCAGAAAATTACAAAGCCTAGTATTACTATACTAAAAAAAAGCAAGAAAATGGACATCACAACAAATAAATAATTGATATATGATAATAAAACATACACAACATTGCCAGTAGGATCATATGCCAGGTCATAAAAACAATATCGAAAACTATCAAACTGTTTACAAAGCATATATGTAAATAAAAATATGCACCATATGCATATGTATTAGTTATAATCAAATGTATAAAGTAATACAATTTTGAGAAACAATTTAAATCAAACCAATAGACTAACAAATTCTAACTAATAACATGTAAATTTTGTAATATAAGCTGTCACAGACAATCCATTCCTCACCCAACTGTAAAGACTCATAAAGTATTTATTTAGACACAGTATACATAGGCATATGTATGAGGGAAGTATTAATGTGATCTCATTCTTTTAGTCTGATTAAAGTTACATCATCATAATAATTTTATTTTATTTATTTACATCTTCCATATAGTTTGAAATATACAAACCATTTAGAGGCATACAATCTAAATATAATAAATATATACAGTCAAGCTAAAATAACAGGAAGTGGAATAATAATACTATAGTCATGCACTTAGTACTTCCTATAATATAGATTTCATTATGTTTTAAATTTATCTTTATCTATAGGTAAAATGTCTATTTTCAATTTATTATTATTACTATTATACAACTTGCTTATTCTTTGCAAAGTAGAGAGTTCTAAATACAAAGTTTTAGCAGTTGATATTTCTATTTTCTCGTACCTTGTGTTACTTATTAATTCTTTAAATTTAATTTATACAATTTACTACAGATTAGTGTATCATTAAAACTAATCTCTAGTATATTATTATTAGTATTATTATTATTATTATCTGTAAATGGATGCTGTTATTCATTATGTTGTTATAGATTAAAATGTCTCATATAGGAAAACATTAGAAATTTAGGTTTCCAAATTCGGAGTATTCTTGAGCTAGATTGAACATTTTATAATTAATCAAAATACAATATATAAATTGTCAGACATGATGTTGGCTTATACCCAATAATCTTTATCAATTTATTACGTGGATTTTCCATTTACAGTTCCAAACATAACTCATTTATAGACCAACAAAACATATCATCTATTGATTACCCAAGTTTAGAATAGGTGGCTAAAGGAGAATGAGAGATATAATTTTCTATTCCTATTTTTAATTATAGGGGGTTTGAACCCAGATTTTCAAGCTTTCTTTTGTCATTTACTCCATCTTTATACAATCGATACCCATGACCACATACATGCAATCTTTTTCGCATTATGTGGTTATGTATGTCGGTTGTATAAAGATGGAGTTGGTGAGAAAAGAGAACTTGAAAGTCTACGTTCAAATACCCTATAATTACATCAAGCTTAAAGGTTTATATAATATACTTGTATTTAAATATTAAATATTCATAATTTTATAATGTTTTTAAGCTTTCATTTCAGCTATTTTGGATAAAATTTCTATTTCTAAATAAATATGATTTCAAGCGTTGTTAGCCGGGAGGTCATCGCACCCGCCTTGCAAGTAAATAGTTGGTTGCAGACGGGTGTGGGTTAGCGTCCCGGCTGATGCTATGACATATGGAGAAAAAAAAATTGTTCTTTTAAAAAATAACATGCATTTTATTTATTTTGCTTTCAAATATTTTATTTATAATTTAATGCTTTGAATTTGTCTTTTTATTTTTTAATTTTTTCGTTCATAATTTTTTTGTTTTATGAAATAAAAAATAGTAATTTAATACTGTTTTAGAGGAAAATGAAAATCCATTGCCGTAAGTTCTTTATCTCTCTCTAAAATTTATAATTGTGTTAATCTTTCTTTTTTCTAACTAATATTTATCCTACAAATGGATCATATTCTCCACTATTTAATTTTTAATCAAACAATTTACAGAATATATATAAATCAAATATGCACAGCTTAGTATTTATGAAATCCAAACGGAAGTAGGCAAACGTGTTTTGATGAATGGGCGCTATTTATTTATTACTTATGGAGGAATTGGTATTGACTAGAATATATATATGCATAATTTTAATAAAGAAAATATTAGTTTATTTAAAACAAAAACAAATAGTGACTCTTATTACTAATCTGAATATGTATGCCAAGACTATGACTTCGTATTATGAGAGTTCAGGCTGCGTGAATCCTGAAATTATTCAAGCTTTCTAATCGTTGGGCCTTAAGATTTTACGAAGATTTTCCATTTTTGTATTACCCATTATCTAAGAGCAGTTTATTAATTATTTTTCTTTCTTTGGTTGTTTCATTTGTGTTTCTGTTGCACCTAGACAATAATATGTTTTCGAAATTAAAGTCATATATAAATAAATATTCAAAAATTATCTTTACAAACGCAAGCACAATGTTGATTTTCGTTGTTGTTGTTATTGCATAGATTAAAGCTATAATTTAAGCTAATTATATTTATTTTGTTTATAAGTTAATTTATCTTACTAATGCATATGATTAAAAATAATCACTTGCACACTTTTTAAATAAACAAACAGCATTTTAAATACTAAAAATAAAATATCCTAATGGTTATTCGCCACCGGAAATTTATGAAGTGCCCCGAAACACTACATTGAGCTTTCGTTTAGAGATCTTAATCTATTTTTATTTTTTGATATTTGATCCTCTATCTATTATTGTGTTAAATCGCACACACATTTATCGAATTTGATTATATCTAGATAATTTTTAAAATTCTTATACAGTTTAGAGCAGGGTGGCCAACTTTTGTGTTCATAAGATCTACTTTTTATTTTTAAAATGTGTTGCGATCGACTTGTTGTCATAGGCGTAGTCTAAGTGGAGGGAGGTGTGAAATACATACTATTTTTACAACAATTATTTAACGGGTCAAAAAACTCATGTCCGGGGGAATTAAAGCTACACGAGTAATTATTAACAATATTTATTAATTCAAATTAGCTACATTAAATCAAGATTAAAAATATTATTTTCAATAATGATACGACTTAGTGGATGGACTTCATCTATCTAGAATTGAAAAAAAAAAAAATTAGAACAAAACAAAAATAACAAAAAAACTTGAAAATCTTGACTTGTTTCACTTGTTACCCGACAGCTCTTGCTACATTGGCCTCGCGATCGACCAAAAATGGCTTTGCGATCGACCGGTGGATCACGATTGACTTGATGGACACCCCTGGTTTAGATCATGTTAGAATATTAGACTCGGAAATGTTCTAGAGCCCAAACTTGTTACGAACTTTTAATCAATAAAGTCATTCTAATATATTTTTTATTTTAATTTGGGTTTTAAATAAAAGAGAATGTGTATAAGTATGCATATTTTTGTTTTAAAAATCATTTTAATGTAAATGACATTTAAAAGCAGCAGTTTTTATCTAATAAATTTGTTCTAAAATCTCATTTGGCATATAGTCTCTGATGGAAGATATTTTAACTCACAGAGAAAAAAATTAATCGATTTTGTTGTATGAGATTTTCCAATTAATAGTTTGAATAATAACTTTTCTAATTTAGTGCAGGTAATTATACTAAAAAATAATATCATTAATAGAAATATGATTTGTAAAAAAAATAGTTTTTCTTTTTTTTTAACGCGCTTCGGAGTTAAATGACAAAGTGATTCATTAAAACTGATTTTTAGATATATTGTAAATGTAATTTTTTACAATTATTATTACAAAGCATATCTGAAGCTTATGGGTATTATTAATAATGTATTTTATTTTCATTTCGTGTTTTTTTGCAAACGTATAATTAAAGAGTACAAACTCTTAATTTATTCAATCGCAAGGGATTTTAAATATGTGAGTCACACAAAGATTTCTGCAGTTTGAAGTTAACGATTAAAGAAATATATTTAAAAAAAAAGAAAGAGAAAGCGATAGTTTCGATAGAGTAAAAGAGAAAAGAATACCAACGAACTTATTCTCAACGCTTTTTTTTAGAGCACATCTCTTTGTTATGCATTCCTCTACACTAAAAAAAAAAGAAAAAAAATACATTTTGTCTGAAATTCTTTGAAAAAAGTTTAGAAATAATAATTTCGTCGTTAAATTTATATAATTAAAGATTCGTCTGCAATATATAATTTTATGTGTGTTGAATCAAAGTTTTTTTACTAATAAAAGATATAACCTAATTCATTTTAAGTCTTTGAATCTTGTAATCGCGCACGGATGATCTCAAGAATTGAATTACTCTACATATACTTGGCACTAACGAGGGCTTTGAACGTTCCATCATCAGATTTTCAATTAAATAAATGGCTGAAGAGTTGTGGGTTGGAGTAGTTTGAATCCTGTCCATTAAAGTATGAAGACTGGCTATCTTAATATAAAGCTGAGCACTGATTGTATATATGTGTGGAGATAGTAATCTGGACCAACTGATGATTGCTGTTTTAGCATGAAATACGTATATTGGTGATTATTTGTCTTTTCAACATGTGTATGATTAAGTGGGTCAGCAACATGAGATAGCATGTAGAGCTGAGGATCATGTAAAAGTCTGAGTTCGAATCCTTACATATTACATTATATATGTGCAGGTGTGTGTAAACCTGTACAGTGTATTAATTTACATAAATAATTTTGTGGAGTAGCGGTTCCTTAGCCAACAGTCAGGTATAGGTACTTAAGTTAAACTTTAAACTTTTTCAGATAGATAAATTTTTTAGAAATTTTCCTCTTCCAGCTCGATTAAACCACCCAATTAACCGGATCCTGCATAGTTGAATGCATGGTAGGGACATAAACTTTAGAGGTCATTCCATGGATCACAATTTTAGCTCTGTCACATCTGGTGCTGAAGTTTCTTATGGACTGCCAGAGCAATAACTCATACAATTGTTATTTCTTTTTTATTGGAAAAATTATTGGGTATCCAACTATTTCTTAACTAGAGAGTAAAATAAAAAGGAAAATATATATATAAATCTTCATCAACCTTCCAGATGATTTGTAAAGTGAATAATGTCTTTTATTTCATTATTATTTTTTGTATAATTGATGGAAAAGGTTTTGATGGTAAACTGTTTATAGCAATTCTATCTATCTATCTATCTATCTATCTATCTATCTATCTATCTATCTATCTATCTATCTATCTATCTATCTATCTATCTATCTATCTATCTATCTATCTATCTATCTATCTATCTATCTATCTATCTATCTATCTATCTACCTACCTACCTACCTACCTACCTACCTACCTACCTACCTACCTACCTACCTACTACTTACCTACCTACCTACCTACCTTCCTACCTACCTACTTACCTAACAACATGTCTATTAATCTATCCATTTATTTATCTGCTGTCTATCTATAGACTGTTTTTCAAGTACTAATCAAGTTAACTTTTCTTAAAAAAATATTCACTGTTAAAAGAAAAAAAAATAATTTTCTTCTATTTCTGTTTTTTCTTTTAAAAATATCAATTTTTCTGATCTATTGATGATATAGACATTAGGATTATTGCCAAACATTATGATACTTTGAATTAAAGATAAAAACAGGGATATAAAAAATTTGAACTCTATTTCTGGAATCCAATGGTATATGTAAATTTATAGCTTAAAACTATGGTAATCTTATTGTTATCAGAAGTTTCATTCAAGATTTGATTACACAAATTAGCAAACTTATATGCTTTTTATTTAGAAATAAATGGTTCTAAAGTTACGTATGAGTTTTGGTGTATAAATTTTTTTATTAATTCTAGAGCTATAATCAATTCTAATTATTTTAAAGTTGTATACAAAATAGTCCTATGGTATAAAGTTTCCATAATGACGAACCTCAAGCACTCTGATTGGAGCTAGATTGCACGAGAAAGTCTAAATGTTGTTTAAACAGTAATTTTGTGAAGTTAAACTATTACAATCAATTCCCTGCATAGAGGTATCAAAGATCATCATTAAATTGTACCCCCCCCATAATTCAATTAATAGTCAATTATTTACTATGATGATCTTTAAAAAAATGTCAAAATTATTTTTTAAATAATGTTGATCATTTTTGTAATGCAAATGATGTATATATATATTTGTTTATAATTGGAATACAGACATTGATTACTAATTTATATATATATGGTTTGTGGTTATGGGCTTCAAGTTTCAGAATTCATCATTCCACCATTGCATCTAATCACGAAGAATAATTATAGAATGATTGTAAATTCTAGTTATTAATCTCAAAAATTACAGCAATAGTTTGTTTTCAGCAAGCCAGCAATTAGACATTTTAATACTGGCTAGTTGCATTTGAATAATCAATAAATTAGTTGGAAAAAAAATAATCACGTGATGTTTCATCCTTAGTGAATATTCCCAAGAATATGTTTATTTAGTTAAACTTTATTAAAATTGATGTAAAAGCCTCACTTGTTTTTATTCTAGGGTTCAATACTAATGCAAAGTATACTTATTAACAAAGCAGTATTTGCCATGGCAATTCTGTGGGCAGTCAAAACATCAACAAATTAGATGTAATTTTCCATATACAGCTTTTATCCAGATAGGAAATCAATTGCTTTCCAAAAATGCTTCATAACACAAGAATAAATTGTACAAAAAAAATACTGATTGCAATGTTTTCCTATAACAAAATATGTAATTTGTTATCTCAGAATCAAAATATATAATAAACATTAAAAGTTCAACACATACATACACAAATAAAGCTTAAAATTGGAAAAAAGTGATAATTATTGAATAAACAATGCATAGAGTATAGCCAAAGACAAGCATGCCTTAAATAAAAAAGAAGCCAGTATCCGTCTTTCCAAAAAATGGCCTCTCTAGCATCTTTTACATAAATTTGAATATAAATAGAGCAACAAATTCAGTTTTATGCACATCCCATAAACAATAAACAAATGCATATAATATTAGATTTTAGTGAAATTAAGTGTATAAAACTACTATTATTATAATACTAGTAGTATCTAAAGCACTAAGCTAAAATGAAGATATTAATCTAATGAAAGCCTATCTGTTTCTAAATAATCAAACATTTATTAATTTATTAAATATAGTAATAAAAAATATTACATAGATTGTAAATGTAATTTATACTAAGTCCATTTTATTTAGTGTGATTTTTTTTTTTACGAATCATAATTTAGAGTTTATGTTCGTAATCTTTAAATGTACTCCATTGGTCAAAGTTAATATTTTAATGAAGCATATATATAAAAAAATAAAGCAACATATCAATTTTTAAATATATTTTTATATACTTTACATTTTGTTAACTATAGTTATCTACCCAATAACACATAGAATTTTTTTATTGTGCTGTTAATTTTTTTTTAAAAAAAAAAAAATCAGAGATTCACCATTTATTTATTTGTTGTAAACAAAAGCAAAACTCTCCATACAGTAGTGCCACCTTGTGTCAAATAGAGTAATCAATGGAGAGTTTTGCCTTTGTTTACAACAATTATGTGCTAGTATAGAGATGGTGATCATGTGATATTTATTTGTTCTGAAAATGCACTCTTAATTAAATAAAAATTATATCAGGATGTGTTATATAATTCATTCCTATAGTTTTAATGATGAATGTGATCATTATTATTATTTTATCAATAGTTTTTTTATACTTATGATGGTAGAAGATTTTTTCCTGGGATAATTAACATTTTTTATCAATACAAAAATATTAAAAGAGAAATTGGTTATTAAATAGATTTTAATTAATTAACAGATTGACATTTTCTATTGATAGCTCTGATTGCTTTTTTTGTTAGTGTTTGATTTTTTTTTTTTCCATATGTCATAGATAGCATCGGCTGGGAGGCAAACCCACAACAAACGTCTGTAACCAACTGCTTGCTTGCAAAGTGGCTGTGCTGACCTCTCGGCTAATAACGTTTGACGACTTTAATGTTTGACGACTTTGTCTTTAATATTAAACTTTTATTCTATATTAGAATTCAATAAAATGGATTTGGTTTATTAGAAATATAAGTTTCCAAATGAAATACATTCTAAAAAATTACATTTGAGGTTTTAAGATATTGAAAAAGTATTAAGAAACAGAGTGTATAATAAGAACAAACGGCATTTCATCATCTGATGATATGCAGAAAAGCAATCAAACTACTACCTCCAGAAAATTAATAAAATCTTTTTACAGACTGAATTTATTTTTAAAATAAGAATAAATAAATCTGAAGTACATATAAATCTATGAAATTCACTCTAAAATATAAAATTGCACTTGAAATTTTTAAATTAACACAACAGCTCTTAACACTGTGTTGGTAAAGGCATTACTGATCTATTTGAGAGAGATTACATTATTAATGATGGTAATTTTCTTTGTTAACATTATGGTTGAATTTATTAACTTTTATTTTTAAAAATAAAAACTTACACAAATAAAAACAAAGTCTATGTATGTATTTTCTTGATTTTAAAATATTATTATGCAACTATAGTATAAAAATAATTATTAATTTTTAAGAAACTAAACAAAAAGTGAATTATTTTACTATTCCAAAAATCTTACTAATTTCATAACTGATTTTAAAACTGAAAAACATTAAACTAGAACTTTCCAGCACATGGAAACTGGACTAAATTCTTTTGATGTTAGCAACAATTGAAATTTACTGCCCTCTTCAGAATTTTTATTGAATTAATATACCAATTTTACATTAATTTCATTTTGTTAGTTGTCATATCAAAAATCGGTTGTGCAGAAGACTGATTTAAGTAGGACTACTAGCACCATCTTCAAAAACAAGTACACCTGAAATACAGTAAAGCTCAAACTCCAAGTTAATGTACACATTCCTCATGTTTATTTTTAGAGCACTTTAATTCTGGGGTAAAAGTTTATTTTTAAATACATACTGATTTTTTAAAATTAAAATTATTTTTGCTTTCAATGCATGGAAAAATCTAATTCCCAGACCAGTTCCTGACTTTTGTTTTTGTCAATAAGAATTTGGAAGTTTCTATTAAATGTTGTTTTGTTTGCTATATTTCTTAAAAGTGTTGGACAAATCAAAACATTCAATTTGTGCCTCTTTGCCCTCTATTGAGAAATTTTGCTAACCTTTTTTTTTTAGTGTTAAAATTCACATGTAATTTTTCTAATATTTCAATTTGAAAAAAATTCTAAAGATGTCAGGGTAATTGAAAACTTGAGAATTTAAAGCCCACTAAGTGCCACAGTGATGAGCATCCATTATCTTATTGAAAATCTCAATCTTGGCAATATTACTTCAAGAAAATATTATGAATGACTAAATGATTTTTTGGAAAGTTTATGATTCTTTTTGCACAACAATTTTGTTATAATTATTAAAAAGTCAAGAATATATATTATTGAAATAAAATTCTTGTTTATACTTCACTTCAAGTAGTAAATTAAAAATTGCATGTTACACAAACAAGTGAAGTTCAATTTCAAGAGAATTATACGGCTGAGTGCTTTTGGGAATGTTTAGATCCCATATTCATAACCTACTGGAATCAAGCTATTCCATCTCTAGAAAATGGATTATATGAGAACACAGAATAAATTTGAATAGATTTGCATAAATTACTATCCAGTCTTTCAAAAATCACAACTCAAACCAACACCCCTAAAAAAGGCTATTAATATGGGTTCTAAAGGTTCCTGAAAGTGCTTAGCCATATAATTCTCTTGAAATTGAGCTTCATTTGTTTGCATAATGTGCAATTTGTAACTTAATATATATTATTATATATTTATTTTCTATAGTTTTGAATATAAAAGGTTATATTCTTATGAGTAACATTACTATAGAAATTATGATGGTGGACATTATGATTCCTCAGTAACAGGTCATCATTCATGATCCATTAGAAAATATAGCAATATCATAAAAACTGATAAAAAAATTTAAACCTTTAAAGTATAAGTTGATAGATTTACCAGGCATTGATACTTATTCATTCACATTTTAAATACAAATGTTAAACAAGGTAGATTTTAAATAGTCAAAATAAGAGTCATAGATCACATGACCCTATTTTCTTAAGCTTGTAAGTTATAAACAATGAGGATTGCCAATTCCTCAACAAGCTTTGTGTTAAATGCTTAGCCAGAGAAAGCATTTAAAATATCCCTGTCAGGAACCCCTCCCCAAACCCCTGACCATGGTTTTGTGCTTTGGCACTCCTCAGAGAGATGTCAGGGTAGGTTCTGACACTAGATCTAAAAATACCAACCCAAAGCCAGCATTTAACTAAAAGTTATCTATTGAGTGGAAAATCTGAAATTTTCAGACACCTACATGTCTTCAAACCCAGCTATCCAACTCAAATAGCTATATGGGGCTGATAGATCTTCAGCCATACCATATATTAGTAGTCTTAGCAATATAACATTGCATAAGATGTAAGGCAGAGACTATAAATAGTCAAAATAAGAGTCATAGATCACATGACCCTATTCTCTTAAGTTTGTAAGTTATAAACAATGAGGATTGCCAATTGCTCAACAAGTTTTGTGTTAAATGCTTAGCCAGAGAAAGCATTTTGTAAAGTTAGTCTACTCTTCCTGAAAGATGAATAACAAATGGTGCTCTGTTTTGATTAAAATATACTTTTTAAAATAATTGTGAACATCATAGATGATTTTTTAGAATTTATTTAAATTTCTAAACAAGAATATCTATCAAATGAAGTTAAGTTTATTATATTCGAATATAATAATGATTTAAAACTAAAATGAAAATTGAAAATTTATAATAAGTGAAAATATAGGGAATTTGAACTCAGACTTTCAAGCCCCCCCCCCAACTATCCACAGAGCAATAGGGTTAATTTTCATTTTACTATGAAACTATTGATCTAAATTTTTTTTAAAAAAAACAAACATTCTATTTCTTTAGTTCTTTTCTAACAAAAGCGTTGTTAGTCGAGAGGTCATCGCAACCGCCTTGCAAGCAAGTAGTTGGTTGCAGACGGTTGTGGGTTCGCGTACCGGCTGATGCTATGACATATGAAAAAAAAAAAATAGTTTCTTTTTTGACTAGTAATCAGATAGATACTTTACACCATTTCTAAATATTCTTTTTAGATAATTATAGATCAAATAAAATTATCTTGAAAGAGATAATTCTTTATTAAAATAATAGTACCTGAAGTTCCTAACATTGTAATTTAAGTATAGTTTCTAATAAAGTATTTTGATTTAGTTGAAGTTCTGTTTAAAATTCTGCTGGTTGTTTATATGTGCTTTTTTCTTCTTCTTTTGACTAACTTTTTACTGTTCATTGAATACAAAGGAAATTTTTTTTAGAATTTTGTTTATTTTTTAGTAAGCTTTTTTCTTTCTTTCTTTTTTTAATGAAAAAACACTAAAAGATTTATCTAATCATTTATGATAAATAAATAACGTTTTACTACATTAATTTTTAAAATAATAAGATTTTTTTAATAATATCATTTACACATTAGGTGATCAATATTTAATATAAAATAATACACTTTTTTAAAAAAAAAATTCTGTAAATTGTATATATACATTTGACAGAAACAACATCAGAGTCTATTTTTAAGATTAGTAAGTCAACATTTCAAGATCTCAAAAGGCAGTACACAGATGTATGAATATTTTGTGGCTATTTGACTTCTATTCCAGTGGGATCGGATTAGCTAAATGGTAGCTGTAATCAGCCACAGAAATACATAAACAAATTTTAAACTATTTTTAAATTTAAACCCCTAAACATCACGTGATCACTGTTTCTTGTGCTTACACAAGCTGTTTACACAGAGGCTAAACTCTCCATACGTAGTGCTACCAGCACAAACCAGAGTAATCAATGGACACAAGTATGCACTAGATATGGATTTTAGGCATCAACCTTCTTGCATCTATTGATTACTCTGACTTCCACTGGTGGCGCTACTGTATGGAGAGTTTAGCCTCTATGTATTTTCAAATTTGTTATATGCGTTTGAAACTTTAGAATATTTGAAATTTTGATTTATTAAGTGGAACAGATAACAGTTATAATGGCGTGGGGCATAACTACTAGAAATCTCTAATTTATTTGGTAAGAACTCATAGAATTCTATATGAATTTATTTCAAAATTATTTGGCATTATTTATTTATTTATTAGTAATTTTTATATGTTAATGTTATGGTTCTTACCTGAAGACAAATTAAACTAACTAAAATACAAAGACTACAAATGACAAACACTACAAATGACTTGAAGAAGAGCACCAAACAAAGCATATCATGACTTTTTAGTCTTTAATACCTACAATAACTGACTCTAGAATTCAAAGTAGGTCTTTACTTTATTGCATATATATTCAAGTGCAGTAAATAAGTAATGTGTAAAAGTTGTAGATGGCAGTGCAATCATCTTGTTTAAATTTCCCAAAAGGTACATGTGCACTCATACTTTATTACTGAAGACAAGTAAAGAAGAATAAATTTGTGCATATAGATATAGGTTCATCCATGTGCAATCATGCTTTTCATCATGTGATCCAGGCAAAATATAACGTGCAATAGTACTGATAATTAAGAATAGATGGAGCAGGAGAATATATCTTTTTCTCCTAAAAGTAACTTGCCTTAATATACAGTATCTGCAATAACACTTTAGAAGAGAGATAAAAAGGGAGAGAAAAGAAGAGAGAGGGAGAGAGAAAGGGAGAGAGGGGGAGAGGGAGAGAGATTGAGAGAAAGGGAGAGAGGGAAAGAGAGAGAGAGAGCAGTGGATTGAGGGGGAGAGAGGGTGAGAGAGGAGAGAGAGATGAGAACCATCTTTTTTTATAAATAAAAGATTGAACATCTTAGGGTTCATAAATAATATGAGATATATTCCTGTGAATTATATTTATGGACCAATTTAGTTTTGAACAAAATCAGCTTTATTATCTTAATAATGGCTTGGAAAGAGTTAAAGTATTTTAAAAGTACACCTGGTATTGTTTTATGTGGTAGATAGGTTCCTCAGAAAACACACACAAAAGAAATCGCACAAAAATAGACTTAACTTACTTTGAAAAATGGGGGATACATACTGTAATTTTCCAAAAATCGCATAAAAGCAAAGCAACAATGTAAAATTACTTTAAAATTCGTATAAAAAAAATAAGAAAATATGACTAATAAAAAATTTCAAATTTAAAAAAAATTGATACACGACAAACTGTTTTTACTTTTTTTTTATTAACTACAGTATTTAATCTTATTCAAAACAATATATTTTTATGCGTAATTTACATTTTTTTCATACATGTACGGTAATTTAAACATTATCGCTATTTGAAACATCAGATTCATTATGATGTGATGTGATGGGAGGTACTGTAGCTTCTCCTTAAACAAAGTCAAGAGGAAATACAACTAAAACATTTTCCAATCGCTGTTGATCCTCCCCATTTCACTAAGTGATCTAAAATTGAAATTTTTGTTTACAAAAAAATTCATTTTCTTGGGTGTTTTTTTTCCTCTGTTAGAGTAAACTAAAAGCTTAAAATAAAAATAAGAACTTAGACTTATGATAATAAAAAGACACTGACTCACCACTGTTGAGCAAAATTTAATTAAAACTAACAATTAAAAATTAAATTATTTTTGTCTTTAATTTTTTAATTTTCAATTCCGTTTAAAAATCAAATTTCATTTCACATCACCTTAATTTCAGATCACGTTACAGTAATTTTTAAATTGTTAATTACAATTAAAAATCAGATTTTAATTGTCAAATTTAATTGTGCCCTCCACTGTTACTCACCTTTTAAAAATAAACTTGTGGACACCTAAATGATTAATTGATTACGTACTCTTTTTTTAAAAAGCAAAAATAGAATGTGATTTAAATTGCAAAAACAACATCATACATAGTATTTTTCATCTATAATGTTTGGACAGATTTACATTATAGTCTTATAAAATTTAATCTGTGTATATAAAATGGGGAAATCCTGATTTTAAATGAATTATGAACTTCTTTATTGCATAAAATCTATTACAGTACTATTATAAAGCACTGAAAATATTGAAATTATTAGATGGAAGTCGAACTCCGATAATGCGCTATTACTTTAAATATGATGTGAGTGCGTGAACTTTATAATATTTAAAGTAATAGTGCATTATCGGAGCTCAATTTCTGATCTAATAATTTTTATAGCATAAAAGAAAACCGCATACAAAGATATTAAGAAGAAACATGAATCGCATAACTTCAAAATCGCATTAAATAAATCTGCATTAAACAAGACGTGGGTGTACTATTTATTAGATTATTTACAAATTAGATTACATTTTTGTGCTTAATGGGGTTTGTTTATACTTCTATGAATTAAACATTTCAAGCTGTTACAATCCAAGTGTCAAACTTTAGTGTTTATATTAACATCTTAGACTAGAAAGAAAGGGCAGAAATCTTTTTTTTTTGTATAAATAAAAATTGCTTTAAGAGTAGATTTAATTCTTGTTATTGCTATGTGTTGGATACTATCAAATGATTTAACACATATATGAAAACAATTCCAGTGCTAACACTATACTAAAATAAATATCAAATATCAAATCACCTCCTATGTTGAAAAAAATCAGCTATGCCCTCTGTGAATATATTGAAGCAGTCGGATCTGAGTTTGATCCTAGCTTCATGTTATTTACCCTAATACTAACCTTAAATTTCCGATGCAATGGGGCTTTATACGTTCAATCCACGCTAATTTCCATAATGAATAACTTATTTCAAATGCGTAGTAAAATTAATTAGTTTAGTTTAAATTTGATCAATTCTCTAAATAAATTCATGATAAAATATTCATGAATTTATATATATTAAATTGCGTGGATTGTGTATATATATATTTGTAAATATTAAATATATATAATTGTTCGAAAGTTTCATTGCGTCGGGAATACTTGTTTTTTTTCACCTTTAAATAATTTGTAAAGTTTTGGTGATTAAAAGCTACATTCCTTCGATAAGCTTTCAAATTCTCAAAAACAATAGTAAAGCTTTATGAATTGGAAAAAGATAAGAATTCATTTTTCTAATTAAAATCATTTTCAGATTTTAAGAATTCATTTTCAATTAGGAAAGGAATTCAAGCTAATTAGTTTGAAAGCCTTATCGAGGGAATGTATTTGAAAACAACTAATTATAAAAAAACACATTGATAATAAAATGAGCGCTAGCCGGAGGCATCAGTGAACAGTATATATAGCCCTGAAAAGTCAGGAAAAAGGCTAGCTTTTGTTGTCGAGTAGTGCAGTGAACTCTGTGCGTATAAATTGTATTTCATCATGATAGAGGGCTAAAACATCAGGAATCTGGCTACGGTTCCATGAAGTCCCTAGAAATCTTCAATGGTGCTGCTGAATCTTTTCCGGACCGATCAGACTGCTAACATCATGAAAAGCTACTAAAAATGCTGTTCCAATAATCAACCAAATGGTGCCTACGTTTCACCGACTTGGATGTGTAACTTAAGAACCTAGCACGGAAGGGTAATATATTTCTCATGAACTCTAAACTCTCTGGCCAGTTTGAACTTTATTTTACACTCCTTTTTAAGAGCTCTTTATTCTCTAATGTAAAAATCTTTCTAACACCTTTTATTTACGCTATTGTAAATCTATATCTTAATTCTTTAATCTCTAGTCTTTAAACTTTTCTCTTCTTACTTGGCGGTTCAGTTAATATATATATTTGTGTGCTTTATTAATGTTCGTTTATTTAAAATTATATGCCAATAATCTCTCGACTCGATGAGCTCCTTTGTTCTATTTGCCTCACGCAAATAATATATTAATTTTAAATAGTAATTCTCGCCCATTAGAACTAAATTTATAAGTTCTATCAATCATCGAGTCGAAAGAAATATTACATGTTTACTATTTTTATAATTGGCTAATAATCAATTATTAGCTCCGTTTTTACCTATGTCCCCAGCTCCTATCTAATACACAAAGGTTTATATATTCACAAAATGTTAAAATATTATTTTCTCGTTCCACTAATATTTATTAACTCAAATATAATGTTAAATGTTTTATTGCAAAAGGGCCGATAAAGGGTTAAATAGATTCTAATTCAACTTTTGTTATTTGTATTAAGATTCAGTAAGAGCACGATGATTAGGGCATAATTAATATAACTTACAAATACTTTCAAATAGTTTGTTAAAAGCTCGTTTGACTTTAATTAATTGATCAAGTTATCACGTCGAGCATTCTACTGGGTTTTATTTTTCAACGATGACCATCAAGTCATCATCATCGAACGTTGCTGACGCAGGGCAATCTTCCGCTCCGTTAGGCTGGTCGGTGATCATATTCTTTTATTTAAATTTTTCAAGGAAGAAAGTACCTCCTTTCGTATTCATTAGTCAAAGGGCGTAAGACTTGTTAGATGCAAGCCGCCATAGGACTTCAATCATCGACTAGCGATCATATTTCAATTTTACTCTCTGCCTCGTAAGCCGCCAGTACCGTTGCATCTCTGTTCCGGTAAAACCCGCTCCATGCTCGTAATTCGTGATGAAGTGATTTAAATTAAAGTCGAACAAATTCTCAAATATATTATTAATTCAATAAGTTTCAAATCAATTTTAACGTTATGCCCTAAAATACGTTTTGCTCTTCATGAATAGATTTCCGAACGTGAAAATAAATCTCACATTCCACCGTAATAAAATTAGAACAATCATTTCCGTTCTTAATGAATACCTTTATCCGCCTTTATATTTCTCGTTGGGGGCATAGACATAGAATTCTATGTTGTGTAATAATTGTTGGCATATGATAAGGACTGCCACTCTTATTATATTTGTAAATTCTCTTAAAGACTAGAGGTAATTAATGCATTCTTTATTTTATGAAACAAAACAAATTATTTTTATTAAATATTTTCTAACATACTTGGTTTTCTTAGTTCATTATTCTTTTTATAATTATTTAAATGTTAATACCCGCTGTCTGTGTTGGCAACCCGAACATACATATGATTCAATTTATAAAATTATTCAAAGTATATAAATTCTTAGATATTAGTGTTACTCAGGAGTCTCTAGTCCTCACCAACCGTTGAGCTAGTTCTTGGCGCATAGCACTGTGCCATCGATTTCTGCTATCTGAGCTGTTGAGTTGGGTTTGAATTCAGTTTTGGTTCAGCTGAGTTTGAATCTGATTTGACTTGCGGTGGTGGTGGGTTTCGACCGGTACATGGTTATGTTTTTGGCTGCCCAATCGTTGTGGCTCGACTTAATAAACCCCACACATGCCCTGGAGATAGAAATTTTGATTTTAGTTACTCAGTTAATTAAATCCCAATAAAGTAAATGTTTCTGTAGAGTGATATTTTAAATGTTTTATAAAAAAGTAGTTTATATATCATAACTGAAATGATTTAATAAATTAAAATATCATTTTCTAATTCTTTCTTATAATTAAATGTTTTCAAGATTATTTTTTTAAATGTTCGTTCAGTAAAAGATTCGTTAGTTAAAATAATTATTCATATGTATATATATTAATTATACGTGTACTATATCAGTATATATATATTATACGTTTGTTTATACACGTTCGTGACAATAGGAAAAATATCGTTAGCAAAGTAGTAAGAGTCCATAGATCAAAGCATTGGGGTAAAAAAGTGAAATAATTTGTCTTGTCATAAATGAAATGTTTTTCTGTGTCAAAATTAATTATGTTTATCTCAGTTGTTATAATTAAAAATATCCAATATGATATCATAAAAGTCTTAATTTCAAAGTATTGCTTGCTAGCACATATATTTAATGTTCGCTCTGTATTTTTAGTAGCCTCAAAGTAGGCGAAGACCTTCAAACTGGGAATTATCTGTCAAGCGGTCCGATGCAGTGTGACATTACGCTTTAATGACAATAATTTCTAGAGTAACCTCAAAGCAGGTGAAGACCCTTTGTGTACACCAAGCAGCCAGATGCAGTTGGCAAAATGCTTAAATGGTTTGCACGCTTTCATGCTAGCAAGATTTAGAATAATATCACCAATAAAAGTTCTTGTAATATTAATTTTGACATTTCTTTGTGTGTGTGAAGCCTCATGCTTAGTAATATTTAAACTCCTATATTTAAACTCAGGTCAGGAATGCGTTATCTGTTATTCATTAATAAATATTCATCATCAATTCAATTGTTTTATCAAAAATTAAGTCAATCATATGTGGTTTGGGGGTCAATGGGTTATATCACATGCCCTATTGATTTCATTTTGCTCACTGGCGCCCATATAAATAAATTTGTCAGCAAATTTGATTGTCAGCACAGTAGTGGGTCAATAGCCATAATAAAAACCAAGTGTGTTCAATACAGAATTATTTGTTCTACCTGCTAATACATAATATTTGTATATCACTGTATAGTTTTTTTTTCAGACATGGGAGAACAGAACAGTTGAACAAAGGGAAGGTGAATAATGTTTTTTTCTTATCTTTAATATTTTTGAATAAAATACATGTCTCACTCAAAGAGTTAATATAAAGAGCCAACCAAGAAAACGTAGGTAAACCAAAAAAGGCAGATTACATAGATTGGGGAAATAATATGCAGCAGCTAATGAAGATTGGGACAATGGACCTGTAGTCAGAGACCTCATTAAAATTTACCAAAGAGAAAAAAATATTTTTTTAAGCATACAGAGAGTACTCTAAGTGAATTCACGTTGTTCATTATATTGATTGTTTATTACATTATTTTCTTATTTTCAAAAATGGGAAAAGACACTTTACAAACGATCCTCAGAGAAATGAGAGAAGATCGAAAGGTACTGATGATGATGATGGAAAGGCTGGTAAGGCTCGAGGAAGCACAAGGCATCCAAGCCAACTCAAACCTAGAGAATGTAAAGCTTCAGCAAGAAATAAATCCCTCTGAAGCCCCAAAAATAGAAAATGAAGATGATCAGGCCACACCAAAGGAAGTTGTGGACAGCAAGGAAAACGACAATGGTGAGGATGAGTCCAGATACGAAACAGTGGAAGAAGCGGATATAGATACAGAAAAAGAAAAAGATGTTCAGACCACTAGTCCAATGAAACTAAAAGTGGAAATGGGACAGATGATGAGTCCTCAACTTAGTATGAAGAAGTTACAGATGCCAATGCCTGGATCCTTGATACAGATTCAAACTTTCAAAGATGACCCAGGAGAGAACCCCATCGCTCATAGAGATAATATTAAAGAATTGTTTTTTGTGCATTCGGTCGCAGAAAAGGCCATAGAATTAATGACAGCAATAGACTATGGGAACTTGACGACAACCAGGGAAGACCAGGACTATGACCATTACAATGCCAGACAGTTAAAACAATATGTACCACCTGATCCAGGAAAACAATAAGGCAAACTGTAGAGACAGATATATATACAGAAGACCAACTGACATGACCACAGGGAAAAATGAGACTTGATAAATGGACTGATTTATTATAAACTCATTATAGATAATATTCAAAAAAATTGATCGCAGTGAGACATGTATAATTGTTGTAGTTGGGCAGGTTATATTATTCACGCTCATGCTGTTCTCCCAGAGTCTATACACTTATGCAACTATATCCTGCATAAGTAAAGTCTTTTTTTTTCATTGTTTTTTTTTGAAGTGAAAAGAAATGAAGCAGTCGGATCTGAGTTCGATCCTAGCTTCATGTTATTTACCCTAATACTAACCTTAAATTTCCGATGCAATGGGGCTTTATACGTTCAATCCACGCTAATTTCCATAATGAATAACTTATTTCAAATGCGTAGCAAAATTAATTAGTTTAGTTTAAAATTGATCAATTCTCTAAATAAATTCATGATAAAATATTCATGAATTTATATATATTAAATTGCGTGGATTGTGCGTATATATATATTTGTAAATATTAAATATATATAATTGTTCGAAAGTTTCATTGCGTCGGGAATACTTGTTTTTTTTCACCTTTAAATAATTTGTAAAGTTTCGGTGATTAAAAGCTACATTCCTTCGATAAGCTTTAAAATTCTTAAAAACAATAGTAAAGCTTTATGAATTGGAAGAGCAGACGTCTGAATTCATTTTTCTAATTAAATCATTTTCAGATTTTAAGAATTCATTTTCAATTAGAGAAGGAATTCAAGCTAATTAGTTTGAAAGCCTTATCGAGGGAATGTATTTGAAAACAACTAATTATAAAAAAACACATTGATAATAAAATGAGCGCTAGCCGGAGGCATCAGTGAACAGTATATATAGCCCTGAAAAGTCAGGAAAAAGAGCTAGCCTTTGTTGTAAAGTAGTACAGTGAACTCTGTGCATGTAAAAATTGTATTCATCATGATAGAGGGCTAGAACATCAGGAATCTGGCTACAGTTCCATGAAGTCCCTAGAAATCTTCAATAGTGCTGCTGAATCTTCTCCGGACCGATCAGACTGCTAACATCATGAAAAGCTACTAAAAATGCTGTTCCAATAATCAACCAAATGGTGCCTACGTTTCACCGACTTGGATGTGTAACTTAAGAACCTAGCACGGAAGGGTAATATATTTCTCATGAACTCTAAACTCTCTGGCCAGTTCGAACTTTATTTTACACTCCTTTTTAAGAGCTCTTTATTCTCTAATGTAAAAATCTTTCTAACACCTTTTATTTACGCTATTGTAAATCTATATCTTAATTCTTTAATCTCTAGTCTTTAAACTTTTCTCTTCTTACTTGGCGGTTCAGTTAATATATATATTTGTGTGCTTTATTAATGTTCGTTTATTTAAAATTATATGCCAATAATCTCTCGACTCGATGAGCTCCTTTGTTCTATTTGCCTCACGCAAATAATATATTAATTTTAAATAGTAATTCTCGCCCATTAGAACTAAATTTATAAGTTCTATCAATCATCGAGTCGAAAGAAATATTACATGTTTACTATTTTTATAATTGGCTAATAATCAATTATTAGCTCCGTTTTTACCTATGTCCCCAGCTCCTATCTAATACACAAAGGTTTATATATTCACAAAATGTTAAAATATTATTTTCTCGTTCCACTAATATTTATTAACTCAAATATAATGTTAAATGTTTTATTGCAAAAGGGCCGATAAAGGGTTAAATAGATTCTAATTCAACTTTTGTTATTTGTATTAAGATTCAGTAAGAGCACGATGATTAGGGCATAATTAATATAACTTACAAATACTTTCAAATAGTTTGTTAAAAGCTCGTTTGACTTTAATTAATTGATCAAGTTATCACATCGAGCATTCTACTGGGTTTTATTTTTCAATGATGACCATCAAGTCATCATCATCGAACGTTGCTGACGCAGGGCAATCTTCCGCTCCGTTAGGCTGGTCGGTGATCATATTCTCTTATTTAAATTTCTCAAGGAAGAAAGTACCTCCTTTCATATTCATTAGTCAAAGGGCGTAAGACTTGTTAGATGCAAGCCGCCATAGGACTTCAATCATCGACTAGCGATCATATTTCAATTTTACTCTCTGCCTCGTAAGCCGCCAGTACCGTTGCACCTCTGTTCCGGTAAAACCCGCTCCATGCTCGTAATTCGTGATGAAGTGATTTAAATTAAAGTCGAACAAATTCTCAAATATATTATTAATTCAATAAGTTTCAAATCAATTTTAACGTTATGCCCTAAAATACGTTTTGCTCTTCATGAATAGATTTCCGAACGTGAAAATAAATCTCACATTCCACCGTAATAAAATTAGAACAATCATTTCCGTTCTTAATGAATACCTTTATCCGCCTTTATATTTCTCATTGGGGGCATAGACATAGAATTCTATGTTGTGTAATAATTGTTGGCATATGATAAGGACCGCCACTCTTATTATATTTGTAAATTCTCTTAAAGACTAGAGGTAATTAATGCATTCTTTATTTTATGAAACAAAACAAATTATTTTTATTAAATATTTTCTAACATACTTGGTTTTCTTAGTTCATTATTCTTTTTATAATTATTTAAATGTTAATACCCGCTGTCTGTGTTGGCAACCCGAACATACATATGATTCAATTTATAAAATTATTCAAAGTATATAAATTCTTAGATATTAGTGTTACTCAGGAGTCTCTAGTCCTCACCAACCGTTGAGCTAGTTCTTGGCGCATAGCACTGTGCCGTCGATTTCTGCTATCTGAGCTGTTGAGTTGGGTTTGAATTCAGTTTTGGTTCAGCTGAGTTTGAATCCGATTTGACTTGCGGTGGTGGTGGGTTTCGACCGGTACAATATAAATATATTAGAGTTCATATTTCAAAATAGCCAACCCAAGGTACCTCTTTGAAACTATACGCTATTAAAATATCGAAACACAAACTAATTTAAACAAAGAACATGTTTACTATGCTTATATAAAGACAGACTAAACATTACTCATTTTAATCATATACGAAATTAACGCTATACTGAAATACATATCCAAATATAAAATTACCTCTAGCATTAACAAATTTCTTAACATTGGAAGTGATTTGATATTATATATATATATGTAGTAGGTATGTAGGCAGATAAATAAATAAATAAGTAGATAGTTATAGATATTAATATATCTTCGCAGAAGTGTTTAATGCATTCGCCATCATTTATAGGATATGAAATTTAAATTTGCATTTATTTTTAGTTTCTTAAGTAAGCTTAATTTATATATATATATAATTGCAAAGATAATAATAGCCAAGATAATTTATCATCCAACTAGTGATTAGAATTGAGTATATCACATAGTATATGATTAGCCGGGTGAATAAAATCATTTTATTATTTAAGGTTTTGCATTGGTTTATACATTTTTGTTTTTCTTAATAAGCATAATCTATTGAAATTATTTTTGAATAGTTTCTTTAAGTATTGTCAATGACAATGTAAATATTTTCATTATATTTTAATATACTTGAACTTCATTGATAGTTTGGCTGAAGTAAATCATTACGCTCTTTATCTTCATCATTTAAAACGATTAGCCTTTTTTTCTTGTAATAATATGCAGATATTTCAGATTGCTTTTATTGATTTAACTTCATTTTATGACTCTGTTTAAAAAATGGTCTTTTTTGAAAAGTTTTTACACTTTTTAAATGCAGGAAAAATAATTCATTCACTTGACAATATATTCTCCAGAGGAGGAAGGGATTTTAAACAATTATAGCAATTCCAAAAGTTTACGAATATTTCTCATAAGGTAAGTTTTTCTTATATCATTTATTAAATTAATTAACATCTTTTTTTTTTTTAATTTTTTTAATGTTTATTTAAGTTGTTGATATTGCATTGAAGTCAAAACCTAATCGTTCTCAGAAATAAAAACGTTTCTTATTAAAATATAATAAGCTGGGATATTTTATATAGTGAAAAAATCTAATTTCAACCTTGTATAGACTCATGTTTATTAAAAAGTTATTAAAATAAAACTCTACCATTGCTACTGAATAAGAGATTCATCCATTTTCTGTTTTTTTTCTCTCTCAAAGTTTAAAATAATTTTTATATACAATTTCCTTGATAGCTGACTGGAATTACTTAGAATACTTGGTTGTAATACAAATATTTTAGATCAGTTAGTTTCTTATAATGGTGCTCTGTTTGGAGGAAAAAATTCTCAAGTTAAACTTAATTCACCATTTTATAAAATACAACTACCAAATACAACAAACAAATTTAATCACACACACACCCACACACACACATATATATATATACTATTATATTAGTAAATATCTGTTGTATTATTTCCATCATCTAATATTAATTGTTAAATATCTTTTAAAAATGCAAACTTTATTTAAACTTTTTAAATAATTAATTATTAGTAATAGAACACAGGTTAATATATAACATAGCATTTGAATGGTATTATTCTCTTCAAGTATTGCTGGACTGACTATCCCGTGATAATAGTAGTGTGAAATTAGAATCTGGATCTTTAAATTCGATAATATTGATTTTTAAGATGACCTTCTAACCAACTAGGCTGTTCTGCTAAGCAACATCAATCAGTTGAAATTACATATAGTTATTTATGAGGGCCTGCCTATTTTTTTTTTACTTTTTCCTCAAAGCAAGATTGACGAGTGACTTCCAAACCATTATAAAATATCACACCAATTTGACTTATGAGGTTATTTATTATTGTCACAGAAATAGTTTCTTTAAGTTTGCTTCTTTACTTTTTCCCTTTCTGTCCATATTTTTGACTTCTCCAAATCAAACATAATCTATTGATACATTATTTTCTAATCACAAGTTTGTATATTTTAAATTGCTTTTTAATAAACCATCTTGTTTCACCAATATACTTTCTTTTACATTATATACAACAAAAGTGCTATCAACTCAAAATATAGTTTTATAGCAAACACAATCCTCCTTCCATGGGTTTATTACTGATATAATAAAACCATAAAAATATACTTAAAAACAAGGATATATGTGAAGCCTAAACATTTTATTTTAAATCAAATGATAAATCAAGCTGAAGTTGGTTTTCTTAGATATTATTAGAGTCTCATCATTATTTCTTGAAATATAAAAGTCTGACTAATGAGTATTGAATTTATAATTACAAAGATTAATTTAAAAGCCATAGCAAAGCAAAGAGAAAAGCTGTTTTTGATCATAATTTTCAAAAGTTTCCTATATAAATATTAATGAATATCTCAGTCTCACACATACTTATAAATGCAACTCTTCGTATAATGGATAACATTGATGACAACTTCAGGTTTTTTTCATTTTCATATGGCTATGTCTAGTGATATTTTGTCAGTTTTGGGTACATTTGATGGATGAAATTGACTAAAATATATATTGATTTATTAATTTGAAAAATATCTGAAAATGCCAGCAGTCATATAGATAAACTAATACAACAATGCTACTGATTAAAAGATTATTTACCTTAGTCTTTAATAACAATTGCAGAACTACTTTCAAGAAGTTTCTTGTATTATTTGAAAAAAAAAGTGTATTTGCCATAGTTTATTATGCATAAGATTTTATTTGAAAATATGATCTTTTGAAATGGTATTCCATGAAAAATGTTATAATGGTCAAAAACAAAATTTGAATTATTCCCATCTTTAGATTTGTGCATTTTAAAAAATAATATAAGTGCAATTTGAAATTTTAAAACAGAATTTTATTGCTTTAAGATGACTTAAGAATAATTTGTTCAGATTTTAGAAATAAAATTCAATTAATAAATATTTATTTTTTATCAGCAGTGTGATAATCATCCAATAAGAAAAAAATCTATTGTTCTGATTATATATTCAGTCTATTACTTTTTTATATTTACAAAGTAGAACTATAATTTTTTATATATTTTATATTTCTAATAAACAATGTCAAGTTTATTGATATACAATATAGAATACAGATTTAATCTTAAAATAAATATTGACATTATAACCTGAAGAATTGTCTGGGGATGGTGCAAAAAACATTAAGTATTCTAGATGTCTTACAAAAGAAATATATGTTTAAGATAATAATTATATAATTGTTGATCATAATTTGTCATTAATGACCACCCTTTTAGACAAAAACATTTTTACCCACAGAGTATTACAATGTTTTATTTAGTATAGCACATGCAGACACATATATGTATATAATTAACCTACTCATTCATTAGACTAAATTTTACTATAGTAAATAGAAGTATTTGAACATACAATTTTCAGCCTATACTCATCATCCACTCTGGAGTGGAGGATGAATACAGACTGAAAATTCTAAGTTCAAATTCCTCTAGTTATTGTATATATAACTATCAGATCAAACAATTTACTTCTCACAATAATGTATTACAACATAATGCTATCAGAAGAAATATTATTTTGTTGGTTAAAAATAATAGTTTTAGTGTTAAAAGTTGTGAGACTATATCATGATGTTTCTATGGAAAGTTTTATCAAATAAACAAATACTTATTTTCATTTAAATTAGGCTGTAAGCAATTATTTATTTACATTTAATACACAATTTAGTCTTTGCCAAGATTATTAACCAGATGTTTTATCAAAGTGAAGAGCTTCATATGAAGAAATTGAGAAAAAGAACTAGAATCAACTTGCTTGTACAACCATCTATTGAGGTATTTTGTCAGTTTTTTTAAATTGTGAATTTCATATATATTTTATCATTTTATTTCCAAAAAAATTCTAAAGATGTCAGGCTAATCAAAATAACAACTTGAAACAATTTCAATAAGCCTGATGTGTTTGCTCATTTTTGTCAGATTTCACATGCTTTGTGAGATTTATTTCAATAAAATTTTTGAATAACTAAAACCTTAATTTTTTGCAAAATTTATTAACACTGACAATCAATTTTACACAATAATTGTGTAGCAATTATTAATAATTAAAATTAAACATGATTACACATTTATTTTATAAGTACATGTTTTATTTTTAAAAATAGAAAGTAATGAGAGCTAACATAACATTAATAAATTAAATTACATAGTTCTGATAAACACATCTTTTTAAAATCTGATCACTAACACATTATGACTGTCTGTTAAAATATGTTGCAATATTGTAAAAGTTATACTTTTCTTTTGGTGTTTTAAAGCATATTTTGATAGATTTATTAGATATTGATATTTAATCATTCACATTTTAAACACAAATATCTGTAAAAAATAGGAGTTAGTTTTAGAAAATCAATATGCTCTGAATGGTTAAGAATTGAAAACCATTGTTTTTATTATGATTTATTGTTTCAATATTTTTAAATTTTAAATATCTTTTTTTTAGAATTTTTATTTTATTTATAAAAGTAAATTTCTACCAAATCAAGTTAAATTCATTGGTACTCATCTTATAGCTAAAGACGCCATTCTATGGCATGGTTTTCATGCTAAAACACATAAAAATACTGTTTCCGTGGCTGACACATTCGAACCCGCGTTTTCTATAATATAACTTTTTTGTTGTGTTACAGAATGCAGGCCACTATGTCGCATCGCAGTACAGCATGTATGTTGCTAAGCAGCAATTACATTTTCCGAATTCGCACAGTTTATAAAATAATTACGGCTTGATGAGAGAGTTTGTATTTGAATTGTATTGAAATGTTGTTTTCATTGGATTTTTTTTTATTTTAAACTATTGAAATGTTCAGATTTTTTAAAACAATAATTATAAGACTTTTTACAACGTACTGTATTGAACTTTTATTTGGGTAAATGTTAAATATCTATGTTTTTCTTGAGTTGCAATTAGGTAACGTATCAAGTAACGTACTGTTAGTAACATTCCACGAGACAAAGAAGATTCTACTGTCTGTATATTTTTGAAGTAAAAAAGAGTGGTACGAAAAAAATAACCAGTAAGAAAAGTCCAAATATCCAGGTTTTTTTTGTAAATTTAATAAAAAGCAAATATTATAAACATGTTTAATAAGTAAAGAAGACATTTGTATGTGTTTGTTGTTGTTTAAAAAAGTTTGAGTTTCTTTCTTCTGTCCGAGTACGCTTACGATTTTGAATTTTTTTATTTTAGCATTACAAACAAACAGAACACTAACTGTAACCTTAAAACTAACCCTAAACCTAACCCTAAACTAACCCTAAATCTAACTGTAACAACTTTTACTTTTATTACGATTATTATTTTTTAATTAAATAACAACAAAAAAAGTCGTAAAACAAGTAAAAAAATATGCGATAGAAAATTGATAAAAAAAAAGTCATAACACAAATAAAAAAATATCCGATAGAAAATTGATAAAAAAAAGCTGTAACACAATTTAAAAAGTATACGATATAAAAAACACGAATCAAATTGTAATTTGTTGATTTTATTTTACATTTATTATTATCATTTAAATTGTATACGTTAATTAAAAAAATATTTAAAAAAGACAATTTTGTTTTGTTTTTATTTTCGCATTACAAGAAAGCACAGAAAAATTATTAAAATTAACGGCCCATGAATGTTCATATTTTATAGTTTTAGCGTGAAAATGGCACCATCCAACGGCATCTTTAGCTATAAGACAAGCACCAATTTATTATATTGTGATATAGAATAATGATATAATACTAAAGTCAAATGTTAAAAGCTTAAAAAACTCTTATAAAGGACAGCAATTACATGTGTCACAGTATGAAAAGGTTAAAAATGAGTAAAGAGTGTCTGTGTCTTGAGAAATAAAATAATATCAATTACATTATTATTTTGAATATTTTAAATATAATTAATTTCATCCTCCACAATTTTTGATGTCTGAATATGTTTCATCTAGTGGCTAATGACAAATGATGTTTTGTTTACTAAAAAAAAAATTATTTGGATAGTAACATTGGTAAAACTTTAATATGCTATTCTTATAGAAAATTTTATTATAAGATCTAATTATATATATATTGTGATGGGGATCAAAATTTGAACCCCTTCACAAGGAGTAAACTATATATATACACGTATGTTCATACAAATGTTTTCATGGATTGCAGATATTAAAAAAAAACATATTTTGTGGGTTCATCTGTGCAAGCTTTAAATTTAAAAACTCCAACACTTCAACTTGATCACACAAACCCCTTTAATTTAAAAACTCCAATGTTTCAACTTGATCACACAAGCCAAGATGTGATCAAGTTGAAATGTTGGAGTTTTTAAATTAAAAGGGCTTGTGTGATCAAGTTGACATTGGAGTTTTTAAATTAAAAGCTTACACAGATGAACCCACAAAATATGTCTGTGGAGTGAAATGTGTAGTGTATATATATATATATATTGTACCAGTATAAATGTGATGTATGGAATGGGTTGCCCAAGAGATAGACTTTTCTTGAATTTGAATTAAATTTTATAATAAATAAGATTGATTTAAGCAAGATGAAAGTGACTTTATATATATTTGGCTGAATTTCCCTCACTTATACCAGTACAATATTATGATGAATTCATTAGTAGTAAATACTAGCTCCTAAAATGTAATATAAGTATAAGATAATAGTTTGGATACTAAACAATTTGTATTTCTTGGATGCTATTTATAATGATTATGTTGATTGATAGAATTGATAGAGTAATTAATACCCCAGATCAATAGTGCATAAGGTTAATAAGATAGTTTATTTACAACTAAGAAACAATCTTTAAATAATATTAAGAATATATAAAATATCTTATAAAATATTTGCATCAAGTGTCTAGACCTGTAGTAGTATGGAACAACAGACTTATGTTTATAACTAAGAGAAAATATGAGTTCATAATTAAATCTTAATAGAGTGACATGAATTTAGAACTTTAACTTTTTAGGATTTTATTAACTTAATAAATATATGAAAGTCGAAATAAGTTATATATATATTTTATCATTCATTTTTAAGAAGAAATACTTATAGATAAATATAAAATTCCAAGTAAGACTTAGTGATCCATAAGGTTCTGATCTTCATATTTCACAAAGTATCTAATATAAATTGCGCAATTATCTGAAGATATGATTGAAGTTTCCATTAATAAATGATATGGTTTTATACTAAGAGCACTTGATAATAATAATCCTATCATATAGTTATTATGCGCATGTATTCTAGCAGTATGTGTTGAATACGGTTAAATTTTAGTTTCAAAATATTTGTGCAATTTGGATTATCATAATTTGTTTCGTGAAACAACTATACTTTATCCCTTGTGGCGTTCAGTAATATTCGTCAAGCGTTGTTAGTCGAGAGGTCAGCGCAGCCGCCTTGCAACCAAGCAGTTGATTGCAGACGGTTGTTGCGGGTTCGCCTCCCGGCCGATGCTATGACATATGGAAAAAAAAAGGTATATACAAGCTTAAAAGCTATTCACAATAAATCCGGTTAATAGGCATAAAATAATCCGATAAATAATATCGAGATACTGTAACCAAGGTAAAAAAAATGAAGATGGTGGTGTTTTTTTTTTTATTATAAATAATTCTCTCTTGTTATATATTAGTATTATTACTTGATTTCTTTATTAATACGCCTTTGGACATTTTGGTGAAATAAAATAATTTTCGCACACTAATTCTAAAAGTGATTCGGTCACTGTTAAGTTATTGATTTACATTTTGTTTGTCTGGAAAATAGACACCAACTTTCTTTTAAGCAGCCATTCCGTGGAATTTTTTATATAAAATTTCATAGATGCATCATACATTCTTTTCTGTACAAGGAGTAAACGGTTTGTTAGGAGTTTAATCTTTTTTTGCAATAAAATAAATATATATGTAAGAGAATACATTTTTTTAAAAAGATCTCTATATCATTTACTAGAATGGCGTATTTGTTGTTGCTATAGTTACCTATTTGATTTGGTCATAGTTATCTTTAGGAGTTTTTATTATGCAATAATCATTGTTAATAAACATTAATTATTATAAATATTAGTTACACACACATATACAAAGGCTTGTACATGCAAAAGTGTCAGTTATTGTTTATTCATTAATATTTCTACTGAAATGTATATGATGGCTAATAAATTTTCGAGTAAAATAGTGAGCTAATATTTAATTTTAAAAAAAATGTTTTAATCCTGTACGATCCTATTTTGATTTAGAGAGATCTACCAGATGGTACAATATATATTGTACCCTTACTTCTCGATGTATAATATAATTTGAAATACGACTAGCTCAATTAAAATTATAATGCTTAATTAAAATTTGCATATCTATTTTAAATTACTTTTATATTATCATATTCTACATAAATTTATCATTAATTATCAAATCAATATAATTCTATAGTATGTACTAATTAAATAAGTATTTTTAAAATCATGAGACTGTGAGGTAAAGTTACAAAGTAATAAGTAGATTTACATTGAGTCAATATCTTCCAAACATATTATCTCAATGGCATAAGAATACTATCACCTCCTTATTAACTTACTACTACCTCTATAGCATTCTTATGGCTTTTAAATAAAATAAATTATCTTTAATAATAATAAAATAAATAAAGCTTAACTTTTAATTTTTAAAATATAATTAAATAATCATCATGTACTAGTATGTGTTCACTCTACTATTAGTATTACTCTAATAGCATAATATAGAAACTAATGTATCTTTATAATGTAATAACAAATAATTGATTATAACTTTATATTTCACTTAATGCAATTCATGCTACAGGTTTTATCAAATATGCATTACATATATGTGTTGTTGAAATAATAATAATATTTAAATCATTCATTAATTTCAAATTCATAAAGTATTACATTAGATAAATTCTATGATTCTTTTCTATGTAAAATTATTACTCTACTTTATGTGTCATTCTACTCCTTTTAAATAACTTTCTTTCTACAAAATATCCTCTAAAACTTATTTAAACTTTCCGGAAAAACAATCATCAACTTTAAATAAATACTAATTATCCAAAACTATTTATACTCATCATCTATAGTCAGTAAATCTTCAACTCAAATATAAACTTCTACATAAACTTAACTTAATTTATCCAATAAAATAACAGTAAAATATAGACTTTGAAATCTCTTCCTAACTTGCAATACAATAATTACTTATGACTAATAAATATAATTCTAATACTATAACATAAAACAAAATATCAAAATTTATTTACGAAAGAATCATATAATTATTTCTAAGCTTCTTATGTAATGTTGTATCATATTTATATCATAAATTCAAATTATGCATATTTAAATAAAACTATCACTGCCAATATAATGTGTGTGTATTTTTAAAATAATCATACATTCATTCAAAATAACATAATATTTGGTTGATCTAAAGAAAACATATTAAATACATCAAAATTATTATTATTATACAATTTTTACCATAGATAATGAATTAATGTCAAGTCCATCTTCCAATATTCTTCGGAATTACAGCTGCATAAAATAATTCACATTTATACACACGATCATACTTTAAAATATTCTGTGTTATATTAATTATAAAATAAACTCATGCAATTAATCATTATATTATTTTTTAGTTATTATTTAAAGATATGTACCTATCTTATTTTAATAAATTAATAATATTTAATTTTTATATTAGATAAATAAAACAGAGTTCATATTACGTGACTCCAGCGATGTTTCCTTTTCACCATAAAATTCTTTAATCTGAGGCACACATTCACTAGAACACCATTTCCTGTTTCCGGTCCAACACGTGTTTTTTTAAAAGTTTATGAAAAACGAAAAACGTTCTTTTAAAACCAAAATAAAAGTTAATCAGTTCTTTTATAAAAAATATAATAAAATTAAAATAGTTTATCTGATCCGGATGCAGTTCTTTAAAGAATATTATTTAAAAGTTATTATTCTTGAATTAGTTTATAATTTATGAAAAATTATCATTTAATTATTTTAAATTAACTGGGACGTCCACATATTATTTGCGCATTCCATAACCAAAATATCCAGGTAAGAATAAGCTTCTTTATCTATAAAACGATCAGCGTTTAAATTATTTCAATATAATAATTTTTATAATATTAAAACTTTTAGCTAATTATATTTTTCAATTTATTTGCCTTCCAAAATTGTCAACATTCAGTCTTTTAAACATAAAGACTTAACAAAGCAAGTATTTATAAAACTACTTTCATTTTTAATATCTTTACTTAAGATATATTTTTAAATTTATAGCTTGCAAAAATACTTTCTTCATAAGAAGTATTTTATTCTCTAAAAAATCTATTTTCTAATAATCACTATTAATTAGCTTTTAAAATTATATACTGTCCAAAATACTACTTTTCTCCATCTCGTAATTTTCCGAACTAATCCAGCGTTTGTCATATTACTAGGGTAAAGTTTCCGATATATTTTCACTATATATGATGTTTCCATGATTATTTGCTTGCAAACTGAGCTTAATTAGAGATGATTGATAGGGAAAAAATTAAGTTAATACTGCATGTCTATCATTTAAAACTTTTATAAATTATTTACAAGACACTCTTATAATTTTGAAAAATGATTTTAAAAGCGTCTATAAAAATTTACGTAGCTATTTTAATAACACAATTAACTTGAAAAATCAATCACAAAGTCCTCTCCTAACAATTGAACTGAGCTTTTATACCGGAAGAAACTTCCCATTTGATTGGTAGATTAAACAATCAACTTTGCTGGCTTATTTACATATTTTACCAACAACACAAAATTAAAAATAAATAATGACTTATTTAATATTTAATATTTATTACATTATTAAATTTCTAAAATAATTCTTATCGTTTATTTAAATCTATTAAACACTTTAAAAAAAAAATATTATTTCACTTGATTTTAATTTTAACTTTTATAAGATTATTTTTAAATAAACTAAGTATTTTTTATACGTCATATTTTTAAAACAATATTTTAAAATCAGATTTAATATTCTACATTGATTTATCTTTATTTTATCTCGTGATAACTCACGTATTATTTATAAATTTATAACATGATTTTTTTAAAATAGTTTTGCAACTTTATTAGATAACTTCCAAGCATGCTTGTGTATATCTAACTAACATCTGTTTTTTTTATAACACAAGAAACGCTTGTCAACGTCCAAAAATAAACTAACAATTGCATTTTTTAAAATAAATATTTTTAAAATAAATAAGATATTATAACAAATTTTTAAAATAATTATTTGATATCATTAAAATCAAATATTAATCTTCTATTTAAGTATTTATAATAATTAAAAATATTTATATTCTTTTATATCATTATTTTATCAACAATAAATATATGTATTTAATCTTACTTGTCTTTTAAACACTTTTAGCTTTAAATACCTATTTATTAAATATATTAATGCAGTATTGACTATGGCCATTTTTCCCAACTATATATTATAATCATCATCATTTAAAATGTCTCTCTCAATATCAGCACAATTTTACATATCAAATACTCATAGATTGCTTTAATTAAACCTTTTGAAATATTACCATAAGCAAAATTAACATCACATATTCAAATATATCTTAAATTTAAAATTTTTAATAGATTAGCACAAAAATTAGATGGTGACCCATACAAAAGGGCACAATATATATAAATTGTTTGATACGTAAACTGCTTATATACAGTTCAAAGCTATCTTAATTAAATTTATTAAATGCCTGAAAAAAACTTAGGGTTTTTTCTAATGTTTCTTTCAGGTATTTAGCAAATCAGATTTCCCCAACAAATAAACATAAACAATATTCTTTTATCATGAAAATATTTTTAATAGTATATAAATATAGGATAAGCTATAAATAAAAAAAACAGTAAATAATAATTCAATAACAACTAAAATTATGATAGGTTAATAAAATATAATTAAATTTCCTGTCTGGAAAAAATTAAATTAAATTTTAATACTCACAATTACCAACAAATTAACATTTTAAACACCATGATTCGGGCTTAGCCTATGTTTGTATCCTATGCATTATTTTATTCTATTATTGTCAATAATTTACTTCATTTCTTCTACATTTAATGCTGTTTTAATTATTTATCTTTTTTTAAAAATTATATTTAATAGCTGAAATACACAGGCTTATATATACCTGCGTCTATATATGTAATAGACAGGGTATGAGCACAGACTTTCACATGACCCACCACTCTCCACACTATCTCACAACACTGATACACTTGAACACACATATGTTGAAAAGATAAATAATCACCAATATACGTATTTCATGCTAAACCAGCAATCATCAGTTGGTCCAGATTACCATCTCCACACATATATGCTACAAGTGCTCAGATATATATTAAGATAGCAAATCCTCCTACTTTAATGGACAGGCTTCAATCTAATCCACACTCCAACTCCTCAACCGTCCATCCAATTGAAAATCTGATGATGGAACGCTCAAAGGCATTTTCATGGCAATTTTATTTTTAATTTTATTTTTTTAAAACTATAATTCTTTATGTTCCAATTTTTTTATATTAGCTTTTAAATAATTAATTTATAACTTAAATTTAATTACTAAAACATTTAATATAAAAGTAGAAAAAGATAGATGGAAAAGAAATTAGTTTAAAATAATAAATAAGTAGAAGATAAAAAGTAAGAGATGATGATAAAAAAGTAAAGTAGAAACAAACAACATGAGTAAACATATAGTAAAAGAAAATAGGGGGAAAACACGAATATTAAAAAATGTAAATGAAAACAAAAATTAAGAAAAATGAAAGGAAAATAAGCTATTAAAGAAAGACATGAATAAAAGAATTATTCTCTGCAATTAATATTGCAGAAAATAATAAGCTTTAGAATAAAAGGTAAAGTGAGTTAGAAAGAGAAATATGAAGATTTCAAGAAATTAGCTAGCTCATTGTATTTTTTCTGAACTTCAGCCTATCACTATTTTAATAATTTTCAAACTATATTTATCATATTTTAGAGTCAGTTAATGGAAGCCTAAATAAGTAATGCGAAAATCATGTGAAGTTTTTATTAGTACTCATTTTTAAACTAATTTTTATATTTTATTTAAAAAAAACAAAACATATTTTCCTAATTTTCGTTTAACATTTGCATTAAAAATTAATTCACTCTATCGGTCTATTCTAGCGCCATCTATTGTGTAAATAGTAAAACATAGTACCAAATAAAATGCAAACTAATTTCTACAAATTGTCATTTATTAATAATGAGTAGCATTTGATTGAACATACGCATTCAACAACTACTTTCATTTCTTTATATTTTTCAGTATAATGTTTTGGAAGTTTCAGCCACTCTAAGCAAGCTTGCTTAAAATGTTTTGATTCCGCATATTTACTAGAGATGTCGTTAGAGTAGAAATATAGAATGGATTGCTGTTCTTTATTTATTTTTCTAATCTTCTATTAATATGTATATATTTTTAAGATAAATGTTATCTTAAACAATGCAATTGTTGCATTCATTTTTATGCAGAATAATCCTAAGTTCCAGTTTTGCTGAATTAACTGCGTTTTTAATATTTGAATGATTGTGATGATGGCATATTTTCAAAAAGATCATATTTTATTTAAACTTTTCAATATATTAAACTGTAAATACTAACACACATTAGTATAAATTGCTACATTTCAATTGGTGTTACTTTTGGTCTCCTTTTCAGATATTACTAGCCTGAAAGTGATAGTATTAGCATGGAAATTGAAATGATCATTGTTATATTTGTTAAAACAAAATTTAAAATGCTGCTTTAAGTAGCTATACTATTCTGGTTAGAGAGTTGCCTTAAATTCAATTTCATGAATCTAAAGATCATTAGTTTGGTTCCCATGCTAGTAAAAGTAATGTTTAAGCCAGCAACATCTAAAGAAGAGAGGAGAATACTACTACTCAAAACATAGTGTTGCATCCTAATCTTTGAATTAATACTATCAGATGAATATATCGAAAAAGTTTAAGTAAAGTTTGAATTTTTTAAAATAACATTTAACATTTCAACTAGCTGACTTTACTTTAAAATTTTAATGAATATCTTATCTACAATTGTTAATTACATATTAATAATAAACAGTTTGAACTTGATATAGATTATAATTATTTATTCTCACCAGTGCATGGTCAGTTGTTGAAAAGACATGTTATTACTCAAATCCTTATATGGCAGTTGAGAAAAATAGTTTCATTTAATAGATCAAACTGAGGTGTTTTTTTAAATCATTTCAGTTGCACCCAATCAACTCAAACCCCTTTAGCTTTTGGGTCTATCTCCTTATTACTATCTAAATTAGTCAGTTAAACCTAGTTATTAGTTGTTGAATGATATACAGATTATTAAAAATAGACATATTGTTTTCAGTTTGTTTATAAAATTGCTTTATTAATTAAAATGTGTTATTCATAATTAGGCATCTAAATACTGCAAGATTGCTCATTCATGTTTTAAATATTAGATTGTTGAATATATTATGGGAAGAAGCATCACTGATTATAATCAATATGGTCTAGTTATAATAATCTGCCTTCAAGTTAAAAACTTAGTATATATATAATGTAATAAAGAGTTATCTAATTACGAAATAATTTACAAAAAATATTTATAATAAATAAATATTGCATTACAAAATATGTATCCAAGATTAAAAAAGTCAAATGGGCCACTTTAGGAAAGAATTTCTGGCTGCTCTCTGAAAATGTTATTTTACCAGATGAGTTTAATCTACTCAACAGAAAGATGAATTACTAAGAGTTGTTCTGATTTCCTTTTCTCAACTTCGATTATAGTGAAATAGTTATACGTGATTTATCCAATTGATTTTAGATAATTAATCACTATAACACCCTGAAAAAAATGTGAATTTACTTGGAAATTTCATATCCCTCTATAATATTTTAAACTCCATTCCCAGATTTGAATAATATTGTAAGCATTACAGATATAATCAAATCTTTATACTATGATTATATATATATATATACTAAATAAAATATATATTTTTATTATATGTAGAAACAAATTTATAAAAAATATTGCCTAGGAGTGAAAAGATTTACGAGCACTCCTTTATACATTAAAATGTCAAAATTTATGCATATACACATACAAGTGGTTCTTTGATAAAAAATATTATTAACCTAGAGATTTTTATTATATTATCAAACACGCAAATGATGTTTAATGTCTAGGTTTTGAAGAAAACTATTTGGCTGTGTTTTCTGATGAAAACCAGCCCTGGGTTGAAATATTAAAAGCAGTTTTAGGTAAGTAATTATGCTTTGATTTTTATTTATTTATATATTTCCTTTATATATTTCTTATTGCTTATATATTGTAAGTAAATCAATTTAAAATATTTAGATATGTTACATGATTAATTTAAATACTCATGATTTCTGACCAAAATGTTTTAGACAAGTTTTTATATTATTCTTGATAAATTTTTATTATATTAGTTAGAGGCTATTTACAAATATTTATTATACAGCATTATGAGCCTTTATCTTGACTATATATATATGTTGATATGAAGATTTACACGGGTTCCATATATAAAAGACATATTTTGCGGGTTCATCCGTGTTAAAATATTTTAAAATACTGACGTTTCGACTTGGTAACACAAGTCATCCACTGAGTAATAAAAAGTAGAAAGACGGTTGTAGTAGATGACTTGTGTGACCAAGTCAAAACGTCAGTATTTAAAAATATTTTAACATGGATGAACCCGCAAAATATATCTTTTATATATATATAAATAAAATGTTATCTGAATACATTCATGTATAATTAATTGTAGTGAAAATATATATATCAGCAATTAATTATATGCAAATGTATCTCAATAATATTTATTTATATCTGTATCCTCAAATCTTCCTTATAATATATATATATGCAATTACACATTGCTAGCTCAATTTCAAATATAAGTTTTACTGACACCAAACATCTTATTTTCAGTAGCACTTTCTTTAAAAACAAACATAAGTTTGAATAAAATGGCAGAAATAAGGGCAATCTCTTACCTGTTAGCTCCAAAGTTGTAATGTATAGTGAATTTTAGACCTATTAACCAAGAAGCTTTATTCTAAATCAAAAAATAATTTATTTTGCTGAAAAACAAATATATTCTTACTTATATGTGGAAAAAAACCTAATGCAATAGTCATTTTGCATCAGTCTGAATTTTAATATACATTATAACAATGGTTATAAGGGAGTACTAATGAAATAAGATAAGATTTTCTATCAGTAATATTTTATAATTTCAACTAACGATGTACAACTGGTTTTATTTTTTATATGTACGTGTTGAGGAGTTTTCAAATTTTAAAATGGCTATTATATTAATATTTCTTCAATAATAAGTGTAATAATGTTCAAAGCTAAATAGGTTAATAACTAATTATTAAAATCAGTCAACACTTAGAGAATCTCAATATCAATAATAATCAACAATCTCAACCTGTTGTCAAAGCAACCTCCTTTACTATTACAAGGAGGTTGCCATATTAAAAAATTGAGATTGTTGATTGTTATTGATATTGGGATTGTCCTAAGTGCTGACTGATTTTAAGGATAGTCTTTTTTGTATACATAAGTTTAAAACATGTTGTTTATTAGCAAAATAAGATCTTTGCTGATTTTGATTCATGTATCTTGTTTATGTAGGTCTAAATTTTAATATATATTATAACTTTGTGACTTACAGATATGAGATTATGTTTTTACTTGTGCCACTATATTCACACTTATGTTTGTTTCACAAGAAGCACTACTTATATATATATATCAAAACCAAGATTTCTAACTTTGAATTAAGTTCTGTTATATATATATATATATATGTGTGTGTGTGTGTGTGTGGTATGTGATTGTGGAATGAAATATATAAGGGAATCAAAATGTACATTACAAAAACGATATAATGATCATAAGACATTATATAAACGTGTACAGAAAGAAAATGTATCTTCAGTAAATATGAATACTCCATCAATTATTTTTGATCATAATAAAGCATGTAATTATGGTTTTAAATTTAATAATAGAGTTGTAAAAATTATTCAAATTGAAAGATGTAATGAAAAACGAAAAATTAAGGAGGCAATGATGATATCTAGGAATAGAGATGGTTTAATGAATAGACAATCAGCTAATATAAAAACAACAGAATTATGGGAAATTTAAATGGATTGAATGATGGGTAATGCAAGTTTTTATTTTCTGTACATTTGTATTAATGATTGATAAAGATTGTCAGTGAAACAATCGAAAGTACTTCTGATAAAGAATATATTATTTAATTTTGAATACTGTGTTAAATAAATTTGTTTGAATTATATATATAATATTAAGCATTAATATTATTTTATATATATATTGAGTAACACATCTGTCAACATACTCACAAACTCAGGTTTCACTTCAGGTTGATTAAAATTTGAATATTTTTTCAGTAGAAAACAAGCTTAGATTTTTCCAGATAATCTGCCATGATTAACCCACTAACTAGATATCTAACTATTCTTTCATAGAGGCTTAATTAAAATTCTCTCACAACCATGTTTTCATCTATGAATAAATAAACCATCTCACTTTGTTATTAAAAAAACAACATATACATACAAAACAGAAATATCCTTCCCACAATTCACATCAAAACACCTACCTTTAATAACAAAACAGTCATTTTATAGTAAATTTATTCCAGGTGCTTGCAGTTAACATAGAATTTATAGAGATCAAAATAAATTAAGTCTGAATAAAAAAGTTAAAGTTCATAAAAACAGTGTTAAAATAGTTACCATAACTAAGCTTTAATACATTGTACATACTTAAATCTGTATTTATATATGTAATATATGCAGGATTCGAACTCAGACTTTCACACGACCGACTACTCTCAGTGCCATCTCATATTGCTGATTCACTTGATCACACACATGTTGAAAAGATAAATAATGACCAATACATATATTTCATGCTAAACCAGCAATCATCAGTTGGTCCAGATTACTATCTCCACACATATATACAATCAGTGCTCAGCTTTATATTAAAATAGCCAATCTTTATACTTTAATGGACAGGCTTCAAACTACTCCAACCCACAACTCTTCAGCCTTCCACTTCATTGAAAATTTGATGACGTTATTCATGTTTAAAATTAAAAAATCAGGTATATTAATCTTTAACTCAGATTTAACGTTTATATCTGTGTTAGAGATAATCTTTAGTTTAGAAAATGATTAGTAATAATAATTATTGTATTTATCTGAGGTGGATGGTGTCAAAGTTGTAGTGGGGTAAGTTTAACAATGGTAAATAAAAATGTAACAATATATTCATGAATTGCATAGAGATCATAAAATATTATTTGCCAATGCAGATATTATCTTTTATAAAAAAAATTAATTACAAAGAAGAGTCAAAAAAATCTCTGATGATTCATTTTTAAAAAATCTGAGGCCAGAAATCTCAGGATGAATTATGGGAAGGTTATTTCTGTTTTATGTATACGTGTTGTTTGTATCTAGTTGAATTTTCTTTGAGAAGGACTATTTATTATTAAGCTGAAATCATGGTAGCGAGAGAAATTTTATTATAAATTTGTTTTTTAGCTAATATATTAATATTATACGATTTTGTATTTTATTTATTTATCGATATTAATAGAATGTTAGATAGTATTAATTTTCTATTAAGATAGATATAAAGCTATACTGCAAATAAATATGGAAAAATATAATACCACCCACTGTTAAGTTTTTCAAACAATGCAGTCTGCACAACAAAAGTTTTGAATTTTAGCGATTGAAAAAAATGGTACTTTTCCCCATAATTGCTTTTATAAATATTAAATCAACATAGCTCAAAGTATATATAATTAATAGAGTAAGCTATTTTCCTTTCAGACTATGAAATAATACTCCATTAATAAAACACACATTCTCACATGCGCGCGCACACACATATATTACAGTGGTAAAAATAATGATGTTAAAAATAGAACACTGTTTTTTTCAAATAATTAGTATGTGAATATTTTAATTTCAAAACTTTTAATATACTTTTTCTCGGAAAAGGATATTCAAAAATAAATACATGCAAATATATATAAAGAAAAGCTTTATTTAAACGTAATAACGTTGTATGCTACTACTTGATAGTCATATTTATAGCACTAGTTGTACGAATATGATTACCAAGTGGTCGAAAGAATACCACTTAAGTTTAAATAAAATTTTCTTTCATGCTCAGAATACCACTTAAGTTTTAATAAAATTTTCTTTATGTACATTTGTAGGTATTTATTTTTGAATGCGAATATTTATTAAATCACAATATATTTGTGTATAATGCAAAGACAATATTTAAACTAACATTCGAGATGATATCAAAATATATATTTCATAGACTGTTTACTAATGTGATTAAACTACAATAACTAAGGTAGAGTATTAAAATAGTATAATAAACATCACAACATTCTAATAGGATTGTGTTAGAAGAAAATTACAATCGTATTGCTCAATTATAATATAAATTGCAACAGCTTAAATAAATGGAACTCATTTTGAAACGCTTCTTTATAATCACTTGTATAGTAATGATAATTAATTCAGTTAGATATTAAATTAATTAAATGATAAATATTCATTTGTCTCTCATTCTAGTATCAAAAACAGGTTTATTTAACTATGTTTACAATAAAGAAAAAAATTATAAAATAACATTAAATTTGGCAATACATTCTATATCGTTCTATTGTTAAGATTCTGTCATTTACAAAAGATTAAGTAAATAATGATGATAATAATAATCTCTTTATAGCATATCAAGAATTGTAAGTACACCTGGGTCTCGTTTTACGCGATAGATAGGTTCCTCAGAAAACACGCGCAAACAAAATCGTGCAAAAATAGACGTAACTTACCTTGAAAAAGGAGGGATACGGACTGTGATTTTTCAAAACTCGCGTAAAAGCAAAGCACCAATGTAAAATTTACTTTAAAATTTGTGCAAAAAAAAAAATAAGGAAATAAATTATGACTAATAAAAAATTTCAAATTTGAAAAAAATTGATACAAGACAAACTTTTTTTAACTATAATATTTAATTTTATTCAAAACAATATATTTTTATGCATAATTTACAGTAATTTATATTTTTTATACACATTTTAATTATTATTGCTATTTGCCGGTAAACAGGTTCATTTGCAAACTCATAAAAAAATCAGATTCTTCACAAGATGAAATACAGCTAGCGCCAACATCACTCTCACATTGTGTTAATTAATGGTTTTCTGGTGACAACGTAATTAGTAATTAATCTAACAACTAAAAATTAAATTCTTATTTTTGTCTTTAATTTTCAATTTTAATTGTGCCCACTGCTATTACTCATCTTTTAAAAATAAACTTGCGGACACCAAATGATTAATAATTGATTAAACGTTCTTTTTTAAAAAGCAAAAACAGAATGTGATTTAAAATGCAAAATTAACATGCACAATGTTTGAACAAATTTACATTATAATCTTGTAAAATTTAATGTGTGTATACATAAAATGTGGAAATCATGATTTTAATTTCATTATTGCATAAAATCTTACTATTATAAAGCACTGAAAATATTGAAATTACTAAGTTGAAAGTCGAATTTCAATAATGTGCTATTACTTTCAATATAACGTGAGTGCACAAAATTTATTATTTAAAGTAATAGTGCAATATCGGAGTTCGACTTCTGGTGAAACACGAATCTCATAATTTCAACATCGTGTTAAATAAGTCCGTGTAAAAAGAGACCCAGGTGTACTACAGATTTTTAAGTCAAGAGTAATCTTTCCTTTTAATGCTTTTCCTCCTGATATTTATTTAATAAAATGGACTATGCTGTATCTCACTAAACAAACAAACAAAAAAAAAACTTTATTTGCTTATGAATATATAAGAATAAAAAGGCAAAATGGAGACTAAGATATACCTTATAAAAATTAACAATAATTTTCTTGTTTCAAAGTGGCTTAAAGAAAGTTCACTAAAAATGAAAATGTAAGCTATAATTATTTTTGATACTGTAAAACAATGTTTGCTATGTATTTTTATAATAAGTTGACCTTATAACAGCTGGTGCTATTGGACCAATTTTGATATGAATTTTTTTTAAATATAACATGAGCCAATCAATCATCTTATAACATTTCCAATGATTTGTTAAAGCATTTTTCATTATAAGAGCTGAATCATTAATATGGATTATTTTTATACTAATAACAAATGGATTTATTGATAAACAAACTGCTTGAGTAGTTGATAAGATAAATAATGAAATGGGTTTATTGTTTGGGAGTTCATATGGACATTGAGCACTGGAAATACCAGAATAAGAATTGTTCTGAAGACCTTGCATTTCAGAGTCAATACCATCCCACTGCACTAAATCATGCAAGGCACAAATAAGTAAATAACTTCATTGCTCTCCAGTTTTTAAAAAGTTTGAGCACCAGAAGTGTGAATAGTGGAATCAAGCTTAGGACTTCAAACTCCAAAGTGTGAAATATACCACTGCACTAAATATAACAAGATAAATAGTAATCAAATGTATTTATTGCTCAAAAGTTCAGAAGAAGGTTGAATTCTGAAAGTGCCCCTTATGAGAACCTTACAGTCCAGAAAGTTGAAACTATAATTTCTAAATATATAGTTGTAGGTCACTTTAGATTTGATGTACACAATTAATGATTTTGAATAAATAATCAGCCAACTATAATCACCTTTGTGCAGATTGTTATACCTTATATCATTCCAGTTATAACAATTTTTTCATAAGTTTTGACCTTTTTACACATACTGTCATATTAAAAATGCCTTTATATATATTTATAATTTATAAATATATTTAATAGTAAGGAAATCAAATCATAAATCACGTGACTTAATTTATTAAGCTTGTATTACAAATGTAATATAATTAAATATATTTAATCAAATAAAACGTTTTATTCTAAAAAAAAACATTTCTGTATTTTTTATGGCTATATCTTTTTATTTTTTTTTTATACCACATCTTATAATATTTGATTTATTAACTTAATTTCTTTAATTGGATAGTAGTAATAATATATTATTATTTGCAATAAATTAGATAAATGTACAGAAAAATATACAAAAAGCCACTGACACTTAAAATAAATAAATAGTTTGATGCTAGGGAAACAATCAGGTATTCAAGACCAACAGTGATAGAGATGAACTGCAGTCCATGGATGGATCATGGACTTTCAAGTTTGCTATTCCGTCGCTACATGAGTCATGCAGGAAACTGACATTTGTTTTGCTAAATATCATCTCTTTGACAAAAATATCTAAGCTGCATGCAGTCAACTTATAATGCAATAGTCTATTAACAGTAACTAATCAATCATTACTATTGTGCTGATAAATAAATAAATTGATTTGAATTTAAATTTTAGGGTTTATACACTTTCAAGCAAAGCAATAAAGACAAACCATGTTTGCAGTCCCCAAATAGTGGTATAATTCTTTTTTATCCTGTGATGAAGGCAACATCATAAAAATTATATGTTTATCTTTATAATTAGTGCATAAGAATCATATAGCAAATCTAGATTAATCTGGAATTATTACTTTCCAGATAATAAAAAGTAGATACCCAATTACTGACTAATATTAGAGTTAGGTTGACTATAAATTAATGATTTGAAAGAAAACCCATAAGTTTGAATTTGAGTTGGATAAATTTGCAATAGATACATTAATCAAAACACTATGAATCTTAAAACAATAGTTTAATATAATTAAAATGGATAGTAAATAATTGCAGTGCTATAATCCCCCTTCCCGACCCGAGTTTTTTTAATTCTTTAGAATTTGTTGTCCCTGCGAATTAGAGTTTATTTACTAAAGTGATGCTTTCGTAATTGATTACGATTAAAAATAAAGACAAAGTAATGGCTATTTTTAGCAGAATAAATTGACTTATTGTTCTCAAAGAATAAACGAACAAACTTGATTACCGATAAATGATCCTAAAATGAGTCTTTGATTTGTTTATAAACATAATAATCTTGAGGAGACATAAATATCTTTTCCTCTTCCTATTTGAAAGATTAATAGACACAATGTTTCACTTCCGTCATATCTTTTCGCAGACCAGGATTTTTGATCGTCTATCAGAAGAGATTCTTTCCGTTTAAAAAGACTTTTTATGAGTTTGATTTTTGCGATATATATTATACTCTAAAATCTTCTAGTTCTTATTTTTAATATATTCTATTTATACATGCAAATACACACTTACATATGCATGTATAAAATTGACTTATTACATTACGGTATTAAATATATGTTATAAATTGAGAGGTTGCAATTAGTATAGCAATAAGGCACTGGTTTTTTTTATTGCTACCTAACACACATACACACACACAAATCTCTCTGCAGGTCCTATTGTGTGGATTACAAAGATAAGCTTTTTTATCAGAGTTGGAATATTGCCAATAAGCAATGATGAAATAATGATGAAAGGACATATGTTGGTAACATGCAATATACACAAAAATTAGATGATTTTTTTTTACATTGTGCAGTGATGAGCTCATAATTTAATAAGTGCTCCCATTAGCAACAGAATGTATTCAATTTATTACATCTAACTAAGAATGTTGTTAGCCAATTTAATTATATGCTTAGTTGATTATTAAATCATTTGAGTTTATAATAAAATAAGTTTATATAACTAAGTTTTATATAATATTATGCCATATTGAAATAGGTTTTAAAATAAAAGATGCTATGTAGCATAATCAACTTTGAACTTTTTCAAATGCTGATAGTTTTTATGGCTATCCCTGGTGAGAGTTTTTGTCAACTATCAACCTTTCATTTTAGTATAAGATCTTTATTTTATAATAAATATCAATAAATTAAACTTGATTTCTTTGGGATTTAAATTTACAAACAAAAAACATTTAAAAAAGTTTTACTTGAACTTTGCAAATATTGAAAAAAAAATGCATTGATTAGAACAAAGTAAGTAAAATATCATTTACAGAAAACTAACAAAATCTTTTTTATTTAAATTTTTTTAATGTAAATGGTTTGTGATAAATCTATAAAAAATTTATGCTTTAAAATCTTAAATTTTCTTTATAATTTTTAGATTATTTTAAAGAATCCTAACACCTTATCACTTCCAACATGTGGTGATGCGATGTGATGAACTTCACATAAATGCTGTCATCTTATGCTGAAACTTTTTTGTTAACATCACAGTTAAATTTATTAACTTCTATTTTTAAAAATAAAACATATATCAATAAAAGAAAAGTGTATATGTGTAATCTTTTTGTTTTAAATAATCATTAAATAATTATTGCATAAAAAGAATAAGAAATATTAAAAAAAACCAACAAATAATAATTATTACTTAATCCCAAATTTTTTTTCAAAGTCATCTCATAAATTCTGGGGAAATCATATTACAAAGAACAAAACTATCAAACTATTGTAAGTGGTTCTTTCTTTTATTATGAATGGGAAAATATCTTTAAATAGTTCCAACTCTTTGAACAATACTGACATGTTCAGATTTTTATTAAATTAATAAATCAATAAAATCAGGACCTGGTTTTAATGTTATAAAAATTCTACATTAATATTATTTAAGAAAATGATAGAAGAATAATCTAAACCAGCAGAATTATCATGCTATTTCTGAAATAAATAAGTTACACCAAAATTAATTGAAGAGTCATTAACAATAACTTGTTGTATGTTGCAATTTTAATGTAAAATAAATGATTATATTGTTGTAAAATATTAGCAGACATCCCAAGAAGTTTGTTAAAAAGGTACCCAAATTAACTGTCTGGTATTTTTATATTATGTAGTGATCAAATGAATAACTTTTATGGTTTTTTGCTAGGTAATTGCATCTATTCAAACAATTATATATCCACATAAAATCACACAGAGCAGATGAAAGTGGATTTATTATTCAACTGCAATGTGGATTACTGTGATACTAGAAGATGGTGCATTAATGTAACTAGTATTTAAAAAGTTTATTGCTTCAATTATTTTTATGAGCACTAATTAATTTTGATAATCATTTAACAAAGAGCACACATATTTACCCACCACTAGGTATTTTTACTATGAGATTGAATAATCAGTGAATACCATAGTAAAGTGCTCCAATATTGTCATTTTCAGACTGGTTTCTGCCATAATGGTAGACTGGGATTCTAATATGAATCTAAATTATGAAACATTTTAGTTGATATACATGTAAGCAGTTTACTTGCTCTGCACTAGATAATGTGCACTTTTAATGGCAGGGATCTATTTTGAATGTCTGGCAATTGAAATTTAAATATAAATGTATAATTTATTAATTCTAATAAAAGTACCTAAATGTCAGGATCTATCAAAAATCAAAAAGACAAGAGAAAACAAAATTAGAGCTTATAGAATATACTATATGCAAAGGCAATAATATGCTACTGCATTTGAACAGCATAGAGTTTTGTTTAGATTTTTAAAACAAAAACAAATAAATTCAAAATTACTCTGGGCATTTTTATTATTTATTTTTTGTAAAAATATTAAATTTTTTTTTAAGTAAGTGTGTGCAGTATACATTAGTTTTATTTCAATATATAATGTTTTTAGCAAAAATTACTCAATTGAAAATTTACTGACATCAAATAGAATTGACTATAAGTATTTTCTGTCAATAGCATTATTCTTATTTTTTGTTATTTTATTTTAAAATTATAGATAAATAAAAGTTAATTTTAATATTTTGAAGACAATTATTTTTATGTGAACTATTGCTTTAACAAAATATACCTTAAATACATAGATATTTTAGAGAATTTTTTTTTTCATTAAAATAATTTTTATATCCTGAAAACTAATAAAGAAGTGGGTTTTTTAAATTATTCCTTTAACCCTTTAATATTGCAGTTTTTTATGTTTTTTTTTGTCTCACGCTCAACATAAAATATATCATAAAACCATTATTACTTATCAGAAAATAATAAATTTGACTTCATTTGATAGATATTTTTGTTTACAACTGAAATAAATTTTAAATGTTCACATTTTGTTTCTATAAATTTAAAAAAAAATGAGATCATAATCAAAACAAAAAGATTACATATCATCATTTCTAGAAAAGATTATTTTCATTTTACAAAATCAACAAAATCTTCATTATTTCTGATTTTTTAAAAAAATCTGAATGAATATTTATTTATTTTTGTTATATCTAACAAAATATGCTTTAAAAGTTTAAAATTTTTCAATATTTATTGCAAAATTATGATGCTTTTCATACTCATAATTATAATTAGATTGCTTATGTAGAAAGCCAAGCTTCTAAATAGCTTCAGCCATATTTACATTACTGCTAATGTAATGTTCTATTTTTGAAAATAAAGTATTTACATTCAAAATAAGTTATTAATAATTTATATTTCTTGATATCTAATAAATATTGTGTAAATTATTGTAAAAAATATCTAAAACCGTAATAAATTTGCAAATAAACATGTTTTTGGTCATTCTAACTAAAAATGTTTAAAAGTCATGATGTTTTGTAGCTTTGCCATAATACAATGACTTCACTTGTCAGGGTGGAGCTTAATTCTTTTGTTTAGAGGTTTTTTTAAATATTTTGCCATCTATTGAATTTTTATGAATCTAAAATTTTATATTATAAAGTATATAGGAAAATATCCATTTTGACATATAATGCTTGTGGAAATTCTCACCAGGGGTGAATTAATGAATGCATGAATATCTTCATACAAAAATGACATTTGGTTAATGAATATATAAAAAAAAATTGAAAAACAAAATAGAAAATAGTTTTTTTTTTTCTATTAAATAAATAATTAAAAAATCTGAAAATAAATAGGCAAAATGTATTTTGAGTTTCTTTAGCAAAACATCACTTAATCTGTGAAGAACATAGTAACCATATTTACTGTCTTATATTATTCAAGCTAATAGTTTGATATTCAATAAAATCCTGAAAATTTTGTTACAACCTAACTTACCTCACAGTTATATCGATATGACTCCAGTCTATTTTTTTAATCATTTAGACTATTCTTAACTTAAGAATGTTAATGCTAACAATAAAATCATATGTCTTTTATATATGATTATTCATTGGCTTCCAAGAATTAATCTCTTCACCCCATTTTAAAGTCATATACTGTAAAATTGAGTAATTAATGAAATCCAGATGATATAGTGCTATAATATTCTTATCCCAGATTATACTTACAATAGATCAATCTAGAATGGTATACAGACAATCTGCTCTTAGAAGCATATGAGTAATCATATAAAAGTCATTGATACTGTTATTGATATATATATCTATTCTTAAAATATAATAAATATTATTTAAATTTAAAAAAAAGTCTTTAATTTAGTTTATGTCTTAAATATAGCCATCATCGCAATTAACAACATTAATGATTAATTGTTGGATGACCTGTTTATTTCTGTATTTTTTCTCTTTGCTACATCACTTTACAAAACTTATTTATCTCTGTTCAGCCATATCGCATGTTGTCACTATTTAACTTTAACACTAATGAATAATTTATTTCTGAAGGTAGATGAGAAAAATATAACATTCTATGCCAATTCTTGTAATCTAAGCTTCATAATTTAAAATAAAAACACAATAAAAGTTTTAAGAAAGTTGTTACAAAGTGAATATAAAGCATATATATTTTTATCTACAATTTATGTAAATAGAAATATGATCTGTTATTAGAAAGAAAAAAAAGATTGAAAGTAGAAGTAATTAAAAGTATAAATATTTAAACAAAATTACATTAATATGTACTTTTATTTGAATATTTAATTACTTTAAATTGCATACAGCATTGTCAAAAACTTGTAAATATTGTTAAACATTAATTAAACATATTTTATTTACATTTTAAATTTGCTTCAAAATCATAATATGCTACTAGCAAATTATAAAACAAGGCTATTATATAATATATCTACTTATTTTATAGAATAAACTTTTATTTCATTTTCCTTAAGGTAATTATAAATATTCTACAACCTCATATTGAGACGTCTCACAGCCTTTAATTAATTCTGGTGTTTATTTATGTATATGCAACAGGATTATAGATAAAATCACTTGAAAAATCCTACTACAAAGAACAATGATTTCTCCTGCATTTCTCCAATATAGGAACCATGTCAGGGAAGACATATGATTTATATTCCTTATTTATTGCCATTAAATAGAAAGTTTTTATAGTTTTCTTTCCTTCTTGTATTCTTTATTTAAATATACCTAATTTTTGATCAGTAATTAGTTTATTAGTTTTCTTGGCAATGGACAGACTTATTGAAAAATTTACAAGCTTGCTTAGAAGCTTTCAGTTTCATAAAAAATATTTTTATTTCCATTATCATCCCATTATCTATCTATCTATCTATCTATCTATCTATCTATCTATCTATCTATCTATCTATCTATCTATCTATCTATCTATCTATCTATCTATCTATCTATCTATCTATCTATCTATCTATCTATCTATCTATCTATCTATCTATCTATCTATCTATCTATCTATCTATCTATCTATCTATCTATCTATCTATCTATCTATCTATCTATCTATCTATCTATCTATCTATCTATCTATCTATCTATCTATCTATCTATCTATCTATCTATCTATCTATCTATCTATCTATCTATCTATCTATCTATAAAGTTTCACAGATTTTATAGTATTAAAAGTATAAAGAGAACTTCGATGTACTTATTAAATAAATTTCATTTATGGTATGGTTATGCAAACTACTAATTAAAATTGGAAATTGAAAACTGAAATCATCCTAACCAATAATAAAAATTTTGTCTGTCCTTTAACTTGATAACTCTTGTATTGGTTGAGAATTGTTGTGTTTCCTTCTGAAAAACTATGGTTCTTCTGTTGCTTTCCATTGCTGTTTCATTATTATAACTCATTTTAGTGTAAGATATTTTTTTAATATTGTAGATTCTCCTTTGCTGTTTTTATTGATTTTTTTCATTGGAAAAATACCTGATGAAATCGGTTTTTTCCAGGTAGTTGGAAAAGATCTAATGACTTTATTCTATTGTTTAAGACATAAAAAATGCATAGACTGCATTCACTTTCTTCTGGTTTAATTTTCATGTAATGTTTTTGTAATTAAAATAATAATTTTTGCTTGTTTATAAAATATTTTTGATTATTTCTACACACTAATTATTTGATAATTATTTAAAACATAACAAACACAAATGGACATTTTCAATTTATTTATTTACCTTTCATTTTTAGAAATAGAAGTTAATGAACTCAACAGTAATATAAACAAAAAAATTCACAGCCCGTATTATGACATTACCTGTCAGAATTGACATGTTATTAAAATCATTTCAAATATTGTAATAATTATAAAGCAAATACTAGACTGTAAAACAGATTTTGATAGATTTATCATAAATATACATTCATTTGTTTTCAATTAAAGAAAATTTTCACAGCCCACTTTCAATCTTCCGCTACCAACCTAAATTCAAACCCTATCTTGCATATATATCCACTCACTAACACATTTTTTGTATCTTTTATTTGAGTATTATTAACTAACATATGTATTAACGAAGATATTGGCAAAATATTAATTTAAACATCAAAATAAAATTAATAAATGTAGCATCTGAAAATTGTATACTAATAGGGTGGGGATTAATTATCACTACTTATAATATCAAAATATATTATAATTTGTATTTATTTATTTTATAAAAGTTATAGTAATTGTTTGTTAATTGCAGCTCAGATATCTCTAGATATTGTAGAGACAAAAGTACTGAGAAATATTTAGTAGAAAGTTCGTTATAGGTAATTTTATAAAATTTGTTTTTAAATTATTTTTCCATTAAACTATACTTCTTTTAAACCAATATGAAGATGCATTAATTAGTCAAAATTAGTTAAAGGTGAGAAGCGAATCTTGTATAATATTCTAACATAACTTTAATTAAAAGTTTCTCTAAAATCAAAATTAGAAACTAAACAATTGATTTACTTTTACAAACATTTTCTTTATCAAAATTAATTAAAGTTTGAATACTTATCTAACAATGATCTTCCACACAATTAAAAGCTTGTATACGAATTTTTAGGAAATTAAATCAATGACCAATCAGAAAGGGATTCCAAAAATACTAAATGAATAATTACAAATTATTTTGAGAGAGTAAGTAAGACATCAATGATAGCAGACCAAGAAAATTTTTTATTTTCAATTACTGAGTAAATCTAAATCGCCTTTCTCCATTCGAGATTTTCCTAAATTGTGCCCTGATCCCGAACTCATAGACTATATGATATTTCGTTAAATTAAAATACTACTGCCTGAATAACTGCTAACAAACTAGACTAGTTCTCGAGGAATCCGAAATCATCAAAGAAAAGTTTGACAGAGTAACAATTTAAATGCTGCTAGACTCTTAAAGTTAGGAATAATTTTAACTCTCACCTATCTATTTCTTTAAAATTTTGAAAGCTTTTATTGTAAAATTTAATATTATTATGAATCAATTTTAAAATTCTACCTTTTTGTTAATTGTAACTCGTTCTCTCTCTATATAACTTAGCTGTAATCTCTCCCACATTAAACCTCTCATGAATAATGTTAATTCTTAATTTCACGTCTAAGCGGCAATACTTTATTTTCATTATTATATTTTATACTTTCAGATACTAAATTATATGTCGATAATTTCCCCCCAGAATCGCAAATGCTTACGCTATATCTTTTAATAAAAGAAAACCCTCCTTACTTTTCAGAGGGTAATTAATCTAGTATTATTTTAAAACAACTTTGTTATTCTCGTATAGGGGCCTGCCGCTGGGGAAATAAAATCAGAGTTTGATAATTCTTGTACAGTGTTATTTTCAACAACTAAGTAAAAATCTATTTTCGTAGAAATTTTTTGTTAATTAAATAATAGCCTAACTTCTAAAATCTGCAATTAGATTTATATGAATTAAATTAATATTACTTTCTTGAAATCAATAGCCACCACCGACTTTATATATATTTAATAATACGAAAAGTATTTATTTATTAAAAGCATTCAAAACCAAAGATTTATATTATTTATCCGTTGTGAAAAGTTTATGTGTAGTTTAAAGTAATACAGAAGGGGGAATCCTTTAGTTCTATTAGCTCTATTATATTGCTAAAATGTAATTCTTCCATATCCACGTAGTAATCAAATCATACCAGTCGCGGGTTTTTATTAATAAAAATAGGCGATAATTCTTTATTACTTAGTTAAATATCAATATATTTATATTAATGCAGCGTACATGTATAGGCCTTTCGTTTATATATATTTTGCTTCGTTCATTTTACTCTAATACCAAGGACAAGGTGTGGCAAACCCTTGGATTTCTTCGGTGTGATATTTTGCATAGGGTTCACTCTGGCAAAGTCCGCCTATGGCAATTCAATAAGGCCTTCTTTGTTGTTTATGACCCACCCTGCCGACGTTTGCAGAGGTCACTTTCCTTAACGGGAATTGAAGCATCTTCTTAGATCTTAGATAGTGTTCCATTGCCTCTACGTACCCTCTCCCTATTTTGTTCTTTTTAAAAGCCTATTAATTCTCCTAAACCGTACTGTTATGATTATACTAAATGGATTGCCATTTTTAATATATTTTCATTCACACTTTCAGATCGATATTTCTGCCATTATTGTTCTTTCCTGAATTAGCTTCCCACACACGTCTTATATAGCAAATGCAAATATTAATTAAAAAAATTACTCTTATCATCCAACTTAATAAACTTACGTATTGGTACGAGGCTATGTTTTATTAATGGTGGATTCAAAGAACTTATGTAACTGTAGTCTAGCCTTTATTAAAAATCTTATGTATCACGTCCACCGATAAATTATTGACTATAAATGCCGCAATAGAATAAAGCGAATATTTGTTATTGATGATTAATATGTTCATTGTATGTATTGTAAGGAGGTTAATGTTGTCCAAGGAGATAAACACCCATTTATTTACATTGTAACACCAATCGTTTGCAATCATATCTATCCAAGTTGATTTAATAAATGTTATACTTTCTAAATATCTAAGCATTGTTTCTTTATTAATAGAAATAATTTGATGTAATATAAAGGTTCCTTACTAGATGATCGAAAACGCTAATTATAATATTCAGACATGAACCAGTTCGAATAAGAGCTTTTGTGTCACGACTTTGTGATGCCGGGGGAGGAAAAATTAGATCGTACATTGGAATTGTTGCTCTGTTGGAGACTGGAAAATGGCAATAGGGCGGCAGAGCACGACGCACGATGGCGGGACTTGCGGCGACGGAACGCAACAACATTCATTTGTTTTCAATTAAAGAAAATTTTAAAATAAGAATGAATTCATTTATTTTTGAGACCCTTTACTTCCACATTGTCATATGACTGTTGTATGATATAATTATGCCCTTTGTTCAGATTTACAAATAATTTTTTAATGAAAAGGCCAAATGTAAATTTTTAAAATATTCACTTATAAAATTAAATTAATAATATCGAGTTTTATTATAAAAACCTTCCACTAAATGTAAAAAAATGTCAGAATTTGAAAAGATAAATATGTTTGCTTTTTTTTAGTTTTAGGATAAATGAGATAAAAATTATATTAGCAGGTGACAAGATTTAAATTTGCAATTTACACTGCAAATTGGTTAGTTATATCATTGCTTAAGTTTATTTACATACATTCACAAAAATTTCTTTTATATTTTTAATATTTCCCATATACATGTCCAATTCTTGTTTATATCAGTGTATCTTTTATCTTATTTCAATTATATTATGATCACTTATCAGCCTAGATGTCAGATCAACCTTTTTCTTTCTGAATCCATTTTGAACCATCAACTTTTTCTAAGTGAGTAAGACATACATAGCTCATATTGTAATTTAATTTCACATAAACAGTTTTTTAGATGTACATTAATTTCACATGTATGTTTATATATTTCAATTTTTTTATTTCATCACACATTCCTAAACCTATGACCAAAGATATGTGCAAAAAATAAATGATTATATGTTTCAGAAATGTATGATGGAATATAAGTTTAATATATATAGCAAAGAACAAAACAAATTAAGCAGACTGAGTATATTTCAATGCTTAAGCATAATAATTATGGTTGTCAATAAGTTTGAAATTTATCATTATAACAAATGCTAATGCAGACCATCATCCCTTTAACAATGCTTAATATGAATAGTCTCTATCATTTTAATTTTTAGTGGTTGTAGTCATATTTTTTAATTTAAATTTTTTTTCTCTCAATAGCTTCTTCATATAATAGAGATATATATGAGAGATAGTGACCTGGGCTAACTGATGAGTGCTGGTTCAGCATGAAATGCATCTTGGGGGTCATTTGTATTTTGTTGTATCTTTATTTATATGAATTTAAAAAGAATGTGGAAGTATGGAGGTTGTTTGATATATGTATATAGATATTATAATTAAATGAATAATTCGCAAAAACACCTTTTACATGACCCACCATTCTTCACACTGTTTCATAACACTGATACTCTTGAACACATAGATGTTGAAAAGATAAATAATCACTAATATTTGTATTCATGCTAAACCAGCAATGATCAGTTGGTCCAGATTACCATCTCTACACATATGTGCTATAAGTGCTCAGATATATATCAAGATAGCCAATCCTCATACTTTAATGGACAGGCTTCAATCGACTCCAATTGAAAATCTGAGGATGGAATGCTCAAATGATACACTGAGGCTGAGATTATTGTCACACCCATGTTGACCTAAGGTGAATCGGACCCCTCATGTACAGGACATAATCCATTTAATACATATACAAGCGATGGTCAGACTTCTCTACAATGTAATAACTGAAACACACAGGCTTATTATATACCTGTGTCTATATATGTAATATATAGGGTATATGAGCACAGACTTTCACATGACCCACCACTCTCCACACGACCTTAGGTCAACATGGATGTGACAAGAATCTTGGCATCAGGGTGGCCTTTGAGCATTCCATCATCAGTTTTCAATTGGATGGACAGTTGAAGAGTTGGAGGATGGAGTAGATTGAAGCCTGTCCATTAAAGTGTGAAGATTGGCTATTTTAATATATATCTGAGCACTTATAGCATATATGTGTAGAGATGTTAATATGGATTAACTGATGATTGCTGGTTTAGCATGAAATACGTATATTGGTGGTTATTTATCTTTTCAACATATATGTGTCCAAGTGTATCAGTGTTATGAGATAGGGTGGAGAGTGGTGGGTCGTGTAAAAGTCTGTGCTCATATATCCTATGTATTACATATATTGACACAGGTATATAATAAGCCTGTATTTTTCAGTTAAAAATACCTTTTTTAAAATTAAATTTTCTATCACTATTAATCAAAAATAGATTCCTGCCTTCACTAGCAGCCATTGCAGATTTACTGCCATCACCAGCTTATAAAAATAATATGTAAAATATAAAAAATACAATTAATTTACAAATAAATCAGATTTCATTTCATCATTATCATTATTTTATAATTGTACACTATTTGAAAAAAAATAAGAGAAAATCATTAATAATTTCATGTTACGTTTTGGTGTGTCAACATGTAATCAATTCATAGCTTATTTAATTTTTCATTAGCTTACCCTTATCTCATTACTATATATACTCAATCAAAAAAGAATGTGCATATTTTATGCATTTAAATATAAATGTGTATGTGCATGATTTAATTTTTAGAGTATTATAAAAGAAGGAATTGTATGGACAAGTAAAGCAACATCTATCTAATATAGATGTCTTTTTTACCAAGACTTTTCCTACATATGTAAGTTTGCATCATTCTAAAAAGGAAGTCACCTTTTCTCTGTTATTATTTTTGGATTCTATCAGAATGCCATGCATAGTTTAGTACTAATAAAGTAATAGAACTCGATGGATGCATTAATAAAACATTCTTTTTAGTTTTTCTCCCTTTCTAAAGAGAAATTGATTTTATGACATGACTATTCTTAAATAATTATTAGTTTGATTTGGTATTCTTAGATACTAGTCTATTTTTATTTTTACATAAAATATCAAATCTATGAGTAATTATTTTAACATGTAGACGATTACTTAATTGACCTATATAATGATTTAAACAATCCTCCACATTCTAATAAATAGATTACATTTTCACTTTTACAATTGACATTGTTATAGATATATCACTTAAAGTTACTCTTAGTATTTCCCTAGCCTGTGTTAGTTACAATAACGTGTTTGCATCTGAGGCAACTTGTATAACCACATGGAAAACAATATTTTTGTGATTCTGAATTATTTGCAAACTTAGTTTGTTTACTGTAGTTTTCGGTTTTGTCCTAATTTCGGTGAAGTGAAGAAAATGGTTTTTAAATTATCTATAGAAATCAACGTGTTGAAATAGGTGTTTAAAATTGAACAAACTATTATGAGTGTAAGAGAAACGCTTACTAAATGACTGCCCTTGTTCTTGTTTAATAATAATTGATTTCTACTAAATTTAGATGTCTTCATCATTGTATTATGCGACAATGTATTAGGGTAGCCCATATCTTTATATTTATTATATAAGAATTTATTGTTTTATGGGGAAAGTGTATGATCATTACAAATTCTTTTGAATCTTAAAAGTTGACTAAGGAGAATATTAATCTTTGAATGTTTTGGATGATTATTATGAAAATGAAGATAATTATGTATTTCTGTAGATTTGGTATATATGTAATATTTAAAATATAAGTATATTGTCTATACTGAACTTAATGTAATTTAGAAGGGATTGGAACTCAGATTTTCAAGCTCTCTACAGATATCCATTCCATCTTATACAATGAATACACAGATCATTTATTTTTTTCACATGTATGTAAGGTGAAGTGAATAGATATAGGGATCATATATATATATTGTAACGGGCACATACAACGTTACATTATTTATTATTATTATTAAACATGAAAAAAATAAAAGTTCGCAAATAAAACTTCTTTTTTAAGAATTAAAAATTGAAAATTAAAATTCTATACTAAACTCATATCTATTTAAAATCGCACAGATGAGAAATAAAAAAAAAAAACTTTATTAAAGAAAAAAGAAAAAGTATTTTAAAACTAAATTGTCAGTAAAGATTTAAAGATAAAAATATATCTAAGTTTGTACAAAGCAAATTAATTAATGTTATTGAAAAAATGGAAATGATTAATTTAATTAGTCCAAGTGAACTAGCCCTTGGGCATTTAAATGTATAAGCATTGGTCAGATAGGAAAACAATAGAAACTAATGACCAATGAAAAAAATCCATTGGGAAATCGGACTCAACGGAAGGATCATCATCATCACTGACATAATGTCCATTGGATCCTAAAGTTACATATAAAAGAAAAAGTTTGGAAATAAAATGGTTAGTGCATAAAGAAAATTATTATTAAGAGAGGACAGATATGTGTTAAGTTGGAGAAGGGATTGAAAGACGCACTTTCAATTCCTTCAATTGTTCAAAAAAAATGAAACATCGTTCTCCAATATTGCGGACCACAGGACATCAAGGCCTGAAAGAATACCATCAACCATAAAGGACCAATGGGTAACTGCACAGCAAGCATAGGATAACTAATGAACATTTCTAAAAATGTAAGCACATTATGAACTTAAATGAATATTAATTTGAAAACACTAGGAACTTTAAAATATAAACTTTCCCAGTATTTAAAAAAAAATAGAAATAGATTCCTATCTGACAAGAGGCAATTTCTTCTCTTAACCTTTTGTGCTGCCGTATTTGTGTTACATTGAATGCATCAATATATCAGATGGATTGACGTTGGTTTAACTGCGAACTTTTGGCCTAAGGTTAAATAAGGCTAGAATATTTTCTTTTCAAATGCAAATCTGTGTAGTCTATTCATACTCGACACTCTAAATAAAATGCATTAAAATTAAGTTGGGTATAGACATTTGCATGGATTCGTTAGCGGTTACTGATGTTTGTGGTTTTCGTATTCGATTAGAATATATAAGTCATCGATGTCAATGCGGCATCTTATGATGAATGCCAATGGGTTTCTTGTATTCTCTCTGCAATTGACGTTATCAATGACTTTGTATTTTGATCGGTTATGTTTATTTTGAAATGTTTTTAACCGTGTAATCTATGTAACCGATCTATACTCAACATTATAAAACAAACTTTCATAAATCCATCTGTGCGAACTTATAAAAATTAAAATGTAAACTTATAATATTATAAAAATTAAAATGTAAATTTAAATTCTAAAATCAAGTTAAAATCCAAAGTAAAAGTTATTCTAAAATAATGCTAAATTTTATATATATGTGAGTAAATAAATGTTTGTGTATTAATTTCTGGCAGTGGCTTATTTTATTCTTTTTTTAAAAAATATTCTTAGATAAGAACTTATTATAAAATATAAATCTCTGCTGTTCCACTGAGCTAGTGACAATGGGCTAATGACCGGAATCAACCAATATAATTTTTTTTAACTTACGTATCTGCCTACTATATAAATTTTTCTCGGTTCAAATGCCTAGATGGCGCCCTTGTAGTGCAGATTACGTAAAGGCACTTACTATGGATCATTATAATATATATATTACAAATAAAATGTCTGTTAATTAAAAAACTATTGTAATAATAATAAAAAATAATAAATATAATAGTAATAAACTATTATAAACCAGATTTTTAATCCACAAAAGTACTTTCAGTTAATTCCTTAATCTGCCTTAACTGCCATTAAATTCAAATAACAAAATGGAAGCAAACATCAACAACTCAAATCCCATGAATCCCAAATTTTAATGTTAGCAACTTGTCTATTAATTAAATTCATTTTTTTCTTATTTATAAAAATTGCCTCCTTAATTTTTCTTTTATTATGGTTCTCTCTTTATGAAGAATCTTCATACTTTCAATATCAAACTTTAAATTTTTATTTACATATTCTTTCATGATCAAAGAAAACTGAAGTAGTCATCAAATTACTATTATTTTGTCTTTTCACACACTTCATGTATCTTTAATCTTTTTTCAATACTGCACCTCTATTCACCTATATATGATAACATACATCCTCAAAAATTTGATACACAACATTACTTTTCTGCTTGATAGATACGACATTTTTAGAATTATTCACTAATTTATTAAGATTATTTGGAACACAGAATGAAACATTAAACACATGCTTCTATATATATATCCTTAAAAATATTTACTTGAGCATTTGAAATAAATGGAATAAATATCCATTTTTTACTATCAGTCTTCAACTCCTTTAAATCATTATAACTCTCACATAAAGCATTATTAATCTGTTCCATCTTATAACCAACTTCAAGCAATTCCTTGGCAAATATCTCAATATATTTTAATATGTCACAGGTAACAACAAAATTTTTCATTATGAAACACAAAAGATTTAAAACTTGCCGTATTATGCATAATTGTTACTTTTTATATACAATTTATATATCCTCTTTTTTGCAATGGTTTGATTATTAATTTATAACTTAACATACTATTATCCTTGTAATAATTAAATCCAAATACTGAATACTTTTGTCCTGTTCCCTTTTAATAATCCATTTCAAGCCATTCAAATTATTTAACTCCTCTACAAGCAAGTTTATAGTATTGGTAATTCTGCAAACAAAAACATCATCCACATACCTTTTGTAAATTTTAATATTTTTAAAAGAACACATATTTATTTAAAATACTACTCTCATATATAGACAAAACAAAATTGCAAACTTGTTCAACAACAGGCAGACCCATAGGCCAACCTTTAGTTATTTTATAATATCCACCTTCAAAAGAAGCAACAATGTTATCATCAAACATTTTTAAAGAATCGATAATAAATTTTATCACATATTATTTACAAACACCTTTACTTTTTAATGCATGTTCAATTATTTTGATGGAATCCATTCTATCAATAGAATCATACATTACTGTTATATCTAATGAAGCAATAATATCATTCTCATTAATCAGTATATTTTAATACTATCTACAATGTCAAAAGATGAAGCAATAGTATTTTCCCCAAATCCTAAAATTCTTGTAACAGCATACCAATATATTTAGAAGTCTGATACATAAATGAACCACCAAAATCAATCATAATTTGCAAAGGATTACCTTCTTTATGTAACTTTATATTTGCAAAAATACATGGACATACAGCACAAAAAGGATATATCATATAGAACACATTATTACTTAAGGCTTTATTTTTAGCATTGTTTAAAATATTGTTAATAAATTTTATTCTCTTACGATCAATATTATATTTTTCAATCCAAAAGAAACCAAGTTTCTCCATTTGCCCTTTAACTTTCTCAATATACTGACATTTAGTCATTACATCCTCAGCTCTTTATCTTCTTTCAAACAAATCATATTATCATTCTTCAGCTTCTGTTTAAATTCCAAAATGGCTAATTCCCATGACTTTGAGTTGATGGTGTTTGCTTCCGTTTTGTTATTTGAATTTAACGGCAGTTGAGGCAGGTTAAGGAATTAACTGGATGTACTTCTGTGGATTAAAAGACTGTATATAATAGTTTATTACTGTTATATTTATTATTTTGTTGTTATATATATATAGCAAATAGCTTGAAATCATGATCTGAAAGTGGAATTAAAGTTAGAGATAGTGAATGTTTGCTCTGACGTTTATGTAAACAAACTTACGCTTGACCGTGTTTTTGGTAGAACGACATCTATTGTCATAAATACAAGCGTTAGCAAGTTTTTAACTTGTTTTTTTTTTTGTTTTTCATATATATATAACTGCATTTTTGTTAATGAGTTTTAAAATGAATTTATAAGTGATCTTTGTTGTTTTAAAGTAAGTTAATATAATGTAATTATGTATGATTTCTGTTTGATAATTACTTCGATAATTCATGCTTATATAATACCTAAAATTAAGCACTGTCCGGTTTTAATATGATATAATTTTATAAAAAATATATATTCATTTTTTAATATAATTATTTATTTTATATTTTTATAAGAATACTTTGCAAAAGGTAGAAAACAGAAAAAAAAAGAGAGAAAATATATAGAAAATAAATGAAATGGAAAATGAAGATTGAAGTAAAAAGATGCATATTTTAAAATTAAAAAGAAGCTTTAAATGAAATAAGTAAGGAAATAATTTGTAGAAGAGAGAAAGAGAGAGAGAGAGAGAGAGAGAGAGAGAAAAGAAGGTGTATAGTTTTACTGCAAAAAGTAATTAAAGTATTAAAGAGCAAATAAGAAAAGAAATAATGAGAAAGATTTGAAGAAATTATCTAGCTTAGAAAATAATTGTCCCTGAACCTTACATTTCCTTTTTTAAAAAAAAAAAAAAACTACATTTATTTTAATTAATAATATTAAGCTGTTGCACATGCGCTTTGCAGATTTTAACTGTAAATGACTGAATACAAACACTTCAAACACATGATAAAGTCTTTGGGAAAAGATACAAAGACTTTATCATGTAAACAGTGAGGATTGCCAATTCCTCTACAAGCTTTATGATAAATGCTTAGCCAGAGCCAGTACTTAAAATATCTCTGTCAGGAACCCCTCCCCAAACCCCTGACCATGGTTTCGTGCTTTGGCACTCCTCAGAGAGGTGTCAGGGTAGGTTCAGACACTAGATCTAAAAATACCAACCCAAAGCCAAGCACTTAGCTAAAAGTTATCTATTGAGTGGAAAATCTGAAACTTTCAGACATCTACATGTCTTCAAACCCAGCTATCCAACTCAAATAGCTATATGGGGCTGATAGATCTTCAGCCATACCATATATTAGTAGTCATAGCAATATAAAATTGCATAAGACTTATTGGCAGAGACTATAAATAGTCAAAATAAAAGTCATAGATCAATTCATAGATCACATGACCCTATCTCTTAAGCTTGTAAGTTATAAACAGTGAGGAGTGCTAATTCCTCTACAAGCTTTATGATAAATGCTTAGCCAGAGCCAGTACTTAAAATATCTCTGTCAGGAACCCCTCCCCAAACCCCTGACCATGGTTTCGTGCTTTGGCACTCCTCAGAGACTCTTATTTTGATTTTATCATGTGTTTGAAGTGTTTGTATTCAGTCATTTACTGTTAAAATCTGCAAAGCGCATGTGCAACAGCTTAATACTGTTTAGTTATTACAGTTTATAAAACTTCGGCTATATAAAATAATTGATTTAATTAATAATATAAATCTAAAAATTTACGAATTTTTAAAGAAGTACCACAATCTTTATATGATGCTTTGAATTAAGGCTCTCTTTTATAATCCGGAATGGCTGCGTATTGAGCTAAAAAAAACCCTGTCTTTTCCGTTATTTTTCATTTATCAATCTCTAAAATTTGAAATCTATTTATGTTATTATATTTCATAATCATTTAATATATATATGTGTGCTCTGCGCACTGATAATGAAGCTATTAAACGTAAATAAAATTATTAATATTATCACTGTTCATTCAACTACTTTAGAAGTCATATTTATCATTATCCATCACTGATAGAAAAACCTTCAAAGCTATTTTTAGTATATATATATGTACGTGACATTCCAGCGAGCAACATTAGTGACACTAAATTTAACTTTATGTAAGCATAAAAGCCAAAAGATAGTGAACACTAGTAGCAATAAGTTACCTTTATGAAGTATTATCAAATTTTAAAAAGCTTCTATTAACATAAAACTTTATTATATTAACTGCGGGTTCTTAAGTATTTTTTTTCGCAAAATTTATGACCGCAAAAACTATAAAAAGCTAAAATAAATTAATCTTTAAAGAATAACAATACAATGGCAAAATGGTGTTAGTAATAGAATAATTAAGCATTAATACTATAGTTTATGTTATTCAGCAATTTTTTAAACACCACATCTGTGTATTGAATAATCCAAAGGATATATTTTAATTCAATTAAAAAGTATTTTAAAATGATGAACTAAACCCTCAGACAATGAAAATACAACATAGGCAAATACCCAGTTTACAAGTTTACATTTATCAGGTACCTGCCTAACAATTTGTTTGAACTGTAACAATAATATCTATCTGTTTATTCCAAAGCTATATAGTTTTAAACCATGTATTTTCGACAATGTAATTTTTGATGAATAATAAAGTTTTGATTTGGAACACAGATAAGTAAAAAGAAAGAAATCATTACAAATAATAATAAATGTATAATTGCTAATGTAATTATTTCTACACTGTAATTTTTTTTTATTTAATCTTATCTCCTTTAATTATACTGTAATCATCTATGTTAAAATGTACCCAGTAACTAATAATTTGTAAACCTATTTAAACAATGCTGTAAGCTTTTCTAATTGATAACGCATTTGTTAGACCATCATGCCATTGTAACACCGGCATGGAAAAACCATTATAAAATTCATGTAACCTATTTATTGAACAATAAAGTATATTATTGAAACACAAAATTAAGGAAATGCTTTATTACATAAATATTTATAAGAATTTTGATGGAAAAATTTGCAGAGGAAAATATATTATTGAACGGATTCCAATTAACATTCAATATCATTAATATATAGATAATTATTTTACGAAAACAAACAACCCATATTCAATAGACAACAGTATATATGACAATATATAAATATTTGCTAGAACATAATTTATAAACAAAGTTTTAACTAATGTGAACAACATTTAATAAATTCTTTATCAGTTTATAAAAATCAACCGTCAAACTTTCTAAATAAGTAAGCAAAAATAAATCCTCCTCCTAATTATATACAACTGAAACCATATTTGTTATTGTCAGGTTACATGACTAAATCATTCACTTCTGTGAACATTTTACATCACTTTTTTTTTTTGTAAGAATGTTGTCCATTACATTTGACAATCCGTATTTATTAGCTAACAATGTTTCAAATGACTTTTGTAAGTTTGAATATCTGTTTATATAAATTATCAATAATACTTATTTAATAACTGAAACACACAGGCTTATTATATACCTGTGTTTATATATGTAATATATAGGGTATGTGATGATAAACTGATGATTGCTTGTTTATCATGAAATACGTATATTGATGATTATTTATCTTTTCAACATATATGTGTTCAAGTGTATCAGTGTTATGAGATAGTGTGGAGGGTGGTGGGTCGGATGAAAGTCTGTGCTCATATACCCTATATATTACATATATAGACACAGCTATATAATAAGCTTGTGTGTTTAAGATATTACATAGTAGAGCTGTCTGCCCATCCCTTGTATATGTATTAAATGGATTGTGTCCTGTACATGAGAGGTCAAATTGATCTTAGGTCAACATGGGTGTGACAAGAATCTTGGCCTCAGGGTGCCTTTGAGCATTCCATCATCAGATTTTCAATTGGATGGACGGTGGAAGAGTTGGAGTAGATTGAATCCTGCCCATTAAAGTATGAGGATTGACTATCTTAATATATATCTGAGCACTTATAGCATATATGTGTAGAGATGGTAATCTGGACCAACTGATGATTGCTAGTTTAGCATGAAATACGTATATTGTGATTATTTATCTTTTCAACATATATGTGTTTAAGAGTATCAGTGTTATGAGATAATGTGGAGAGTGGTGTGTCATGTGAAAGTCTGTGCTCATATACCCTATATAATACTTATTTAATTACATTTCTTCAAATATCTAGAAACATTAAATATCAAAAGAAGTTCTTTGTTTATATTCGTCATGGCCATTAACTTTGTTTCCACTCTAGAATCAATATACATTTTAAGTTCTTTTTCTAAAAGACATCTTAGAAATAAAGAATATGTTCAAGCAATAGCACATGTCCATCGTCACCATCGTTGCTTAATGTAATATATCAATTTTATCTAATAGTAATTGGCTATTTATATATACTGACCAATGATAAAGATATATGTAAGAGATTGTGGTATGGACCAACTGATGACTGCTGGATCAGTGAATCATACATCCTTTTCACATGTCTTTAGTCATACACCCATCCATTTAAAGTGTTAAAATGGATAGAAACTCATCCCTACCTTGCGTAAGAGTGGAGTGGCGTAGTGCAAATTACATTACAGAAATATTATATATATATATTCATATATTGGACATGCTTAAAAATCTATTCTAAAATACATTTTTGATATATATAAATAAAGACATCAAAAGAAATTGAATAATTTCCATGATACAGTTTATTCTGAATCATTATTAATCTCTAGTCTAATAAATTATTAGTAATAATCATTAATGTATTTACGTAAAATGGATGGTGTTAATGTTATGAGTTTATAAAGTTTAAAACTTGTAAATGAATGTGAAATATATATATATATAATGGCATGAACACTATCAAACATTTAATAATAATGACAGAATATATATAATTTCCTAAACAATATTCTGAAAATATTTTTGACTTTAATTAACTTTCACATTGACCATTATTTTAATTTTAACACCTTATAACTATTGATGTCAGGCAACTCTAGCACACGGAATATATGAAAGGATAAGTTGAATAGAAAAAGAAAACAAAAAAACTTTAGATTCATTTGAAGGAAGTTAGGAAAATATTTAATTCTCACCATAAAGAGTAAAAAAAAACAATAGAATAGAGAGTAAAAGTGAAAAAAAAAAGATGAATAGAAAAAACATTAAAAAGTTATCTAACTCACTGTATATGATTAAACTAATTTTTAATTATGTATATGTATTTCTATTGTTTTTTAAAAATAATTTTATGAAAATCTACCAAATAATTTTCATTTAAGCAAATTTGTTCTTCGCATATTCTTTGAAATAAACTTGCGAGGTCAGACATCCTACAAGCCATGAACATGATATGTTATTGAAACTTGGTGTACAATAAAAATAAATTAAACCATGTTTACTTTCAACTTCTCCCCCATTTTATATTACTAAGTAAACAATAAATTTATTCATTTTGTATTCAGACATATAAGTAGTTTATGTTTGCAAATATTTATAGTTATATTAAGTAATTTTTCTCCAAACCAGGATTTGCTAGTTCAAAAATTTTTAAATCAGTTTTAAAATTTAATGTTGAAACCAATAATTGGCTATTAAAACTTTACTAGTAAAATGTTTCATTCTCAAGTAGATGATTATGGAATAAAGTAGAAACGCAATCAGATGTGACATCCTGGAAAAGTACTATTTGCCAGGAATGTCAACTTACCAGACTACTACTGCTACTGCTACTACTACTACTACTACTACTACTACTACTACTACTACTACTACTACTACTACTACTACTACTACTACTACTACTACTACTACTACTACTACTACTACTACTACTACTACTACTACTACTACTACTACTACTACTACTACTAATAATAATAATAATAATAATAATAATAATAATAATAATAATAATAATAATTCAATTCAATTCTTTATTTATTTAATGTACATATCAACAGCATTTAGCCAATTATAGATTGCACAGTAATGTAATTATTAGATACAAATCTAAATAAGCATTAAAAAAATTATTATAATAATAATAAAATAAATAATACCAATAAAATAGAAAAACAATAAAATGCACAAATAAATAAAAAGGCAATATATCAAATGAAATCAAGGATAATATTTTTTTATGAGGACTTTAGTGAATTGTTTAAAATCCAAATTAAAAATATCATCATTACCAAAATCTTTATTATAAGTTCTAGGTAAACGAAATAAAGGAGAAAATCTTAATACATCAGATTTACAAATTTTCAGTTCAAAAACATTGTGAGTACTAGTGTTATAATTCTGTTTCTTAATACCTAAGTTAGAAAGCAAATTAGATACAGAAATATTCTAGGAGATGAATTTATGAAGAAGTTTGAGATCTCTTGTTTTTCATCTCAGCAGTAAATCAACATAGTGTTCACTACCTAAACTATTTAATTTTGCAAATTTGTCAAAAAACAGACTGAATTTTTATGATATCTGTTCTGTTATGAGGATTCCATATAATTGAACCATACTCCAATATGGGAAGAACTAAAGATATAAAAAGTTTAATCTTTGTAAATTTATTAAATGCTTTTCCATATCTGTAAATAGCTCCTACAATTTTAAGAGATTTATTCACCATAAAATTAATGTGATTATGAAAAGATCCATTATTGGAAAATATTATTCCTAGATCTCTTTGATGATCATTTGTTATAATTTTAGAGTCCCCAATTTAGTAGGAAAACCTTAAGACTTCAGATTTTCTAGAGTAAGAGACAATGGAGCACTTATCCATATTTATATCCATATAATTATATTCACACCAATTCAAGAAATTATCTATATCACTTTGAAGTAAAAAACAGTCATTAATAGAATAAATATGCCTAAAAATTTTGCAATCATCTGCATAACATAGAAGATGTGAAAATTTAATGCATGTTTTTAGGTCATCAATGTATACATTAAATAATAAAGGTGCAAGAACACTGCCTTGAGGCACCTCAATGAAGCAACAATATGGTAATGACAATTTACTATTAAACCTCACACAAGACATTCTATCCCTAAGAAAAGAGTCAAACCAATTAATTAATAATTTAGAGAAACCTAACCTACAAAGCTTCTGAAGAAGAATTTTATGATTAACTCTATCAAAAGCCTTGGACATATCAAAATAAACAACATCTAGCCTAGATTGATTCTCAATTGAATTTGAAATGTGATCAAAAATAGTTAGCAAATTTGCTTCAATGGACCTATTAGGCAAAAATCCATGCTGCTCTGGTGTCAAAACCTTCGAGACCTCCAAGATAATTTTATTATATAAACATCTTTCAAAAATTCGAGCAACAGTGTGTAGAATTGAAATAGGCCTATAGTCACTTACCAAATTTCTAGATCCTTTCTTAAAAATAGGAACAACTTTAGCAATTTTAAGTGATGTAGGAAAAGTACCATTTGCCAAAGAGCAATTAAAAATATGCAAAAGAGGAGAAGCAATGTATTCAGCACATCCTTTATAAATGAAAGCTGGAATATTGTCAAGGCCCACACTAGAATGTAATTTAAGTTGCCCAATAGCAAAAATAACATCAGATTCAATAAATGAATCAAATGTTATCCTTTCTTCAACTAGATCATTATTTTCAGTTAAATCAGTAAAAGAATTAGATTGTTTAAAAAGCTCTGAGAAATAATGAGAAAAATCATCAGCGACTAGATTAGAATTATTACCCTGTAATTTCTTTTTTGTAATACCTAAATCCTTAACTAGAGACCAAAATTGCAAAGGATTGTCAGAAATATGACATTCAGTATTTTGTATAAATTTTTGAAAATCTCTATGATATATAACCTTTGACAATCTTCTATAATTAATAGAATTGTTATAATAATTTAAGTTCTTAGTTTTCCAATATTTACGATGGTGAAATGATTTCCTTTTAATAATTTCTTTAAGAGAAACTGAAAACCAGAGAGGAAAATGGTTAGTTAAAATTTTTTTCTTAGGAATGTATTTGTCAATTAGTTCACTAAATGATTGTTCAAAAAACTTCATACAGAAATCTACATCAGATGAAGTATACAAATTTTCCCAGTTAAAATTAGATAATTGCAAACAAAGACCCAAATAATTTCCTTTTCTGTAGTTTCTTTTTATAGTTTTAAAGGGACAGAGTCTATTAAATTTAATATTAATATAAAATTCTAAGGGAGGATGATGCAAATCAATGGAAAAAGGAAAAGAAGAAGTAGTTAAACATTCAATTGTAGGAAAATTACTGAGAATATAATCTAATGTGTGATCATTAAAATTAGTGTATGGATTAAATTGTTTTAAATTCAACAAATTACAAAACCGAATCATTCTCAATGCTTTAGGTGAAAAAGAGACAGAATCTATGATAGTAGTACCTGAATATAAATCTGGAATATTTAAATTCCCGGTAATAATAACATTATCATAGCCAATCAGAAAATCTTTAAGTGATGTCAAAAAATAATCAAACTCCAATAACGACAAAGTGGGTTTGAGGTAAACATTACCTAAAATAAATGTAAAATTGTGATTTAAAGTAATTTCACACCATGTAGATTCACAAAAAGAAGAAGAAAAAGAAAGTTCTTTATAAAAAAACATCTTTATGAAGAGCAATCAGAGTACCACCACCTCGAGAAATATTATCCATAGATCTGTCAGTTCGCAAAACACTGAATCTATCATCAAGAAAAGAACAATCAGGAAATTGTTGATTTAACCAAGTTTCTGTAAGTAAAATAAGATCAAAATGTTCAGTTTCAAAAAATTGTTTAATTTGAACATTTAATAACAATAATAATAATAATAATAATAATAATAATAATAATAATAATAATAATAACAACAGCAACAACAACAATTTATTCAATGACTCAGCAAATTAAGCAATGCTTGAACATTGAAATGACAAATTGAGCATACAAGTGTCATTCACTTGTCCAAAGCAAGATTTTTGTTATTTTATTGTTTTCAATTTAGTCATTCTAATGTTTTTCATTAACCTTTAACAAAAACCTATTATAGCAATAAGCATTCAATGTCTTTTGTGTTACAAAACAATGTTTATAATATATGCATATATGTAAAATGCTATACTCATGATTAGGTTCAAATCAGAACAGGGTAAATCCTTTTTTTCAGGTTTTATACAAACTTATGGTTTTTCTTTCTTGTAACACCAAATCAGCTAGCATGCAATTAGTATATGGTAATGTGTTGAGTATTTGGAATATTCTTAACTCGAAAGTAGAAAGAGGATCATATCTGCTAAAGCTTTCACTACCAGATATTAAATTAGTAATAAATTGAAAGGTTGCTAGTCTTTCACATGTGCCTACTGTTGTTTCTCAGACAGCCAATCAGGTGTTAAACAGTGGTCTGACAAGTGATCAGGTCTTGACACATGACAGAGATTTTGATAAGAAAAGGATGATACCACCTTTCTCTTTACTTAACTTTTTATATATATAAGCCAGTCTTAAGCATCTTGGCCTGATCGTTTGTCAAACCACTGTTTAACACCTGATTGGCTGTCTGAGAAACAACAGTAGGCGCATGTGAAGGACTAGCAACCTTTCAATTTATTACTAATTTAATAACAACATACGATTTAGACAAATATTATTTACATACATTGCTGATAACTTATATTAACATCTAGAAAATTGCGGTGTAGTAAATCTAAGATTTTGCGCTATAATATCGTAAATTAAAAACTCAATGAGTAATAAATGTATATTTTTATATATTCATGCTTTTAAGCCAATATGCTTAAGACTGGCTTATATATATAAAAAGTTAAGTAAAGAGAAGGGTGGTATCATCATTTTCTTATCAAAATCTCTGTCATGTGTCAAGGTCTGATTGCTTGTCAGACCACTGTTTAACACCTGATTGACTGTCTGAAAAACAACAGTATGTGCATGTGAAAGACTAGCAACCTTTCAATTTATTACTAATTTAATAACAACATGTGATTTGACAAATATTATTTACCAGATATTTGGAATGTCTAAAAAGTAATGCCTTTTCTTTCATGGATCCATTATGATGGTGGGTTGTTAGTAAAGGTCTCTGCACTGTAATACTAAATAATTGATAATTATGATTTTAAAAAAGTTAATAACTATAAATATGTCAGTAAGATTATTAATGTAGATGTAAACTTAATGGATAAAAATAATTATAAAATTAAACATGAATAGAGTGTTGTCAGTAAAAATAAATTATTAATAAATGGAAATAACACCTAAAAATTTGGGAGATTTTTAATAAATCTGTTTTACCAATTATTACTTATTGATCTGAGGTTTAGACACATAACAGAAAATTAATATAGAACATTGAGGCCATTCATCAAAGTATGGAGAGGTATGTGTTGGGAGAATATGAAGAAATCAAAAGTGAGGTGCTTGGATGAGAGAATAAATGTCTTATTGACATCACAAAAAAATGAAGAGATTGAAATAAACGTGGACTGTATAATATAGCTAAAATATCACAGGCAGTCAAAAATGTTTAGAAAGAAATTACATGTGAGATGATTGTATGAAATAAGGGAGATTGTTGAAATAACATGGAAAAGAGAAGCTATTAATTTGATAGATTTTCATTCTACAGTGAATTGATAATAGTTAGAAGTGATGATAATATTATAAATGAGATATATTACCTAAATTAATGCTGCTTCTACAATGCTGATCTACACTTGGTATAGTCTGGATGAGGAATGTGAATTTAAAAATTGTTGTGAAGCACTGCAACTAATATACATCAAATGTTTATCCAATTAAAAATAATATTTTTAAAAATGTGATGAAGGGGGAAGTGATGAAACAATATGCATATAATCTGATATAAAACCAATACGTTCTGATTAAAGCATTTAAAGAAATTTTTCAAATGGAAAGTAATTAAGGATTATTATCTTGTTTGTTGATGCATTCTGACTTCTTAAATATATTGATGGCTTCTCATAATTTGTTTTGATGGTGAGTGGGTAAGTGATTAGCAAAACTATATTTTAATCATAATTCATAACATGGAAGAATGCAGTTTAATAATTTTTTTTTTTTTAATGTTGTTTTCCTGTGTTAATATGGTCATCTTTTTAACACTGATGTACTAATTACTCATATTCATGTTATGGATACTGGTCATGGTATTGATTTTTTTAACACTAGGGTATTGTAACCAAGTATAATACTCATTATTAAAACAAATGAGAGTAGTGATTGAGATATTTAAGAAACCATACTACGTTATCATTTGTTTACGATATACTTAAATGACGTCATTTTTATTCAAATCTCATTAACTAAAACAACTATTAGTATTATATCAGATTATTCAAATACTATCTTGATTTCATTTTTCATATTTTTCTTAAAAATATTTTTATTGAATGAATTTTTAACTTTATACCAATAAAAACAAAAATTCTAGATAGCTAATGACAGGGGCAATCCAACCAAAATGTTGATTCAATTGTATCGCTAGTTATATAGGAATGAATGTATTTTGTTGTTCGTGAAAACTTTCATTTTAATATACATATGTAAAAATATGCATCCATCCGTAAAATTAATTCACTTTTTATTTTTTAATGAAGCTCTGTTTTATAATTCTAAAAATGAATATTTAAATACAAAAATATTTTATTAATACTATAAATTCTCTAGATAAAAAAATAAATAAATTATTGATTAACGTTAAATGTTTATGAGAAATCAGATTCCATCTAACTCAAAATTGACATTTTTTTTTCTTTTTGTTAATATGTAATTTATGGATTTGCTATCTTTCTATTAAAAACGGATTTCTAAATATTTTATTGGATTTAAATTACTTGCTCATCATAGAATACACATTTTTTGACATTATTCATATAAAAGACATAATTATAATTTATTTTTAATAATTTTGTGTAAATCTAGTAATTTATTTTACAAGCTGTATATACGCTAATAACCATAAAAATAACTATTGATTAGAAAATTGTAATAAACAGCGCATTTTTCTTCTCACAATCTAAAATTTAAAAAAGTTAAAATTAAATTATCTCCTACAAGTTATTATTATGATTTTAAATGCATAATTTTAAAGAAAAGTTTAAAAAATCGATTAAAATCCATAATTTATGCTAAATTTTTAAAAAGTACAATTTGGATTTTTGATGAGAAAATAAAATCTTAATATATTTATGATTCCTCAGAATCAGTCAGAATAGAGTGATTTCTAAAAGCAAATATATATATTATAACCTAATAAACGAACGGTGCAGGTTTTGTTTTGAGAAAGAGAATAGCATAAAAACGTCTAATATAGCGAAGTCTCTCTCCAAAGCGTTGATGGCATAGTGGTTAGCATAGCTGCCTTCCAAACAGCTGGCCCGGGTTTACTTCACGGTCAACGCATTTGAAATATGAAAAAAAAAAGCGTTTACTTCACAAGTCTCAAATCTCAGATTCTTTATAATGTAATTAAAAACAACAACAATAATATTAACTATTTTAATAGAATAATCTTATTAGGGTACAATTATGGGTTTAAAACTTATTTTCTCAGAGTTTATATTATAAGCTTAGACTTCCTGTGCTTTAATTAAATATGAAAAGCAAATACACAAAATAAGTATATCAATATTTAAGTAATCAATAGTTATTATATAAAACATTTAACAGCTTTTTAAATTTTCTTCATGTAAAAATAATTCTTTTATATAGCACATGAGTGTATTTAAGTTTATAATTTTATGATAGATGAGCTTACAAGAAATATAACTAGCTGAAATAATGCAGCAGTTAGAAAAGGCACAGTTTATGCTACGCACAGCATTATAAAAAATATACTTAAAATAAATAGGAATTAATAAAACCTAAGACGTATTATAAAGCAGATGAAACGGATAAGTAAACCAAGCAAATAATAATAATATGTGGTCATTGAAATGTATTCTTTTTAAAACAATGAATAATAAAACTATTATTATGAGATTTTCTGGTTAATGAATGCAATAGTTAATGGTAACTAAAACAGAAACGTATTTTAATAATAATTTATTTACAATATAAATAAAATATAACATTTAGTACAACAAAAATATACTAGTTTTTTTATTTTAATAAATTAAGATAAAATATTTATCCAATTTTACCATAACCATCCCTTTAAAATATTGCTACAAAATTCTTTCACTTTAGTAATTAAATTCCCACTATTATTATTATCCCACACATTTTCTCTTCCAACTATCTTGTACTGAAGGTAAAACAACAATTATAGCCTATATTAGGCCAACAGCATGATTTTGACTATCTAATATCATTGACTGCATCTTAAAATCCTAGGATGAAACATTTATTTTTACATTATATAATAACATCTCATACAAACTATAATTACACTATTCAAATACTATTAGTACCTATAAGAGGTGAGGAAATAGATACAAGACACATGTTGTAATTCAATACTGCTTAAAATATTAAATGACCATCATTAACAATTAATTTTAGATTAAATATGCCTTGAAAAAATCTTTGAATATTTAATATATAAGGTATATGAGCACAGACTTTCACACAACCCACCACTCTATCTCATATCACTAATACACTTGAACACATATATGTCGAAAAGATAAATAATCACCAATATACATATTTCATGCTAAACCAGCAATCATCAATTGGTCCAGATTATCATCACACATTTATGCAATAAGTGCTCAGATATATATATATATATATATATATAGTCAATCTTCATACTTTAATGGACAAGCTTCAATCCACTCTACACTACAACTCTTCAACCGTCCATTTAATTGAAAATCTGATGATGGAATGCTCAAAGGCCACCCTGAGACTGAGATTCTTGTCACACTCATGTTGACCTAAAGTCAATATGACCCCTCATGTACAGGACACAATCCATTTAATACTTAATACATATACAAGGAATATTTAATAATACATTTAAACATAGAAATATATGCAAGGTGAATAATAACGATATATAACTGAGTATCCATTGTCTTTATGCAAGTAGTGTTGAAAAATTAATAAACCACAAACTCTCTTTCATGGAGGGGCTAAACATATGCATTAACAAGAGAAAAGATATCAACACCAATTGAGCAATAGTAATAATATAAATAGTTATTTACATACACTCTCATATGTAGAATAAAAACATTTAATTAATTAATACATATATCTGACAAAGCATGATGGCAAAGCAAAATACATATCATAGTCTATATGATATTTATCTTTTTTACTCTGACCCTCAGATGCTCTGCATATTCATTTATACCAAATACAAAAGCTGTTTTATCCAGTACAACAATCTAAGATACCATAACAAATATCAACCTAAAGAAGTCTTAATAATTTTTGAAATAAAATATTTATATGAATGTATTTTAAATAAAAATAATAAACTTTATATTTATATTTTTTCTTACCAATGCTTAGTAGAAAATATTGTCATAAATATCCCATAACACAATATATAAAAAATATTAAAGAAATAAGCATATAATATAAAATGACAATAATAATTGTCATTTTATATTATATGCTTATTTCTTTAATATTTAAATTTATAAAAACATATTCTTATATGTTAAAGACTTTTACCCATAAACTTAAGCAAAAGGAATTAACAGTTCTTTCCATAGTAGGAGTTAATTCATTTAATAAGGAGTTTTTTTCTTCTCAATGGGAAGATATTGTACTAGTCTTTCCCTAGAGAATTCAAAAGAAAACATGCATATAAAAGTTTAAATTTGGGAGCTGCTTTATATTTTTCCATCAATGCAATTAAATTCAACCGAAACCATATATTAACAAAGTCGGTAGCAGATTATAAATAGCAAACTAATTCCATTATAAGTTGATTACATTACTCAATGAATTTTTTTTTTTCCATTTTAAAATGTTTTATTATTATGTTACAGCTTCTAACTAGTTCTTATAGTTCAGTTATATTCATTCCAGAAAATCATAATGAGAAAATAATATATTTCATTTATAGTTCTATAATTAATGAATTATAAACCAAAATGTTTATTAATAAAATGTATAAAAATGGTTGTCAGCAATTGAGTGATCAAAATTCAGTAATAGAAGCAGCAACAAATTAAAATGATTCAATCTTACACAGCCAGGTCTTATTCAATTTAATCACATCAATCACAGGCAGTCTGAGATGGTTAAAAAGTAATGTTGCTTAGATACAATTTATGAACAACCTTAAGCCCCCAAAAATTCAACAGTTTTTTTGATTTAGAATAATCATTGATATGCCTTAGAAATAATTTCTAAAATTACGAGATTCTAGCTTTAAAAACAATAATAATAATAATATTCAACGAATATTTGAACATGAAAGGAATTTGAAACACTTTTTCCTTCATTGAGTAGCAAATAAACCAATGATCAACAAGTAAATTAGTTCTAGATGCTAAATTAATAACAAGATAATGTCTTTTATGAACATTGCCTGAAATATCATAAATATTGAGAAATTTTAAATATTTTTAGAGAGTAAATTTTTAATATCTTTTCTCTTTGTGAAATTTATACAAAGCATTTTGAAAGTATCACATTTTATATCATTTTAAAAATTAGTTGAAATTGAAAAATAAGTTATTCTTATCTTTTCATTTTAAAGTTAGAGTTAACAAAGATATTGTCAATAAATTGGTTATTTGTTATTACTAATGTCAGTTTCAAAACTCTAAAAGACAAATATTAGTCTTAAGGAACAATAACCAAAAGTTTGACTTGACTAATAGACTTTATAATAAGGCAAAATTCATTCTTAGCATTTTTATTGTTTCTTTTTAATAGTTAAAAATTGCATTTTTCATGGTTATTATTCTATGCATAGCTTAACATACACTGTAAATACAGCAATACAAGGATAACTATTAGCTTCTCACTCATTCATTTAGATAATTTAACTTGAAAAATAAAAATGAATACAAAAATACTAATTACTTTTCTTTCTTTTTAATAACACCAATTTTATTTTTTTAAAACTTTGTCTTTTATACACCTGTGAATGAATATTTTTTGCCACATTATTTTCATGTGATATATCATTAACTAATGGAATTGAAAATACTAGAAGTGTGACATTCACACTAGTATAAAGCTAATCCTTTTAATTTCTTTAAGCTAGAGTTTCTAATTAAAGAAATTTCTCATCATGTGTTCATCTAGACAGTTACAATTATCTTTAATAAAGATTATTTCTCTTAATTAAATAACATTTATTTTCAAACACACCAATTAATTTAAAATATCTTTCTATTAAATATTTATTACATTCATATTTATTAGTATTGTTACAATTATGTAATGCTTTTGATAAAATATTATCTTTTAAAATTAATCAGTCTTTTTATTCATCCTTTAAATGCTTACTCTTTTCTACATATATGTTTAAGTACCACACACACATATGCATTCCAGAACTAATAAGTTATTTTAAAAATAACCAAGTAAAACCAAATTAACCTAACTAACAAGTTTATCAATTCAAAAGTTTTCCCTTATCAATTACCCTTAAGTACTAGTACATACTAAGAATTGTCAGCCCATCACACACACTTCCTTATGATTTGTAACTGAACACAACTGTGAAAGGTTAGGTTAAAAAGAAGAGTTTGGCTGAGATCATGTGAAAATGTACATTTTTGTGTGATTCTTGCAAAAGTAATAAAATGGCAACAGCAAGTATAAAAAATTCATTGAAGCTCAGTAAATTGCTGGTCAGAGTTTTTGTTGTTTCTATACCAAAATCTTTATAACTTGTAAAAAGTTTAGTTTATTTTTTATTCAATAAATGTCCAAATTATTTTATGGAAAATTGGTGTTGTTATTTACATAATTTAAAAGAAAATAAAATCCACTCTCCATTGAAAAACAAACTGTAGGTTTATTAAAAATGAAATGTTTAATGATTTCTTAAAAAGCATCAAAGTTAAGCAAAAACTTCTCAGTAGCATAAATGTTAAAAAAAAAAAAAAATCAAAGAAGTCAATAAAGCAAAACAACCCCCTTTCCACCATCTAAAAATAAAGAAGAACTTTTCAGTAGCATAAATGTTTTTAAAAAAAAGTATATAAAAAAGTGAAAAGATGATAATTAAAAAGCAAACCAACCCCCTCCACCATCTAAAAATAAAGTGTTTGTTTATTAAAAATGAAATGTCTAAGTCTTAAGTTAAAAAAAGAAAACCCATATTATTTTCAAAAAGTGTTAAAAAAAATACTGGATAGAAAAACGAAATGTTTAAGGCTTTAGTCCAAAAAAAAATTCATACTATTTTGGAAAAGTGTTGAAAAAAACAAACAAAATACTGTGTCTAAAAAAATAATGTATGTTTTAGCATATTGTCAGCCCATGAACATGTATATTGATGTGCATTTGGCAGAAACCAGCACCATCAAGTGGTGGAGTGTATTATACGTACTAGTACTCAAATTTTATATACGTATCTATGAGGTTCTCCTGATTTCTTCACTTTTTTCTAAGAGCAAAGTTGATTAGTGGTTTTCTCACATGTATACTTACACTAGGTTGTCTTATGGGATTGTTTGCAATTGTCATGTGAGCAGCTTCTTTAAAATTTGTACGTACATGGTCTGCTATATACCAATGAACATTCAATTGGGAGAATACAAAAATATTGAATAGAGAAGGTACAAAGAAGAAAATTTAAAGAAGCTTCTTACATGACAATGGCAAACATCCCATAAGTCAATCTAGTGTAACTATATATAATGTATGAAAATGACTAATCAATTTTGCTCTTAAGAAGAAAAAGTGAAGAAATCAGGAGGAACCTCATAAATAAGTATATAAATTTTCTACTGACTGTGTCAGGATGGATCAGTTAGTTAGAGTGTTACCTTAAAATTCAGTACTCAAGAATCTAAGGATCCAGCTTCGATTCCCATGCTAGTACTGTTACTGGTCAGGCCAGCAACACCTAAAGAAGAGAAGAGAGTAATACCTCTTAAAACATTGTGTATATACTGACCTGTTTGATTTGCTATTACCAATAGTTGAATATATTTGGAATATTTAAATAAAGTTACATTTTTCTAAAGACATTCAATACTCATATTAGATGAAGGAAATAGTCTACATATATATCACAACTAAATCACCATCATTACAAACCTTCAGGAAAACACTCTATCAACTCATGCTTTAAAAGTTCAAAATTTTTTAGTAATTGTATTTTCTGCAAAAGTATGTTCCATGGTAACATTAGTCAGAAAATATAATATTTTGTATTTAAAAATAAAATATTTCTGTAAAAAATAAATATATAATAGTATATATTTTTAATTTATAATAATTATTGCACAAGTACTATGCAAAAATAATCATAAACTTTCTAAAAAAAAATCAAGTATTTAGTCATTCATAATATCTTCTATATCACAAAGTTCAAAACCGCCAAGAATACAATGAGTGCTCATCAATGTGGAGCTAACCATACTTTGAAATTTCCACTTTTTCAATTGTCCTGACACCTTTAGACATTTTTTGAAATTAAAATATTAAAATAAAATGTGAATTTTAATGTTTGAAAAAAAAAAAAAGTTCACAAATTTCTCAGTAGAGGGTGAAAAATGCAAATTCAATTTCTTAATTTCAGCTCAATAAAATATCAGTCATCAAAATAGATAAAATGAACAAAACTGATTTCAAGGATGGTTTAAAATGTCGCCTGCCAACAATATTAGGCTGAACAATCCTGAAATATTGCATTGCCATATTATATGTGTCAATTTTTCAAAATTCTTTCTTTGAATTCATTTTTCACATACACAGGCAGGGAGTTATTCTTATTCAAATGTAAAAAAGAAAAACAACGTATGCAAATATTAAAAAAATGTGGATCGAATCAAAAATGTCCATTTGATGAAAATGGTTATATAGAGATTATAAGATTTTTGTTTCTATTAAGACAGCAGTTTAAAAAGTAAGTTTTATCTAAGCAATCCAATGAGAAGTTATGACTTTAATCTTTCATTTCTTTTTTTTTTTCCATTTTAATTAGGTATAAATGCCCTAATATTTCTTTCTCACATTAAATGAAAGCATTTACTTAAAAAATATCACATTATCTATTACACAAGACTCAAAACTTGCCAAACCAATTTGAATGTGGTTTGAAAAGTGACACACAACACTGTTAGGCTGAACAATTCTGAAATATGGCATTGTTGCGTCAAATTATCATTGAAACTCAACGCATGAACAAAATTTGAAAAATCCATTTGGTAAACATAGGTTAAAAATCAGTTACAAGGTTTGACCAATTGAACAAAAATATAAGTTTAAAAAAACCATTTAAAAACTAAAATAAACTGCAAAATATATAACTTAATAGTTGTGATATTCTAAAATCCTGAAATTTAAGACTGCAAATAAGTCAATCTAAAGGCATTACATTCTAAAACCTTTAAATTACTAAACTTCTAATATTTTGAAAATTGCAAATTGATAACTTTAATGTAGCAAAAAAAGATACAAATATTACAAATTCTATTACACACTTATTCATAAAAAAATTAAATTATTAAAAAATCAGATAAAAGCATATGATTAAGACTTGAAATATATATGGATTCTCAACTGTGTATTACATATAAAGTAAAACAAACATTAAATAATATTATCAAACAAGTAACAATAGTAGAAAAAGTTTGATATATTTTTATATCAGTTACATTTACGATCATCATTATGCTGTAATAACCATACACTCGGATAACAGGTTACCTAGAAAAATATAATTATTAAAATGTTGAATTATTCAAAAATTATGCCAGTTTATTCATTATTAATGTTTAATACTATATAAAATATAAAAGCAAAATGATTTCAATTTTATTTTAAATATTTAACTTTAAAAAAAAACAACAACAAAAACTATGGTAGTAGATTATTTAATAAACTTTTTTTAACATGGTTACGTGTATTCAAAATGATGACTTGTGGGATAGCAAATAAGTATTAGAATAAAAGAATAAATAACTTTCATTAGACTATGTTTTATCACATATCCAATGCAACATTTTTTCAAATACAAATAGTGATAAGTAATAAAGCTAAATTATGAAACAAATCTTTTTATTAAATAACAACTATAAGACAAATATTTTCTTTTTTACTGTTATAACTATCTGAGATATTTTGCAAAAATCCTTAAAATTTCTGCATATGAAAAATCATACGTTTTACAACAGTACCGTCAACCGTTACTGTAGAGGATTGCCTTGACAACTGATTGAGATTATTGATATTGGTATTATTTAAGCATTCATTGCTTTCATGTGTGGGTATACAAATATATTAATATGAATGTTTTCATGGGTTGTAGATATAAATTAAAATCTTGCATGAATGAACCTGCAAATATGTTTATATATATATATGTGTGTGTGTAGTAAACACATTGTCCAAATTACTATGTAAAAAACTTTTTACACTTTTGATATGGAGTAAAATATACAATATACTTTCAAGTTATTCAAAAATTGTCAAGTTTTCAGTACTTACTACCATATTCCAAAAAAATAGTAATAAAAATACTAGAAAAATAAAAATTTATACAATTTTTTTTTATAACCATGGTTTTATTTATTACACAAGAAAATAGGCTTCCTCAAGTAAAAATTTCTACCAGAACAAGCATAAAAATACACACATATAATTAATTACAATCCAAGTAGATTTGAGAAACTATTTATTTAATAGAAAATTATATGATTGTGGCCTGCTGGTATTTTTATTGATATATATAGACACATATATATATACAATTGTTTTAAATAATAAATCCTCATATGGTCCATTTTCCTTTTCTGTTGTCTTTAGTTATAAAGAATTACTGCAGGAAGTGTGAAAATTAATCAATCTAATTATTATTATTAACAGATTGATTTTAATTTAACAAAATAAAGAAATTTCTTCTAATTTTTTGACACTTTGCAACAAATATTTAAAAGAATCTAACAGAAAAATGGGATCATTTTCTTTTATTTATACTAAGTGGGAGGGTGAGTCATTATTATAATAGCATTTACTATTTTAAATGATTGTATAGAATATGTTCACATTGTGAATCATTATATTTACATATTTTTTACTTAATATTTGTTACAAATTTAAAAAAAAAAAAGAAGAAATTTCTTTACTTTATTAAATCAAAATTAACCTGTTTAATAAATATCTTACAATTAATAATTGGATTAATTAATTTTCACACCTTTTACTTTAATTATTCAAAACAATCTACTTTATAACCAAAGAAAACCTAATAAGAAAATGAGATCATTTTCTTATTATTAGTATTATGGAGTATTAAAGTGGGAGTGTGTGCCATTTACTAAAACAGCATTTATTATTTAAAATATTTGTATAGAATGTTATATATATAATCTGTTAAATAAAAAGCAATGATAGTTGATCCATGAGCTTATAATGAACGTTTTGGAATTTACAGTTGAACTACTGATTTGTTGTAATCTGTTTAATTTTATGTTAGCCATTCTTACTTCTTCATGATGTATATCACATAAGATATTTTGTTTAAAAAATGAGCTTTATTTTTGCATTTATTTGGGTACTATTTTGACTTACTTTTATGTTGTCTATTTTCCTACTCTTTTCCTCACTCTCAATAATAGTAGTGTCTCACAAAAAAACTATGTTTTAGATTCTAAATGCTACACATATTATTGTCTGTGATTACTTAACTATTGAATAAAAGCATTTAAATATTTGTTTTTTCTTTTGTATTTCTGGTTACATATAAACTATGGTGGTTATAAAGACATTTTTTCACATATTTCTAGATGCAAAAAAGTTTAAAATTACTAATGTACAGCATTTAATGCATGATTTATGATTTACTTTATTAAATCCAACTTTTTGGCCCCAAACTCAGATTAAGCCAGTAAATTCACCCTGGCCAGTATGTATTGGTAAACAGCCTATTGATGTTTTATTATCACAAGAGCATTTGCTAAACAATAAAAGTTTTAGCAACAAGAATATTCAAAATGAAAATTAAATCTCAACTGATTCTTTCACTCATTGACTTAAAGATTGGTTAAAATAATGACCAATTAATAAATACAAATTAATTAATAGCACTGAGCTAGCTTTTGGCAAAACACTACCAGAATCATAGTGCTGAAAATGAAATTTAGAAATTTGTATTGCTTGCTTCTGTTTAGGTCTCAGTAAGGTACTACAAGACTCCTTTCAATTAATACAATTTTTTTTCCAGATTAAAATAAAGCCAAGTGATAAATATGTTTTCATAATAGACAAGTAAAATTCTAAACAGAATCCAAAAAATATTAAAAGATCTGACAAATGATAATAAAGATTATTAAATAAATTGGCATTTTTATCATGTAATGAAGTAATATTAATCGAATATGATGATGATGATTTTGTGAAGTTCCAATTAACAAAGTTGATAATTGTGCTGTTGTTGTCAGTTCAAATTATAATCTATGGAATGTACTTAAGGTTTTGAGTGCAATATGTATAAAGACTTTGTTTTGAAATTAATGTTTTAAAAAAAAACTCAATTTCTTTATTATCCAGTGGTGAAAGAAAAATCCTCAGCAGCAATAAAGTGGATGGTTGTCAACTTGAAAATATAAGCCAATTTAAATATCTTGATAGCTCTGTAAATAGAAAAGTGGACTTGGAAATTTAACAAGTTAAGTATAAAGTACTTTTTTATACAAAATTACTACTGCAACTAAATTAGCTGTATATCGAGCTATTACTTTATCTAATTTATTGTATGGAAGTGAAACATGGGCATCTGATTAAGTTATTGGAAAATTATCATTCAAGAATGTTAAACAAAAATTTAAAAATACAGTAGTCAGATTGTAAAACAATCAATATATTCTTCAACTTATTAGATGTAATATTATAGAGACAACTATAGTTAAATCACATCTTCACTGTATTGGACATACAAAAAAAAAAAAAAAAGGAATAATCTAAGACTACCTAAACGAGTAATTTCTGCCAAACTTGATCTTGGTTTCCTGAATAAGACAGGCCACATTTATGTTATAAAAATTATCTTAAAGGCATTTTGAAGATGTTCAATATTGATTAATTTATTTTGAGAGGATATAGTAGATAATAGAATACATTGGAGAGCTACAATTAGACATGGTGTTGAAGTACTTCAGAAAGAAATGGTTTCTGCAGAAGTTAAAAGACAACTTCGCAAAATGTCAAATAAACAAAAAAATGAACCAGTGTGTTTTATGTGTAGATATATTTGCGGTTTACAGGATTGGCTTGTAAAGTCATCGGAAAACCTATCTCTAATGAATTTAGAATATTATTATTATTATTTGTGGAGTTGGAATGGCTATACTCGTTTACGAGTGACTGATGATGATGGTAAGATGTTACATTGCATGTACTGACAATAATAGTTATATACATTATATAAGGCGGCATTATATAAATCCTTTAAATTTATTATTAAAAAAAATAATTCTGAAACACACACACACATTAATTATTAATGCAAATATTTTTACTTCTTTCATAAACTGCGATATATATATATATATTTTTCTAATAATCTTTTGTTTAATAAAAAGCTTTTAACATGTGCACTAACTTATAAACCGTTTACTTATTCCGCCTGACTCGTTTTGAATGATAGATATTTTCACACAATAAATTAATTAATGGAGTATTTTATATTTAATGTTATGAAACGTCACGGACGTTTAAAGTCGGTTCATGAAGAATTCCTGCAACCGGTTTGTCCTTACTTTTAGAGTGGTTTTAACAAATCAATACTATAATATTGATTTTTGTACAACAAAATCAAAGAAGTTAGAAACCAATAAAAATTCCTAACAAAGAATTTATCGAACCTTCTATAGCGGATTACAATTACGTTAATAAAAACTTTACTTTTTCATTTACAAAATTATTATTATTTTTAATTCTAAAAAGTTAGAAAGTACTTCGATATTCTTATATACAATTTTAATTGCTTTCTATCATTAATTTTTAAAGACTCTCCAATCGATGCTAAAAGGATTGAGACGTCTTTTGACTCTGTTTTCTCCACAATGCAAACATATAAAATATGTATGATTTTAAAAATAAAAGTATTGTACATCGTACATTGCAACATTTTTTTATTTTAATAAAAATCGGATATATAATTTTTAATATTGATATTTTACCTAAAAATATATTTTATTTTGAATTTCTTGGAGTAGTCTTAATCTTTTGCAGCTTTTTTTTTTTTTTTTGCGATATATCTTACAACATCAAAGCAGGAACGTTATCTTTAAAATTTGAGGTTTGGAACTCATAAATAAATAAATATTAACATATGATAGTATGGCAAAAAAGTCAGTTTATTTTGATCATCATAATAAGCAGCCCCTTGTAAACAGTATAATATTCTAACTGCAGAAAAGATAAAAAAACAAAGGATGAGTGTTAAGATGACTATACAATGAAATAATGATGCAGTGATTTAATGTAGTACTAACAGACTCTGAAGCCCAAGTTTATAGATTGCAACTCCTGCTCTGATATGTCCAATGGTTGTAATTTTTGTAAATTCTCAGCAATAAATCATTTGATTTATGCTATGATTTTAGTTGTTTGTTTGATATCTTGTTGGTTCAGCACAGAATACATATATTAGAGATCATTTATCTTTTCCACATGTATGTGGTCATGTGTATCAGTTCTATAATATGAACTGGATAGCTGTAGGGAGTTTGAATGTCTGAGTTTAAGTCCCTTATAATTACATTAAGTTTAGTGCAGAAAATATACATGTATTTAAATATTATATATATAATATACTGTATTTTTGGGTACAAGTTTGCATTGGCAATTTAGAATTTTAAAATCCCAAATTTCCTAAAAGAAAATAATATTTCTCTTTTTAAATATCTGATTGTATTTTTATTTTTTTTTGACAACCCAAGTTATATATATATTAAGTTAAAAAAATTAAAAAGATATAAAAAGAATACCAAAAAGTTGCTTTGATTTTTACTAAGATAATAAAATAAATTATTATAGCAAAATTAATTAGCTAAAATCACAGCATTCTTTCACTGTAATTAAAGATGGTGACCAAAAGGGAGGGAAATGTGATTTTGAAACAAAAATAAATTAAATTTTGTTAATGTTAACAGGTGTCAACAGGATATGTGTGGTTGACAAAAATGAGGGAGGCAGTATAAAAAGCGAATACATCTTGTGTCAAAAATCTTCATATTTTTTTGTCTGGTGTTATATGTGACCTAAAATAGCCATTTGGATATAAATTAATTTCCTCTGCAAGGTCATATAAAATGTGCCAAGCTACTCGCACCAATGGAATGAATCATTGTAATATGTGTGAGTAGAGAAAAGTTTATTAGCCAATATTTTCTTCCTTCCTGAAGTTATAATAATACTATGGGTGAAGCCTTTGCCCCTACAAGCTGTATGAAGAGTGTACAATGGATCTCACTCAGAATAAAAAAAATCTATGTATGGAAATGTACACTGTACTATACATGAACAATTAAACTTACCAGTAAGAAACTTTATTGCATAATTTAAAAGTGATCATTTTCTTGAACTATAATGATACTAATATTGTGTTGAGTCAGACTAATAAAAACCTAAATCTTAAAAGTAATAATTTTTAATAATCATTTAATTTTGATTTCATACTTTTATTCTCTTATTAATGTTATAAATATTTTAATTATGAATTAATAAACCTTCTGAATATAATTTACATTGTTGTTTATTAAGTTTGTTATTAATAGGATAAAATTATTTAAATTCAACAATTATTACTTTACCAAATAAATTACATTGCTGTATTAAAAAATACAATCTTCTGGGAATAGCAAATAATTTTATTGTAGTAACTAATAAAGATAGAGAATATACCAGTGAATTCGTGTATAGAATTCTGGCATCTTTCAAATAAATTGAAAGCTGGTTCTGTCATCATCTATTATTCAAGTTTAGTTATGTTAAGTGGGTTGCATGACCAGGAAAAATAATTGTGCTTAATAAAATTAGCAAAAATGAAAATTTGGTCACCGAATGTGAAGCATATAAATCATATAAAATCCCATGATACTATTGAATGGTACAATGGCATCCAACATAGTTGCTTATGAGCCACAACAGTGACCCAGAACATGAGATAAGATTAGATATTACAAAAAATAAAATTTTTAAAATAAATATTGTTTAAAAAAAAAAAGAATTGTGTATGTAGGTAGGGAAAAGAGTAGACAAAATGATGGGAAATAAAGTAGCTCGGAAGGAAAAGCGACAGCAGGGGAAAGAATATTGACAAATGTGTTAGTGAAATATAAATAATAAAATAAAAACTAAGCAAGAAATGCAAGATAGAAATAGAAGTGTATGGAATTAAGAAGTGAAAAAAGTAGTAAGACCATGGAAGAAGACAAAAAGGAAGAGATAAAAAACATGGAGCCATTAATAAAAATATTAAATAACTGATAATAGAATTTAAAAAAGAAATTAAAAAAAGAAATAAGCAAGTTCAAAGTAGAAGTCAGAGTAGAAATTAAAGAAATGAGAGAAGAGTTGAGAAAAGTTGTAGCTAAGAAGATAGTAAAAAGGGAGAGAATATAGAACCAGGGGAAATAGAAGGAGACAAGCAAGAGAATCCAGAGATGAAGGTAGTAGAAAGTAAAAAAAATGTGCCAAGAGTAGTTAACCCATTTTTAAAAATAAAAATGTTTTATGGGCAAGATGAAGAATCACCAATGGACCACATAAATAACCTCAAAAAGTATTTTGCAATGAAATGATGTCCAAAGATGTCAAATTGAAAATGGCCATGAATCATTTACAGGGTGAGGCACAAATATGGTAAGAATCCCTGCTCAAAAATCCAGAGAATTTTACACAATACACTCAAGCATTAGCAAAAACTTACTGGAACAAGGACTACCAGGAGGGAGTCAAAAATAGGGTAGCATGCAAGGAAGAGGAATGGTATGTACCCTTCTTTAGGAAACAGGTGGTGACACTCAAGGCACTGATAGGGTGTCAAATGACAGAAAAACAAATCAAGATCATCCATAGGAATTTTCCCAACATAGTTGGACATCTGTTAATCAGCATGGGGTGTGAAACTGTCAAACAGATGGTGGAAATGTTAAGTGCATTTGATAGCAATAAAGGTGGGGTTGAACAAATGGTTAAATACATTAACAAAATACTGAACCAACAGGATGAACTCCAGCTTAATACTTTGATGTTTGCAGATATTTTAGAAAATAAAATAAAGGATAAGGATTTCCCTGCTAAAAATAAAGGAATAGGTATTCATGCAAGATCTTCATCCTCAGGGGAATGATTAGAAGTCAAGATAAATACAAAGATGAAGATCTTGATGTAAAGTTGAGAGACTGGTGTGAGCAGCATAGAGAAACACTCTATCAACATCACCTCAAACATCTTCAGTATATCCAAAGAGATATTAATAGACCAAAAACCAAATGGACTTAAACTCTGCAGACTATAGACATGGTTTAATAATAAATGAGATCAAAAAGTTATTAGAATAAAGATTTATTCAGTTAGGAAAAATAAGCTGAGTGTCAGTGGGGACTGGGGATGTGCATATGAAAGTAAGGGAAAATAATAGCCCAAAAATTCATACACTTCATTAAGTATGGTAAGACCATCCTTAAATGCCAATCAAGCTAATAGTAGCAGGCTTCTGAAAAAGAGAGGGGGCAGACTCTCACCATGGCAAAATTGGCCTCAAAATGGATGAGCAAGGCTCCAATGTGGTCAGATGTGGGCTCTTTACCATATGCATCCCATGAACATGGAAATATTGTTTGTTTGCTGCACCATAATAAACCCCTAAATTATGAGCTTCACAGCCGCCCACCACATAGGACAATCAGCAGACAGATAGATCAGCAAGAGAAAAAAAGGGGGGATTGATAAATTAAAAGTTATTAAGAATAAAAAAGGCTAAAAACCTTATTCTATTTATTCCATCAACCATGGAGGTGTTGTACCATATTTTTGGATACAAGTTTGCACTGACAATTTACAATTTTAAATTACCCAATTCCCAGAAAGAAAACAATAATTTTCTTTTTAAGTATATGATTGTATTTTATTTTGACATCATAAGTTATATATTTTTTTTTAAGTTAAAGAAATTAAAAAGATGTAAAGAGAATAACAAAATGTTGCTTTGATTTTTGCTAAGATAATAAAATAAATTCTTATTGCAAAATTAATTAGCAACACTTTAAAGTTAAAATCACAGCATTCTTTTAGCATAATTAAAGATGGTGACCAAAGGGGGGAAAAGATGATTTTGAAACAAAAATAAATTAAACCTTGTTAAAGTTAACAGGTGTCAACAGAATATGCATGGCTGACAAAAATCAGGAAGGCATTATAAAAGTGAATAAATCTTGCACCAAAAATCTTCACCTTCTTTTGCCTGGTGTTATCTGTGACCTAAAATAGCTATTTGATAGAAATTAATGATTTTTTCTGCAAGGTCATATAAAATGCACCAAGCCACTCTCACCAATGGACTGAATCGTTGTAATATGTGTGAGTAGAGAAAATTTTATTTGCCAATGTTTTCTTATTTCCTGAAGTTGTAATAATTCCATAAGTGAAGCCATCACATCACCTATCTGAAGCTTTGAACCCTGGACTACTTTCAAGCTGTAAAAAGAGTGTATAATGGATCCCTCTCAGAAGAAACCCATGCATAGTAATCTATATTGTACTATACATGAACAATTAAACTTACCGGTAAGCAACTTTATTGCATAATTTAAAAGTGATCACTTTCTTGAATTATAATGATACCAATGCTGTGTTGAGTCAGACTACTAAAAATGTAAATCTTAAGAATAGTAATTTTTAATAACCATTTAATTTTGATTTTATACTTTTATTCTCTTATTAATGTTATAAATATTTTAATTATGAATTAATAAACCTTCTGGATATAATTTATATTGGTATTTATTTAAGTTGGTTATTAATAGAATAAAATTATTTAAATTCAACAATTATTACTTTACCAAATAAATTGCAATGCTGCATTAGAAAATACAATCCTCTGGGTATAGCAAATAATTTTATAATAGTAACTAATAAAGATAAGGGGAAGCCAGTGAATTCTCATATAGAATTCTGGTGCTTTTCAAATAAATTGAAAGCTGGTTCTGTCCTCAACTATTATTCAAGTTTAATTATATTAATCAGATTGTTTGCCCAGGAAAAATAATTGTACTTGATAAAATTACCTGACATATCCGAATGAGGGAATTATCAAATCAAATGTAATTTGGTCACTGAATATGAAGCATATAAATTGTATAAAACCCTAAGATACTTCTGGATGCTATAATATATATAAACATTAAAATCAGTCAATACTTTGTGATTCTCAATATCAATAACAATCAACAATCTCATCCTGTTGTCAAGGCAACCACTTTTTAACAATAACAACAGATTGAAATTGATGATTACTATTCATATTGAGATTATCTAAGTGTTGACTGATTTAAATCATTAATTATAAACCCATTGTCCTTGAGAATTATGACACTTTTATGTATATCTATTTAGAATATATCGATGGTGGCAAAATCATAAAACCAATTAACATGTTCTTTCACTTGCTGCAAATAATGATAAAAAATTCTACAACTGCAAGAGGGCATCTTTAATGAATGGTGCATGTGAAGCAAATAAAGTTTAACATATATGTTAAACATTTTTTATTAATGAAATTAAGTTATGATTTTCATGAGTAAACATAAAACTGTTAAGTGATTACATTTTAGTTTACAAGAATCAAATGCTTTGCATTCTAGCTTTGTCACCAACTAATTCAGATACATTTATCATTATTAATAATTATTTTTAAACAAGAGATTACCCCTAGCCCATATATAAAAAAGGCAAAGGAAATTATTCTTTAATTTTACATAGGCATTTTTAATTTTGTAGAATTATTGTAATGGATTTTGTTCATATATATAATCAAAATTATTCTAAATTCACAACTCAATCACACTTTCCAAGAAAATAAACACTAAAATATTACCAATGGTTTCACTGCTACAAACAGACTTCTCAAGTGTAAAGAACTACAAAATAACAACACATTTAAACTAAACATTACCCACAATTCCACTTACTTCCCACATAACTGTAATATAAAGTTTTAATAATAAAGATTGTTTAATTCTACTTTTCATTTCATTTCTGTCAAAGAAGACAACCTTAGCTTCATCAAAATTAATAGGGTCACCAAAAGTAGGGTTAGAAATAAATGTCTTGGTTCTCTTTGTATATCATTGAAAAAGATACAGGCCAGGATTATTAATTTTGATGAAGAAAAGGTTATCTTCTTTGAGAGAAATGAAATAAAAAGAAGAATTAAAGAATCTTTACTATTAAAAATTTATGATTCTGAAGCAATTAACTGATTTAAAAGTTCTTTTAACATTAAGGATGGAATTGTGAGCAATGTTTGGTTTAAATATTTGTTAATTATCCAGTTTTTTGTTGTTAATTAGATAACGCTCATCATCTACATATTTTCCAAATAAATAAAGCATGGTCATATGATTTTTATGTTGTTTAAAAGAAATATTCTTCACTTCATTCATTTGCACTATTTCCATAGTAACATTTTATTCACTTGGAATATAAGTAGAGGCAATAAAATCCCTTTGTTATTTAGTCATATCAACAATAAATCATTTTTATAACTTTTTTCTTTTGGTTAATGATTTTAAGAATAGTAATTATTATAAACAATGAGGATTTCCAATTCCTCTACAAGCTTTGTGATAAATGCTTAGCCAGAGCCAGCACTTAAAATATCTCTGTCACAAAGCTTGTAGAGGAATTGGCAATCCTCATTGTTTATAACTTTCAAACTTAAAAGATAGGGTCATGTGATCTATGGCTCTTATTTTGACTAGTAATTATTATATCTTGTTAAAACCCTGAGATAAATGTCATCTAATTAATGCAACATAAGAATTTAGAACCTACTTGTTAGCCTTGATAAAATATGTAAATATAGAGAATCAATTCAATGGTGTTTAACATACACTTTAGATGCAGAAAAGAAGAATCAGCCATGACATATTAATACTGCTGATCTTTGATACAGATCTACATATCAGTGTATTTTATTTTAAATCTTGATAAAGAGTCTCATACTGTAATGAAGCCAGAGGAGTGTTTTATTCTATCCTCTGCCTTTTAAAAAGATGGATCTTATTTTGAATAATACAGATTTTTGTGCTTCTGTTAATTAATTAATTTCATCTCTAATAATAATAAAGATATTTGTATCATTTTTTTTAATATTAGTATTTGGATAAATATAAATTAGCCATTGAAATATGGAATATAAATATTTGGTCAGATGAGAAATACAATCATTTATTTTGTTACAAATAAACATCAAGCAACAAACTCAGAAGTGTCTTAGACAGGGGTAGTGATACAAATGGGTTGGTAGAGATAACAGTAATATGCAAATAAATAAAATAAGGTATTAAAATACCTTGCAGTTTTAGAAAGGCTACATGATGGAAAGAGGGATAAGCATTCTAGCTATTAAATAAATAAAAAACAGAGTTTTTATATACATTTTTAAAAAAAATTGTATACAAAAGTGAGTAGATAATTTATTATAAATATATATATATGATTACTCAAGCGAAATCAAAAATGGAACCTCAGGAAAGTAAAACTGACTCATAATAAAAAATTTGAGAACATGATTATTAATGTGCTAACAGAATTGAATAAAAAATAGACATACAAAATGAAGACCTTAAAATAAATAAGGAGATTGTAGAAAGCATGTTCACAGAATATAGAGACCAAATGAAAAAAACAGAATGAAGGATTGAGAAAACAAATAAAAAATTTGTTTACAGAAATAAAAGATGATAGAAACAGCTGATAGAGGAAATTAGAGGAAATAAACAAGAAAATGTTGTGGTAAATGAAGCAGATAAAGCTAGTGATAAATACCCAACTGAATGAGTTTAAAAAGTTTAATATATTGATAATCTAAATAATTTTAACATAGAAATCTTAAAAGGTGATGCATGCATTATAGCTGACTGGATTTTTAAATGCACACATAATAAAGATGAACTTGAAAAAATATCTGATTTGGAAAATGAATTAAGTTATTTAAATCTTATAAAAAATGGATTTTAAAGAAAAATCACTTTAATAGAGTCAAATATAAAAGTATTTTGTTCAGTAGAGTGTATATTAAAAGTACTAAGAAACTACTTAGATTAAAATTTAGAGAACTAGAAAAGAGAAATCCAGAGTTTAAGCAAATAATTAATCTATGTAAATGGTCCAATAAGAAATTATGTTCAAGAACTCATTATGTAAGGATGAGAGTAAAAAGTAGAGTTAGAAAGTACAAAATAAAATATTCATTTTTAAAACAAAATGAATCAGAGTTACTATATGATAAATAAAAGGTAATATAGTTCATTCCATGTGAGGACCTGCATATTGATTGAAAAATAGTTAGAAAGGCAAAGTTTAATCCTTCTATGAATAAGGATGGCATTTTAGTTGATGACTTTGGGCTTGGTAATGGGTACTTTATATAGGAGAATAAACAAATAATTTATATAGTTCACATTATAAAAGTAAATACTAGTGAGCATAAAAAAATGATTACTTTTTAAAAAATGGATGGGACTGTTCAAATGCTAAAATAATAGTTAAAAAAAAAACGACATGGCAAATGAGCTTTATATAATTCAATATTGAATGGTTCTTAAACCAAAGAAAGTACTGCCTTTATACTCTCAATGTTTGATAGAAATTTCAGGATTATTTGTATCACATTGAAATCAGGCTAATAAGAAAATTTCATACTTTACTTTCCAACAGTGTCGATAAATGGTTAAAAAAGGGATTAGGGTTCAGAATTTAAATGAGATCACTCTATTCTTTGCATTGTTAATTAAGCATGTAAAAGAAAACACTATATAGTTTGAAACCAAAATTAATTTTATGAATTTATCGATGGTTGATCATGCTGCTTTCTATACTGATCATGGCTGGAAAGTGTTTCATTGTTTTGAGGTCGTCATGTTTTATTGATACTCCAGAATTCTTATCTCAGAATGTTCCCAATCTTATTATATTTATATTTATCAGTCTCCAAATCTCAAAAGTGAGATAGTAATAGTATTATATTTGTCAATCTCTGCCTCAAGAGGGAGCTAGGCATAGTTTTATATGTGTCAGTCTCTAAATCTCATAATAGAGCAAGTCTTTATTTAAAGGGATTATTATCTGGTTTAGTTGATATTATATTTGTGCTCAAGCTAGCTCTCTTGGTGTTCACATTACATGATACACTCATTGTCGGCAGGAGACTTCTTTGTTTGTCTCAACATTGCAAGCAGATGATCAAGTCTAATAAATGCTTTTTATGAAATTAATGAAATAATTTTTTATATGAATACCAATGTACTGGATTTGTAAAAATGACATTATTTGTTATGTTTATACCAGCTTGTAAGTCTGTTTTTAAAGAAGTATGACTAAGCATGCCATTATTGCAAAATTAAAAGAACATTTTTTTAGAGTAGAAATAAAATCGGGTGATGTTTATGGCTAAATTGACTTTATTTTATTCCTAAATGGAGCAGGGGCAAATGTAACTCACAACAACTAAATTTATAGACATTGTTTTGTGTAAATATTTTTCTTTATTACAAAATATTAAAAGCCATGTATATAAAATAAATTTTCAAGTGATTGAAAATGATAACAATACATGTAAAACTAAAATATATTATATATATTTTTTATTTTAAAATAATATTACTATTATAAATAAAAGAAACATTGCTATAGAAACCAGTACAATTACTGGGGGGGGGGGGTAAAAACGCTACAATTGTTGGCATTTGCAAAAAGGGAGGAAAGGATTGTTACTTCTTCATCATGTCTTTTATTGAATAGAAATCAATAAAATTTGTAAGGATTATTTACGTGAACATCATGCATTTTTTGGAGTAGAGAACTCTCCAGAATGCTTTTCCTGACATTTCTAACATTATAGGTGAATATGGAGCTGTAAACAAAAAAAGTCTTAAAATTCACTTTGATCCTGCGGATCTCATCACTATTTAATGTTGAAGAAATATTTGACATTTACTTTCTACAAAAAGAAAACTAGCCATTTAAAGTGATTATCCCTTAAAAATGTACTTCTACAATTAATCTGCTTCGATTTGTATTGATGGTCATAGAAAAATTGCAATGGAGGTTCTCATAGGAAAAACTGCAATGGAGTGAATCAAAAGAAGTTAAAATATTAGTATTGAATAGCAGACAGTCAAAATTGATGATTTCAATGGCAATACATTCACATTTATGATGACAAAAATATACAAATATATGTGAGCTCATGATAATTAACTGAACTTTCTATAGCTATTCACAATGAATTATTGTAAGCTACAAACATTTTCCCCTTCTCGTGTGTGATCGTCATGTACTTTTTTAAGTGTAAATATTTAAATACATGTTTATTATTATTATTATTATATAATTCTATTTGTCAATTAAAGTTATTGTTGTTGTTAATAAAATTGTTATCCATCATTTCTCATCTGAAGTCCAAGCTGATTATTTAATTTTGTTCATGTAACGATCAAGAAATATAAATGAATCTGCATGGAAACTTGTTTTTATGTATGTTCAATTTGATTATTGCTAGTTACTTATAGATTTGTTAATTAAAATAAATTGCATGTAATCACTTTCAATCCAAAGCATAAGATAAAACTTTTTAAAAGAAAAAAAAAACAGATTGACAGTATTTTATTTACTTTAATAAAGCAATGTTGGAGTATTAATTTAGAATAGTACATAGTAGTAACCACTGAGAAAAGTTTATATTTATATAAATTAAACTCAGTGTATAATCTTTAAATAACAAAACATGCAGATATGTTTAATATGTGAAATAGACTATAAGTTTTTTAGGATTTAAATGTTTTTGTAATTAAGTTTTATTTAAATAAATTCAAAGCAAATGTAAGCTGATTGCTGAGAATTATAAATAAAGGTAGCTTTATAATGAAAGTTTGATATGTAAAATCTTTTAAAGTCGTTTTATAATAGAGTGAAATTGAAAAATAATTAGATTATTATTAAGGAATGGATTACATTCTAGCATTATATTCAAAATAAAAAAAAAGTTGTTTCCAAAGTTTTTAATGTACAATTACATCTCTTCTAATCTTGAATAGATTATTAATACTAAGATTAAATAAATAAAATTGATAATTATCAAACCAGATTTCATTTTATGTGATGGACTTAACTTTTGAGATATTTACTGCTATAAAACTTAAGATTTGATTGTCACAACATTTTAGGCAACATATTTGCCAATATAATCAAATCTAATCCTCAATTTAAATTCAGTTTTTTTTTTTGTTAAAAGAAAGACTCTTGGCATTATTGTTAACTTCATAAAATTAGAGTTGTAACTAATGAGTCAAATGATAGGAAAAAAAACATTAAGAAAACCTTATTCATTGCTGATTCTAATATTATATTGATTAGAAATTTAATACTGAGTATATTCTAAAATTTTTCTGTTTTGTTATTTATTTTTTAGCAATTGACTGCTATAAATCTTGTGTTTTGCATAGAAAGACAACGCACTATTAATATATTCTAATATGTTTACTGGTGATTTACACACACACACACATATATATATATATATAATTTGTCAGCTGACATATAGTATTTGGTTTATAGTCTAACTCTTAAAAAATAATAATAATTATTTTAGAATTAATCAAGATTTATTGAAGAACATTTCTTGGTATATATAAAATTGGGTATATGAGATTTAAATAAAGCACTAAAGAACAAATACTTTTTAAACATCTCTGCATAGATAAATAATGAAGAAAAAGAATCAATTATAAGTCAATTCTTACCAAATCAGTGGACTTCAAGGCAGTGAAAAATTTTGTAGACTTCATTCTCTAAATTAGTCTCCAGTTAACAATAGCTAAACATCCATTTATTAATCAATATTTTGATGACTAGCTATGATTGATACAAAATAGCTATCAAAAATCAAATCGTAAAGTTGCTTATAAATTTTTTGCTATTTAAAAAAAAACCCATATTTGAACCTATGTCCTGGGTAATGCAGTAGATAAACTAACGAGTACAACACATTTGTTTTGCAATTTGTTATAAATTCAAAAGTTTAGCTATTAGTTTTAAACTGTCTTATAGTTAACCTAAGAAAATAATTAATCTGCTTTTAGATTTTAATTGAATCAATATTAACTTACCAGCAATCGTGTTAGCTCAGCAGGAAACCAATTTCCGATTTTTGTTTTATTTCTAAGGTTTTATAATTAATGATTTTTACAAAAGTTAAATTAAAGGTTTAGAAATTATTGTATTCTATAACATTCTGTTGTAATTTAGTTTAAGAAAATGTAATAAGTCATATATTTCGATTTTTTCTTTTGATACATAAATTTTGTCTTTGAAACATTACACACAGAAACTTGTAAATACTTACATAGATACACACACATTCATATGAACACACACATAATATACGGTTTAGTGCATATTAGTTATATCTGTGTTTATCCTTTTGAAATGGGGTTCAAATTCAAATAAAATTTGAAAATATTTGCAGGTTTCAAATAAGTCTAGGTCTTTCTTTTAAGTAACTGGCATATTGTTAGTGGTAAACTAGTATCAGTATTAATTCTCATCTCACAGAATCTCATCTTTCTACTGTTTCTCTGTAAAGAAAACAATTGATATATTGTAGCCAACAGTGAGCTATTTAAAAGTTATTTTACATACAAATTATAATAATGGTACTGACAATCATTATCATCTGAAATAATAAAAACAGATATCATATTGATATTTAATGTACTGAGTATTTCATTATTATTATGTCATCTATTCATTGCAGAGATTTAAATTGATTACTAAAACGCAATAAAACCTCTAAATATTATATTTATTAAATTTGATTACACATCTCATTTATACCATCATTAAATAACAAAGTAAGTAAAAAATAAAACCATTTATTAAATTTAATTAATATCTTGTTTACATTATCATTCAAATACTAAGCAAATCAAATTGAAAATATTTCATCTGCTTGGCAATTGAACAATGTTGTAAAAAGCTTAATTAAGTTTATACATTTATATCCACATGTGAGGAGGGGTGTGTGATTCCAAGAATATTTTGTCATTTAATATATTAAAAAAATCATAGTGTTAATAATAATTATATAATATAATTTAATTTAATCCATTTCTAAAAACACTGAATTTAGTAACTACTAGTAATTTATTCATGATTAAAAAGTAATATTTACTTTATTGTTTAACATTTAAATAAAGTGATAAAAATATATTAAGTATTTATATTCTTTGTTTATATAAAAATGAAAGTGTACTGAGTTATGTTTCTAAAAGAATCTTTATAATTTAAGTAGAAAAAAAAATTATAATAGAAAGGAAAATAATTTTCTGATTACGATACTGCATAATTTTTACTACAGAAAAATAAAGAATCATGTCTAACAAAAAAGAAATAAAATTACACAAAATATAATATTTAATCAATATTCAAAACTAAGAAAAAAATTTAATAGTTTTATATTAAGAGAAAAATATATTTTATAAAGTCCTGTTGATCATCATTTCATTTTTATTAAATACTTTTGTGTGACATTCCTAAAATTTCTGTATCCACTACAAGAATCATTATTTAGTTTCTATTTTTATTATAATTAAATGGTTTTTTAAAAAATATTCTCATATAAACATTATATTTATGATTTTGTCAATAGATGGAATTTACAGTCAGGCAAAAAATAGTCTTTGAAAAAAACCATAGAAAGTTAACTAATTTTTATTTTTTTAATTTAAAATTGTTTTATATTTAATATTTATAAATACATAATTGTTATTAATTTATACAATTTATTTTTTATTACAACTTGGGACAAGAAGCATGTAATTATGTTAACATATATTTTGTTAAATTTTTAAAATATTTTTATTTATTTTTACTATTTTTGAATATAAAATGATAAAATATATTTTTATTTGATGACATATTTACTAATATTAGTTTATTGAAGGATCACATATACAAAAGAAATAACAATTGAAGAACAATCTTTTACAGATTATATATCAAATAAATTTATTAGTGCCTACATGTTTTGTTAATGCTATATTTTCCTATATGGAAAAAACAATATTTTTTCAAAGAATAATTTTTTTATTTGACCACCTAAATTATATATTTACTAAATATTTTGGAGTTCATTATATATATTTAATGTTTTATCAGGTATATGATGTAAATAAAGTAGTTTACATCATATAACCATGAACACATTAAATATATATATATATATTATTAATCTCGATGGGGAGAAAATGTTTTATCATTTCATAAAAAAAGAAAAATTGTTATGTGATTTTATATTTTTATTTGAGATCTTATGGTTTTTCTTTGAAAAGTTAACCTTGACAATGGTGGATGCTATTACATCGAAATATGGGAAGTAAGCAAAAATATCACACAGTTGAACCCAAAAACTACTTTATATATATATACAAAATTTATAAAAACAAACTAAAGATTATAATAAATTAAATTTGGTTTATCAAACATTCACAATATCTAATATATGTATACATTATTCACTTTAATCATTAGCTTATATATGTAATTATACATTATTGTTAATGTATTTAATTTTGTTGAAAGTACATGGAAGATAATCTCTATGATAGATTATATTTATGTTTATTAGAAAAAAATATATATTTATTAATTTGTAGATTTGCTACATTTTTTTATTTATTTATTTATTTTATATACAAAATTGACAAAGCATATGACACACTTCAATGAGAAGCTATAAAGATACACAGAAATTATTACACGCTAAGCACTTTTGAGGCCTTTTGCCTCATATTCATAGAGGTACTGTGAGCTGCAGAATGAGGAAATATGGCCTATTTCCTCATTCTGAAGCTCACAGTACCACTATGAATATGAGGCAAAAGGCCTCGAAAGCGCTTAGCATGTGGTAATTTCTGTGTATCTTTATAGATTCTCATTGAAGTGTGTCATACGCTTTGTTAATTTTGTATATTAAATTATCAAATGAGAAGTCTTAAAATCTTTAATATTTTATTTATTTTATGAAAAAGATTATTTCAAAATAGTATACAGGATTCTAAAATATGAAGATGAAATAGTGATAAAAATATTAAATATAATATTGAATATTTAATTGGGTAGTTTGCTTTAAATATAAATTAAATAATTATTACACTAGAGTAAAAAAGTAATATTTGAATATATTGTATAACATTTAAAAATAAAAATTTTATAGTTCATTCAGTCTTAACGTGGACATTTTTATGATACATAACAGTCCATCATTACCTATATTTTATTTTATTTACAATGCATTATGGGATTACAAATTAAATAAATTTGTTCTTATAAAAAAGTAAATTCATAATAAAAAACCTGATCTGTTTTTTTTTAATCTGTAAAAGTCCTTCACTTATCTTTTTTAAAAACTTCTACTTGTGGTTGGAATAAATTTTTGATATTTTATTTGACCAAGTTTACATTTATTTTTTATTATACTTTTAGAAATTTTGAATTATTCATTAGAAATGTATATTTCCAAATGAAAATTATTTTTAAAACTATTAATTTAATTTTGCAAATATAAAAAAAATTTAAATTTAAATAAATAGTAACATTTATAAAGAACAATTATTTTTCTTATTGGACAGATTAATCACATTACTAATAAAAACAAATAATAATAAAAACAGAATTGTTTTAACTTAATTTATAAAACTTTTTTTTTCAGATTACTTAAAGCACACAAAATTTTATTTCAAATTTAAAATACTATTTATATTTTATTATGTAATTTTTCAGCCAATTATAAGTCTGTAGTATGACCATAGTTATAGATATATTTTGACATGTTTTCTAAAAAGTAAGTTTTTTCTAATTAAATCAGTTCTAGTCACACTATTCTGCCAAAAAATATTAACCCTCTTGTACTGTGCTAGAATTCTGACAGATATCTTTGTTCTCATTTACTTGAAGCTTTCAATATTTATTTTAATATTAAATCATTATTATTTATCAGATTATAATAAATTTGATCCCATTTAATATATATTTTTGTTTAGAAATTAAATAAATTTTAAAAAATCACATTTGATTTTCAGAATTATTTTAAAAATTAGAATTTAATCAAAACAATGTGCTGTTTCAGCATCAAATTTCAGATGAAGCAGATTCAATTTACAAAATGAACAAAATCTGTGTTTGATGTTTGTTTTTAAAATCTGAACAAATTATTTTTAATATCTAGTAAATCTATCAATTTACACTTTAAAAGTTTAATTTTTTTTTATAATTTTTATGATATTGCTAAATGTTATAACAAACTATTGAGTGATGTGATTTCTAGATAGTTGTATTTCCCATGACCATAATAATCTCTAAGGTAACAATATTCAGAAAAATATATTCTTTTATATTTAAAAATAAAACATTTTTGTAAAAAATAAATATGTAATAATATATATTCTTTGATTTCCAATAATTATTATCTAATTATTATACAAAAATGATCATAAACTAATCAAAAGTTCAAGTTTTTAAACTATTATAATATTTTCTCGAAGTAATCTCGCAATATTTGGGATCACTAAACACATAATAGATACCTATTATCTTAGACTTTGAAGATCCACTTATTCAATTATCCTGATAACTTTTGAATTTATTTTTAAATTAAAATATTAAAAAAAATGTATGTGAATTTTAAAGCTATAAAAAAAAAATCACAAAATTTTTCCACAGAGGGCAAAAAATGTAAGTACAATTTCTTAACTCCTGATCTGAGAAAGTTTCATAATTAAAAATGCAATGGTTAAACAAATATTTTGTGAAAAATAAAGCATAAATATATAAATAAATTATGGAAAATATGTTTTCATTTTTAAATTCCAACAAAAATATGATTATGCTTGCCAATAGCATTAAAGATAGAAACAATTGGATGATGTTGATGTGATGCAAGGTATGCTAATAAATTTATTCATGAACAGTCAACATAATCCTGTGTCATAACCATTTCCTCTAAGACTCATAATAGAGTAAGGTTTTATTTGTACATGCTATTATTAATTTATATGTGAGGTAATAGAATTTATATTGGGCTTAAATAAGGTAGATCTCTTGTTGCTCATGTTGCACTGTAGACTCATTACCAGTGATGCATTTCTTTTTCTATCAGTAATGTGAGTGGCTGGCCAGATCCAATGAGTAACTCAAGTTAAATTAAAAAAAAACAAATGTCATAATTTTTGAAAATATTACACATACTAAAGATGATAATTTTTTGTTTTATGAATACTAGCTTGTAACTTCATTTAAAAAAAATATGGCTAAGTATGACATAATTGTAAATGTAGAAGAAAATTTTAGAATTGAAATAAAATTGAGTGATGTTCAATACTAAATTGACTTTATTTTATTCCTATTTCTAATTGGAGGAGGGGGAAACATAACCCCTCTAACATAGGTCACATCTATGATTGTTAAAAAATAAGTACAAAAAGGTCATTATGTGTTTAAGTACTTTCTAATAAATTTATTTATGTATTTTTAAAAGGAAATTATAATGTATTAATTAGTTAAGAAAAAGATAATAATTTGTGAGACATAAAAAGTTGATTTCTTGGTTTATTTTAGGATAATAATTTGAAAACATAATTAATTATTTTTAAAATATTAAGTTGCTATTGAAATTTAGAGAGTTGCCAGATAATGAAGAAGAAAACAGATTATTGTGTCAAGCATTGGTGGCTGAGTGGTCAGCACAGCTGCCTTACAAGCAGTTGTCCCTGGTTTGCAGGTTCACTTCCCGGCCGAAGCTTTGACACATGAAAAAACAAAACAGATTATTGTCTGCTACATAAAAATTCAAGAGATTAGTTTTATCTTCTTGTTGCTTATAAAAGTAGAGCTTTAAAAATGATTGGATTCTTACATATTAGTAAATGTTTATAATGATGGGGTAAAAAGTTATAGGTGAACTGCAAATTCATCTTTTTGGAAATGTAGATTTCTTCACGGATCTGTAATACTACTGTAATAATACTGAATGATGACTAAATATATCATATTTGTGGATGCTGTTACAAAATTGAATGATTAAATGAATAAGTAAATTTAGAAATCAATTATGGATTGCAAGAAGAAATGATTGAGGAAAAGAAATATTTACACATTTTATATGCCTTTGATTTTTTTAATTATAAATCATAACAACAAAGAGATTATCTCCCAAAAAAATTCTTTAGAGTAATAAATATATAACTATGAGTATATGTTCATTATGGCCAGAGATTTCAATTTTACTGTCTAAAAAAGTTGAGCTCAATAGAAAACAAAAATAAGATAAATTTGGATTAGAATGACTTTATTGAATGAATAATAGTTTGAATTATAGTATCAAAAAAAGTTTTGTTTTTCAAAATGTTCATTTTCTGTTTAAGTAAAAATTAATATAATGATTGTTTTTTCTCTCTTGATTATATAGTTAAATTCAGAGATATCCTAGAATGAAAAGATTAATTTTAAAATATTTTCTGCCATGTATATTCCATATTTCATTGTATTAATTATATAAATGTATAAATAAAAAAGTTATATTATTTATATTCTATTGTTGTATTAAATAAATTTCTTATTATCATTCAGAATATTTTCTCATTAAGTCTTTCATCTGACTTTCAAGTATATTATTTTTATATTTACATCAGAATAATATTATAAATGTGGGGAGAATGATGATCATAAAATATGGCTGGATATGTGTACAGACTTGTACTGAATGTAAGATGCAATCTGCTCTATATATATATTCATCATTTATCTGTGAAAATATTAAAACTTCTTATTTTTTGTAATTATTACACATATATTATGTAAAAATAATAATGAATATTTAATTAACTATGCAAAATATCAATCTTTTTTCTATTCCAAAAATCTTCTCAAAGTAGTATCACAAATGATGTAGAGATTGATGAATAAAGAAGAGCGACGACTAAAATACTTTAGTCCATCACTTTTCAATTATACTAGTCTCTTTAGACCTTTTTAAATTAAAAATTCAATATTTGAAAATACACAATTTTGCTTTTTTTTTTTTAAATCAAACTATCTAAATAATTGGCTGTATAAGTATGATTTAAGCATACATGACAATAATGAGTTTTTCCCAGAGATCTCCATGTTAAAGATATGCAGAATTAGTATACATATATTATGCAAAGTTGGCCATTCATATAAGAAATTAATGTTGCATGGGTTAATACGATTTTTTTTTTTAAATTTTAATTAATATAGGGTATATGAGCACAGACTTTCACACCACCCACCTCTCTCCACTCTATCTAATAACACTGATACACCTAAACACATATATGCTAAAAAGATAAATAATCACCAATATACGTATTTCATGCTAAACCAGCAATCATCAGTTGGTCCAGACTAGCATGAAATACGTATATTGGTGATTATTTATCTTTTCAGCATATATGTGTTTAGGTGTATCAGTGTTATTAGATAGAGTGGAGAGAGGTGGGTGGTGTGAAAGTCTGTGCTCATATACCCTATATTACATATATATAGCCACAGGTATATAACAAGCCCGTGTTTCAGTTATTAAATTTTAATTGTAAAATAGTATTGAGGATTGCAATTATGCTGTAAGCAGAGATAGTTTCTATTTGTTTTTATATATTTGTATTTTGAAGAGTTTATTCCAGAATTTTTTGTATATATATATATTAAAAATAATAATGGATTTATAAAATATAACGAATATTTTTATGTGATAACTTAGAAAAAATTTCAACTACAATTTAACCAAGCAACAAATAATTAAAACTGATGATACTAAGTGAAACCATTTGCATGACTCAAAATAAAACTGCTCTTGGCTTAAAATTCTAGCGGATATAATTCTAAGTCAAATATAAAACCTTTTAAATGGATCAAGTATTTATATTTAAGTTACATCTTTTATTTCAAAAATATAGGGAATTTAAACACAGATTTTCAAACAGCCTTCAACTATCCACACTATCTCATACTACTGATACACATGACCACACACATTTAGAAAAGATAAGTAATCCCCAATATATGTATTTTGTGGTAAACCAGCACTCATCACTTGGTCCAGAATATCATCTTCCACACATATATGTAATCAGTGCTCAGTTTATATTAAGATAACAAATCTTTATACTTTACTGGACATGCTTCAATCTACTCCAACCTCCAACTCTTCAGCCATCCATACCATTGAAAATCTGATGATAGAATGCTCAAATTCCATGCTGAGTTCAAATTCCCTATATTTACAATTAAGTTCCAGGTATAAGAATGCCTGTATTTCAAATCTTATCTTTTATATCAACTAGAATACTAAGCTAAAAACAATTCCAGTAGATCAGACAAATTCTAATACTAGATAGCACGATATTAGTTTGCATTGTCAGTGTTAATTAATTATTGTCTGGTTATCTCATAACTGATATTTTGGCAGATTACTATATGGAAAAATCCGATTATATTTCAATGTTTACATATATGTATACATAACGTTATAAAAAAACTTGCTTTGAAACATATATACATATTGTTACCTATTTTTTACTCTCTATATAATACTTGTTTTCTTTTTATTTATTAATGCTTTATTCCAAACTGCAACATATTCTACATCTTATCCTTATGTTCCTCCACTATGCATATTTCAGTAATTCTTTTAACCAATTAAATTATTTTCCAATTAATCATTCCAAAGTTATGTACTATAATGATATTCAGCAGCTGTAGTTTTTCAAATACCATATTTTATTTTAACTATTTCTCAGAATATAATGTGTTGCTGAAGTTTTTTTCGTTTTTCAAGTCGTTATAAAACTATCTTGACTAAATCAATGACATTGAACCTCATGTTGAAGAGTCTAGAGATATAGAAGTTATTATATGACCCTGCCAAACTTATGATTCAAGATTTAAATCCCAATGATACTTTAGCATTTTTTTATCAGTTTGCTGACAGCCAAATAAATTACGTTTTCATTATTGTTTCATTAGGAAATTCTTTTGTTTCGTAATAAGCTCTTTAAAATTATTTCATGTATCTCATTAAGCACATAATTATTAAGCGTAATAACTTTAGTTAAAACAGTCGGCGCTATTTGAATTTTGATTTAATTTTTACTATTCTTTTCATATTATCCAATTGTCAGTTGCTTGTTCACAAGCGATGAAATTGACAGCATTAAAAATAAATTGTGCTTTTTTTTTTCATTTGGATAAAATTATCTTCACATCACGTGTTTATTTTGTTTTAACTTCGACTCTTTTTTTGACAGTTATATTTATTTTGTCAAATTAGATTAATAAATATAATGAATGATACGGATCAAAATAAGATTACATTCATCTTCAATTTACCAAAGATGCGTTAAAATAATCTTCTTAAGATGGTGACAAAAAAAAAAGTGTCTCTAAGTGAGAGCGAAGTAATAAAGATTTACATCCGATTTTATATCACGAGAACCCCGCTACGCTTAATTTCCGGAAAAGTATACAACGATGCCGTTGGAAATAAATAGAAAGAATGAAATAAAAGTAATAATAATGTATTTATACATATAAATAAATGCAATAAAGCAAAAGTAGTAATAATATATAAAAGCCAATTTACATTTTCCGATATCGTGCTATTCTAGAATCTTAATATTGTGTTCAAATATTATCTTTTAGTGACCTAAAATTAGAGTATGCAAAATTTTTTTAAAGTAATCTCAAGATTGGTCTTAGCTAGCTATTCCTAGGAGAGTCTAATTAATCATTTAATATTGGTTGATAAATGAATATCAAGTCACTCAATTCATTCTTAGATTTAAAAAAACAAAACAATAACAAACTAAGAAACGGAATATTTCAGTTTATGCAAAGTTCCTGATAAAGCAGTTTGACCCTTTGATGCTGTTTCATTACATATTCTACAAAATTCGTCCGTTTTTTTTTTTAAAATTTTATCTTAATATCATTATTTACCATATTAGTATTCACATATTATTATTATTGTTGTTGTTGTTAATGAATATTCTGATGATGTAGAGATAGCACATATATTTCGCATGCATATGATCTGCAACTTTGAATTAAAACTAAGCAGTTATTTGCCATATAGCTACTCCAATTAATCATTTAACGTTGGTCAGTACGTGTGTATCTACATATTCCTAGCTAGTAATTAAACAAGGATATAAAATCAATCAAATTTTAACCAATTAGCTAAGGGCAAACGTGGTAATACTGTTCTCTCACTCACTGTTTTTCTATGAGGACTATTGGAAAGTCATTTAATCCACAGAAGGTTATTTATTAAAAAGGTGTTTAAGTTTTTTTAGGTTACTAATATATTTAATGGGAAGTTTTGTTGTTGTTAAGAGTTTTGTTTGTTTTAATATCCCTTTATAATAACTGGATGGAAAACTTATCAAGTATCCTATAATAATAAAGGATTTATTATGATATTAGTGAGAACATTCACTTGCCATGATGATATCCTGGTTTCAAGTTTGGGTTAGCTGAACTTCCTAATTTTTTTTTTAGTCACAAGCAGACTTTTTTTTTCAGATAGCCTACCTACAATTAATTCTCTTACAATTCAACATAGGTATCTATTATTGCTTGAAAATTACATATTACAGATTATTTTATATTGGATGAGATGAGTTTCAATAAGCAGTGTAAAAAAAATTGATTCTAATATACTGCAAACCTTAATCACATTCAAAGGAGTTTAATATTATAGGTAATTGGGTTCATGATTTCCTTCTGCTGATTATTCTGGAAAGTGATAAAACATAAAAAATTCTAGTATGAGACATCAAAACAGAGACAAATTGTATTCTCATTTTAGGTTTAGATTATATAAAACAAGAATTATGAATGTAGATTCTCTCTAAAAAAAGATTTTGCTCCGACCTTGACTTTTTTTAAATGATGTAATTGAATGTTGTCTGAAAAAAAAAAACTTTTATAATTTCACTCCAGTTTTACTTGCACTTCTTCAACTTAGTTTACTGAGTCCAACTTAATCAGTTCTTTTATATTTTTAACACGTTATTAATATTCTATTGTTAAATATACTAAAAAACCTTTTTAGTACATAATATTTTGTAAATCTAAATAACTTAGGATAAACGCGTGTGTGATTACTATATTCAACTTTAAAAAAATATATCTGCTAAGATAGTATCTTTTACATATTAGTATTATTTAGAAAACTACTTCTAATTATTTTAATAAATGACTAGGATTCTAGTTAAGATTTCTGAAGCAGTTTTAAAATTGAGATGCTAAAGTAAAATGTCTTATGAGAGTTAACAAGCAGTGTTAAATTACACTAACGATGATAAAATGTTATCTACTGCTGGATTATGGTACTTTAATGATCAATTACTAAACTTTTATGTATGAGTATGTATATACTATTAATATATATGTATATACTCATGAGAAGATATCTTTCAGATTTATCATCGATGAAAATATTGTCTCATTGTAAATATCAACATTTCATCTAAATACACTTGCCACCTTCCAAGTAGTGGAAATCATGCTTAGATATTGTTAAAAGGCCCAAAATCCTATACTTGCATAATTTATCCTATATTTGCATAATTTAGCCTATAATTGCATAATTTATCATATTAAAAAGCTGAAAGTTTATATTAATCAGGATATTAAACCAATTCCATTAACCTTATTGTAAATTAAGATAGATATCAAAGATCAAAAAAAATATGTAATAAGTAAATACATAAATCACACTAACTTTGAATTGTAATTATACATAGGACTATTTCCATCATCAAGTATTAATTAAGTGTCCTTTTTTAAAAAGAAAAACAAATTTTATTTGAACAATACACCCATGTGCTATTAATAGTACACATATAAGTATATAGCAAGACATCTCCAGTAGTAGTATTTTTGCTCTTCTTTGAGTTTTTCTGGACAGATCAATGGTTTTACCAGAATTGGAAAGACCAGGTACCAAATGAATCATGACTACTGAATTTAAACTGATGCTTTACCAATTAGAATATTCTATCAAGGGTGACAGTCAGGTGAAATTTTATCCATTTATCTAATAGTATCCTCCTGATTTTTTTCACTTCTTAAGTTCAAGATTAATGAATGATTCCCAGATACTAGTAATTACCACATTACATTGAAATATGGCATTATTTGCCTTTATCATTTGAGCAAGTTCTTTACATTTTTTTCTTTTTTACTTTTTCCTTTCTGCACAATTTTTTTTTCTAACAAAACATATCTTCCTTGATATATTCACAGTCTACTATTTTGTATACACCTTTTTTATTCTCCAATCATCATTTTATGATCTTTTAATAAATTTAACATTAGGTTTTTGTAATAGCTGGATTTCATTGAGAGTTGCAGCTTTGAAAACTGTTCTAATATTATATTAACGGCAGATTTTTTTAGCTTGCCTGCTACTTCTGGTAGGTGTAGATAAACTACAATATCTATAACATTTCTGATGCTTTTGTTTGGTTATCTGTTTATGGTTTTCTTAATTACAGCTGTTAAAAGAAAGAACAAATGCTCAAAAGTTTCTCTAGTATTAATTCTTGCATTCCATTATTAATATAGTATGTTTGCTAAAAAGTAAACCTATTGAAGAAGGCTTTGCAAGAGTTGTTTTGTCAATATTAAAATTATACTCTAAATTACATGAAAAAATAAAAGTATGTCAAAAAACTTATAATCCTATATGGATATACCAAATTATATGCTGTACAAAACCTAATAGTACTTTCATCAATTAGAAATCTTAGTTCTTAACTTCTAATAAATTCTGAAATTTTGGTTCTGGAAAAAAGGATTAAATTTTACTACCATACAATCTCATATCCCTTTATTAAATAAAATGGTAGCAAGGAAGAACGTCACACAAAATTAGACTCTGGAAGAAGCAGCATAATTATACAGAAGAATAAAAATCATATATGAGAAATACCAGCAACCTAACTTAAACATTATTTTGGTTGAGAGGGAAGCTAGTCAATCCCTTAAACTAAACAAATCTATAAGAATTCTTCCTGATGATAAAAACAATGCTATAATTGTAATGGATACTAATGATTATGAGAACAAAATAAGTGAACTCCTCACAGCAAGACAATACAAAAAAGTGGTAATGAATCCTATTCTAACTACATGCATTGCTCAGAAAGCATCACAGGTATTTCTCTGATTCAGAAAAAAGTAAATTAATATTATCATATAGCAAAATCTCACATCTTTTCATGGCTTATTTAAAATACAAATACTATGTTTATTAAGACCTAATATTAGTTCTATAAACAGAACTCAATATTTTTTATTAAGGTTTAAAAGCCTTTGTTAAATAAGATACAATTTTTTGTCAAAGATATTAAATGTTTGTGGAATTAATCAAGAACATAAAAATTAAAAAAAGTGATATTTTGGTAAACTTTGATGTGGAAAGTTTATTCACAAATTTACAGGCATTGTCTATTATAAAGAAAAAATGAAATGAGAATAGAAGCTTACAAACCAAAACTATAATGGAAATCTTAACATTCTGCACAATAACATATATTTTCATTATAATACAGAATTCTTCCAACAAAATCAAAACATGGGTTATGAGTTCATAAATGTCAATTGTAATTGGCACATTTAAAACCACAGCCATAAACACTACTTCATCTCCACTTAAAGTCTGTCTTTACTATGTTGATGATACATTTGTAGTATGTCTATATGGTACAACAACATTACATATATTTTAGGCACACATCCCCTTTACTTAAATTCATAATAAAATCAAAACAAATACAAAAAATTTGCATCCTTACATGTTCTTGTGACAAGATCTCTCTCACAGAAAATCAAAAATATGATTGACAAAAATCTGCAATATAGAAGAATACCTTAGCATATGAATTCATGATAAAAACACAAAATATGGGTTATACTAGCACTATGAAATAAAGCAAAAAAGTTGGTTCAAAAACTAGTGATATGAAAAAAAGAAAGACATCTATAAAACAAAAATCATTATCCATCAGTCCTGATTAAGAAAACATTAAATAGACAACTAAAAGAGCATATATATATATACACACCAGGGATACTAGACAAACTAAAAACATATGCAATCAATATAACATTAAAACAGCTGTCCAAAAACATTACATACTATGAGGATTCCAAGCTTTACAAAAGCGTAAACTTGAGAAACTGAAAAACAAAAAGTGAATCTATGAATGCTATGTGAATGTGGAAAGATATAAACCATCCCACCCATTGAAAAATGATTAAAAGAGAACAAACTAATGATCAGAGAGAAAAAATAAATGTAACAAAAGTAACAGACAACACATGCACCAATGAACATATTTGGGTGGATAGAGGAATAATATTGGACAAAAAGAAGGAAAATATTTAAAAAGCTGTTTACATGAAAATGGTAATAAGCCAGCCTAACATGATAATTTATAATGTTTGGGTACTACTTATTATCTTTTCTATTAAGGAAAAAATAGAGAAACCAGAAAGATTCTCATAGATAAGTATATAAAATTTGTACTGACTTTTCTTCTTGACACAATAGCATTGTTAGTTAAAGCATAATGTCAACATTATAAACTATCAGAAAACACCATATTTTTTAATTTTAAAACATAAATACTACTATAAATTCATTTTCAACTGCTATAAATAAAAAATTTAATTCATAATTCCCAATTGTGCATCTTTTTATGTTATCTTCTATGCTTAATGAATTTTAACAGATCCTTGCTTGTTAAGCAAGTTACTTCTGTGAATAAAAATAGGCTTTCTTAATCCGTATTTTTTCTTTCTTTTTTTGCAGTATTTTTATATTGTCTAAATTAAGAAGGTAAAATATATATTACATTTAAGTTCATAATCACTAAATTCAGATGTTTGAGCAGTCATTATATACTGTCACTTTCTATAGAATAATTGATATTTCTTAAGTCTCTCTACATTAAACATCAAAACATTCCTATATATGATGCTCCACAATGGCAAACAATTTTATATATTAATATTATGCCTTTTATCAATGCTATTATTAGAATTAGTAATTAGTCTGTTTGCATCAAGTGATACATTGTATGCAACACTGTAATAATATGAATAAATTTCTTCTATCACTTTATTATTACATTTTGTATTATACAGTATTGAAATCCATTTTTTATTTTTACTATTATTGACCTTCAACGTTGTTCACATCCAATATTTTATCTTACTGAAACCATTTTATATTCATATTGTCTAATATTTTTATTCTTATCACATATATTTACATAATTTATCATTCTTTATTTAAAATATCTTAAACCAACCATTTGATATGGTAAAGAAATTTTAGAGTTAGTATATACATATACTATTTCCTCAATAGGCTTTGGTTATATAACATATAATCAAAATATTTTTCAGATACAAATAGTTTCAGCTGGGATTGCCAGTTCCAATGGAGTGTTGTTTGATTATATTTATCATATACATAACTATGAAACTTTATGCATAACTATATGTTTACATATGCCAAACCTTTCTGCATAAATATATGCATAAATATAATCACATGACAGCATCTCACATATATATAATTCCAATATTTTAATAATATATAACACTTTGAGATTAATTATCATATCACTGGTTTAATAGTTAACTGAGAAACTTCCAATTGCCCTATACTTTGGATTGAGAGTATTCCATTTATCTAAAAAATCAGTCGTACGATAATTAATCTCAAAGTGCGACATATTATTAAAACATTGAAAGTATTTATATTGCATATTTAATATTTCAAATAGTATTGATGATATTTAAATTGAGAAAATCTTGCATATATAAATAAAAAATCAATTTTAAAATAGCTTTAAAAAATTAATATCGTTAATTTAAAGCTCACACTTTCTGGCCAAAGTGTTTCAGAAAAATCTCTATGTAAGAAAAGAGATAAAGAGAAAAGACAGTCTGATCTTTTTTCTAAAAAAAACAAAAAAACATTGTCTTTTTACACTTTAGTTTGAGAGTATTTCATTTACCAATTAAGCCAGTCCGATGATAATGTTATATATACTTTTAATTTACTCAAAGTTAAGCGTAATGTTTAATAAGATTGGATTGCGGCATTATTGTTTTACTTTTAAAATCAGTCTAATCTTGAGATCGGTATTCATAAGGCATGGGATTGATTTATTTCCTAAAAGAACTAGTTAATTGGCACATCATCCTAGTAAATATTGATGTTATAAACTGCAAATAACTGTATTGAATGGACTGATTGAATGATTACTTTAGTTGGATTCAAAGCTATTACGTATTTTTTTATATCTGTGGTTTTATTGGCTGGATTGTTATATGATGTTTGAGTAGTTAATTTATATGTATAACACAGTTTAAGAATGTGTTATTGCTTTTTAATTTCCACTTCTTTCTTCTGTTTAAGCAGATTAACTTCTCAATTAAGAATTTAGTGATCTTGGAACAAAAATTGGGTTTTAAAATGTGCACTTCTAGAAAGGCGGGTTAATTTAACTGTACTAAATCCAGTTATTGGTCTAGGGTAATTTTTTTTTAATCGGCTTATTATATAATTAAATCTCTCTGTTTATCATAGATGCATGTTCTAATGATTTGACACGCGTGCGCACATACATCAGTAAGTTAGGCCAAAAAAAAAAAAAACATTCATAATAATTTCTAAAAAAAATATGAAATATATCTTCACTTTTCTAGAAAATTACTGTTATACATTCATTATTAATATTTTTATTATTTTAGTTAATGTTTACCTATTTAAATTATGATGATTAAATATGTAATAATTTTTCAAATCGCTTATACACACGCGCACACATCTATTTAACTCATAAACTTTTTTTGTTTTATTGTATATATCTTATCAGCTATCGGCAAATGATTATAGACAATTCTAATTACAGAATAATAATAATGTTAAATTAAATTTGCATTATCTAATTGTACATCCCATATTTCCACTAAAATATTTTGCCAAAATATTTTTCCATATATTAAAAAATAAATAATTCTTTACATAAACATACTTATATTTAATGTCCAAAATTATAGTTATGTGTAATGTTAAAAAAGTATTGAAATTCTTTGAAACCCTACAGCTGTTATTATAGTTCAATAATATTTTATGCTGACAAAATGTTTAATAGCTTTTATCATTTCTTTACTTTTTTTTCTTTTCTTAATCAGATGTATTTTTCTTTTTGTTAAAAAAATAAGGCGATTATTTTTTTGGTAATAACTAAAAAAAAAAAAAAGTAAAAAGATTATAAAAATTTACAATTTCATATTTTACTATTAAAAGTTATTAGTTAAAAAGGGTAATTTCAGTATGTTTGACTATATAAAAACAATGCATAATGCTAAATGACATTTATTATCAATAAACATTACAACATAACGTATATAATTAATTACTATATTGTCTAGTAACTGAAATACAGGCTTATTATATACCTGTATCAATATATGCAATATATAGAGTATATGATTACAGACTTTCACCTGATCCACCACTCTCCACTCTATCTCATAACACTGATACACTTGAACTCATATATGTCGAAAAGATAAATAATCACCAATAGACGTACTTCATGCTAAACCAGCAATCAACAGTTGGTCCGGATTATTATCTCTATACATATCTGCAATAATTGCTCAAATATATATTAAGATAGCCAATCTTTATACTTTAATGGACAGGCTCTTCAACTGTCAATCCAATTGAAGATGGGTGTGACAAGAATCTCGGCCTCAGGGTGGCCTGTGAGCGTTCCATTATCATATTTTCAATTGGATGGACAGTTGAAGAATTGGAGTGTGGAATGGATCGAAGCCTGTTCATTAAGTATGAAGATTGGCTATCTTAATATATATCTGAGCACTTATTGCATACATGTGTAGAGATGATAACCCGGACCAACTGAAGATTGCTGATTTAGCATGAAATACGTATATTGGTGATTATTTATCTTTTCAACATATATGTGTTCAAGTGTATCAGTGTTATGAGATAGAGTGGAGAGTGGTGGGTCGCGTGAAAGTCTGTGCTCATATATCCTATATATTATATTGTCTAGTGTTATAGAGTTCAAAATGGATTATTTTTATATATATTTTAAAAATGGATTATTTTTATATGCTAATAGATATGGCTTTATAATATATTACGTATCGTTGTTCGTTAATTGCATAAGCTACATTATCATGACATATATGTGTGTGCACATATATATAACACGTGAAAGCAGCCCACAGCTATCAACAGCAAAAAAAAACAAAAAAAAAACAATTTGCTAACAAGGCAAATTTTTATTTATAAAAGTAAAAATGGTCCCATTTTTTCTTATAAATAAAAGCGAGCAGATTAAAGATTCTTGGTATTGATAAGTATGATTTGCTTTCATGGGATTTATATTTTTAAACCAAACTATCTTTGAGCAAAATTAGTTCACACACACACAGCTCACACACACACATATATATATATATACCTTAAAAGAGGTGGTATTATTCAATAAATATTAAAATCAAAGATACTAAAAGATGGTTGGATGAGAGAAAATTTTCACTAAATCAAAACAAAACAAATTATTTTCCCATCATACTCAAAGATATCAAATGATTGTACAGATCAAATCCAAGTTTTAATTTTTCATGACTAGCATTTGTTAGTAAAGAACACTGATGTTCATACTCTATATAGTTTATCCATTATAATTTCTAATATTTTAGGTCAAGTTAAAATCTTGAACTTTTACATATGGTATGATTTTGAAATTAAAATGATATACCTAGATAACGTGCGATTTTTTTTCAATTGAAATCTAAAACGATAGTACAAAAAACTAAAACCATACTCTCTTTTTTGAAAATAATAGGTATATAATTCTAATTGAAAGATTATTTAGGTTCTTATTTAATTCCAGTATAAAATTATCATCTAAATATTGTGAACTAATTTGAGAAATCTAAAAAGAATATGATAGGAAAATGTATAGATAATATTCAGGCTGCTCCTTAAGGAACATAAGCGTTGTTAGCCGAGAGGTCACCACACCAGACGGGCGTGGGTTCGCATCCCAGCTGATGCTATGACATTGAAAAAAAAAACTACACATTGCTGAAAATCTTTCATGTTAACTTTCGGACTTCCATCTCCTAATAAAAAAATAAAAATTTCAAATATTAAAAAAGTTATAAATTTAAATATTTTAGTGGCATCAATTATATACTAAGTATTGAAATTTTTGATTGGATTATAAAATAAATTATATCTGCCAAAACAAACAAACATGCATTTTCTAACTTATCAGAAGTATATTCTCTTATTCTTTTTTACTTTTTTTGCATATCTTCATATATATATATTTCTTATAATACTTATTTCATATACACTTCAATGCAAACAAATTTTCTTTAAAAACTTCTTTATTTTCCTTACAGTTTCTTTCTCAGAATATGTGTTTTTAAAGCAGAGGAAGTTTGATAAGCTCTGATGAAGACTACTGCACAGTTGAAACTGTATGGAAACAAAAGAAGTTTTTTAATAAAATTGGTTTGTATTGAAGTGTATATGAAAGAAGTATTATAAGAAATATATATATGAACATTTTCTAACTTATATTCAATGTAGTATTAATAATAATAAGTCATTCTGTAACATATATATAAATAATTAACAAATTGTAGATAGTACTGTTAAATCTAATTGCAGTAATATTTATTGATTTTTAATATTAAGAAATCCTTGATTGCACATATTTATGGAGAAAATAACTACTTATTGGCAATGTCATAGAAACATTGGTAAGATCTTTATCTTATAAGCAAGAAATAAAAGTTAAATAAATATTTGAATTCTTTTTTTTACATCTAGCTTATGGAAAACGAAAACTATTAAAAAAACTTTTGATTCATAAAAAGTTGTTTAAACATGGTTCATTAATATTTTTTTAATAGATATTGTTGAAATTTTTTTTTAAATATATGAAATTTTTTATTATTTTTATTTTAGAAAAATGAAATCAGATGTTAATAGATAGTGACCAATGAAAATTGTATACTGTAAATGCTTTTTACCTTGAAAAAGAGATTTCTCTTTAAAATACAGCTCAAATTCTTAAATAGAAGCAAAGATGTTACAGTAAATATATTGCAATGATAACCAGGGCACAAAGAATTATTTGACAGTGCTTATGGTATCAGATCTTTATTGGTGTATTGTGTAATGGTATTAGTTTATTATTTCAGCTTTAAATACTGACCAATAATATATGAAAAACTATAAAAAAAACATTTATTTGTGAATCCTATGAATAAAGTAGAATTACAATGACATTAACCATCAAAATTGCTTTATTTTTTGTTTGTTTTGTGTTTTTATTTATTGAAACACTAGGTGGCAGACTTTCTTAAATAAGAATGTTTACTTAAAGTTATTTACAATAATAATACCATTATTTATTAAGTGTTTCTATCACCATAAAATCCCATGCTTCACTTATCAGTGTGCATGTTCTCAGGGCTGGGAGGGGGGTTCTTTCTCAAAATATGTATGGTCTCTATTTTCTTATTAGCATATTTTTAAAAAAAAGGTATTATAACAATACTTGTTTTCAGTATTATGCAAATGATAAACAAAGAGATTAATAAATAATAAAATAATTTATTAATGTAATAAAAGGTAAAGAAACAAATATAGTCTCATTTTGTAGATTTCCTCTTGCATAAACTTATCAAGTCAGATATCATAATCAAAAGTTCATATCTTTCATTTTCTCTAACTCTTTATTAAAGCCCCTCACACTATGAATTCATCTTTCATTCATGAGAATATTAGAATTAATATATGTGTGTATATGTATATGTTATATAATGAGCTTGCAAATAGCTCTTAACAAGCTTTTCAGAATATCCCCAACCTCAGACCAAAAAACTGAAAAGTTTGTTAAGAGCTATTTGCAAGTTCATTATATAACATTTGTAATACAAGCTTGTCATATTAGGTCATGTGATATATGACTTGATTTCTTTGTGTGTATATATATAAATAAAAATTCATTCACACACATTTATTTTGCCTACATGAAAATTCCAAATGATATTTTAATTAAGAATTACCAGGCAACTGATACGAAAAAGCAAACTGTTTATTGATCTTAAATAATCTTAAACACAGAGATAAAAAGCCAATGATATCACCATGCTGGAAATGTTTTCTTTTTAAGATCTCAAAAACTCATAGGGACTCTTTTCAATTAAAAGACCTTTCTTCAACCATATATTAATCTTTATATAGATATATTGTAACTGATAAAATATGCAGCTCATACCAAAATCACCTAAGGGCAATTTACATGGGATTTCCATATTCCAATGTTACAGAATATTAAATCTCTTCTTTTTATAACCAGCTAAGATCAGCTAGTTACCTGAGATTCTACCATACTCCAATTAATTTATTAATTGCAAAATAATGATAAATGTTAAAGATAATGAGACACTACAATTTATTCACATACATACATTTTTACAATACACTCAATAGCATAACTGGCCACAATTAATGAGAAACAATAGTTGGATATTTCTTTTTCACCTGCTTTCCAATTTACATGTTTATTTCACTAACCTGTCAATTTTTTGAAATAAGTTAATACAATTAGCTATTTATGGATTCTATTGTTAATTTTATGCGCAGATAATATATGGTACAATACATTTTCTATTATTTTTGTTCAGATCTAAACTTGCTGTGTAGACCAGTGATCGATCGTAGTTATTTATTATTATAGTTTTAAGATTTAATAAACCTATAGTTTAAGGATATGCTGTATTCATTTATCTATTTAAAATCATAACATAAACTATTTAAAAAAACTAGACTATCATAAATACTGTTAGGTTGTAATTCAAGTAATTAACTAAATTCTGTATAAGTAAATGTAAGAGACAGGAAAACAACATCAGCATTACATTCTTTATGAATAAATAAACACATATGAGCTAAAAATATGCTATACAATAGGAATGTGCTTCTATTATGGTACCATTGTGAGAGGTAACAAGTGTTAGAGGGACTGGCAATTGCAAATGGGATCACTATCATTTATGAATAAATAAAACACATACAAATGAATCCCTTATATAAACATAACAGCTCAAAATAAAGTTACAGCAGTTCACCTACATCAATACATCCAATTCCTGCCCCCGAACTGGAGGATAGTTGCTTAAAACTGAAAACTATTAACAGATAATACAAAAATAATCTTAATTTAATCTGTCTATGCAACATGTTTTGTATACGATCTAGAGTTCATCAAGATACAATTTAATTATTATGTTGACAACTTTTTATATTTATAAGTGGTGGAAATGACTTGACTCATTTGAAAATACTCAGTCTTTAAAACTATGGTTAAGGATTGCCGTAAAGAAGAAAAACCATAACTGCTCTATATAAAAAATCACTTTTCTTTTAGATTTACACTGATTGAATTGTGGCATGATTAAATAAGACAAAATAGCAATCCCCCATCATGCTAGTTTATAAAGAGATTTACAAATCAAGAATAACAATTATTTATAAAATAATTTCAGGATAATAGAAATAAATATTTAATAATAGTAATAGGCATTTATAATAACATATTTTAAAGTTCATACTCAATCCCTCTTATCACTAGGAGTTTGAACATGGATTTCAGGTATTGGTATACTTTCAGAGGACTTTGATTGTTTAACCATAGCTATGGTGGTGGTAGGTTTTAAACAGGAAGCATCAGATAAGTAATTTACTTGTTGATTGGCACATGATTTTTCCCCAAAGCAAAAGACACTTGAAGTTTAGGCATATAATGAACACAACCCTTTTAAAGATGTTTCTACATTAGCTGACAGCTACTTTCTGTACTTCACTATGAACTTTTGGCCTGCACTCTGCCAGGCTAGCCAAAGTAAAGCAAATGGAAACTTCTCTACTCCTGCATGCTATTTCAATACCAAGCAACACAATAAACATAATGGACAATCAAAGACTAATCAGCAGCATTAACTTCTACCAAAGCAATTTAACAGTAATAATAATTAAAAAAAATCCTTCAGCAATAATAATTCAGAAGTCATCATTACAATGATTTATAGCCCCTACTTATAGCTCCTGGAGTTGGCTTATCAACAAAATCAGATTCATCAGTTATCATTTCAATCCATTGATCTAGTGGCAGTAGATAAATCTTCAACTTTATTTTGGTCAGCAGTTTATTTGTCCAATCATGACATTTACAAAATTTTATTTTTGAAAGGGGTCACCAGACAAAATTACATCAGATTCTTAGATCCTTAATTAATTGATCTGTTTATAAAAAATTTAATTACTTTTTATAAAAAAAATGACATTTCCACTTTATAATTATTAATAAGTAATACATTTTGTTTTAGCATACTTTTAAAATAAATTTATCTGTACATATATATATAATTTTCATGTATTAAAATTGTTAAAATTATTGAATTTAAATTGCTTCAATATATAAACATATATAGATGTTAATCTATAAACAATCAAAAAAATAGGAATCTTTCCATGCACTGTTAATATCAATATTCCTACCTCTTTCTTAGATTGTCAAGATATAATAAATTAATCATTTATATTTGCTTTATCAGTTTTTATAGAGTTTTAAAATTTGCATATTATATAGTTGAGGGTAAATTTCAAATTTAAACCCAGTTATTTGTTAAGCAATCTAATAAAGAGTTTAGGGCATTGATATTAACAGTGTTTGGAATGATTGTGACAACCAGTGTTTACATTCAGTTTGAAATACTCTACTTATTAGTTTGTATGTGTTTGATTTTCCAGAGATTTTTAGTTTGATTTGAAGATGCCCTGAATTATATAATTTGTTAAATTAGATGATTCTATAAGAATTATGATCATTGTTCATATGCTAAGTAATCAAATAGAGTTTAACACATTGATATTGACAATACTTGTAAAGGTTATCACTACTTATGTGTATATTTATAAAAAGAGAGAGGATGCCTTGACAAAGACTATAGAATCCTAGTACTGATAAGCTCGAACTATTATCATGTGATTTATATCAATACTAATAAAAATTAAAATCCAAAATTCATAAACTTTTTAATTTTTGAATAAAGTGATTTTTTTTAGAAACTTGGCTTATTTTTTTTTAAAAAAATCAAATTTAATAACAAAGTTACAAATTCAATTTTAAATTATTGGTATGTAAAAAATCGTGACTATAGAATTAGCTGCTTCTTCTTATAATATAAAGTGTTACATTACATTCTTTCCTTTATGGCAGCACAAAATAATGTCAATGATCATAGATTTATATAATCAAAGTGTTTTGAATATAAAGAAATGGATGTCATACTGATATAAGTTCAGCCCATCCTTCTATTAATATATATGGATACATAACATGAGGGGTTACATTGATGTAATGTCTACACGGATATATCAAATCCAATAATAGCTTTGAGAATTCCATTATCGATTTTTCAATAAAATGGTTGGCTGGGAAGTTTTTGAAGAATGAGAGGATTTAAGCCTGTCCATTAAACTTTGAGAAATTGCCATCTTAATATAAACCAAGCAATGATTGTGTATATGTGTGGGAGATTATGATTTGGCCCAACTGATGATACTGGGTCTGCACAAAATACCCATATTGGGGGTCGTATCTTTTTCGCATGTATGTGATCATATGTATAGGTTGCTTGAGATGGAGTGGAAGCCGAATAGACTGAAAAGTTCCGAGTTCAAATCCCTCTATTTAAATAAACGTTTCGTATATTTTTACTAGTGTGGTTACTGGAAAGCGTGATAAATGATGCTACTGGCTTCGCTTCGGAAAGAGCTATAAAGAGTTTAACTTTATTGTACTATTGTTAAATTTCATTTATTTATATTTTATATTGATTTAGAAGCTCAAATATTCCATTAAGGTAAATGAACGCTTTTTTTTCGCCTTCGGCCATCATTCTATCAGTCTTCTCTTAATAGATGATTTCACTTGAGTAATTATTCACTTGACATATTCGCGTTGATTAAAAAAAAACTGTCTTGAAGTTTCAGTACTAACTTATTTTTAAAACTTTTCCATTATTTAAATTATATTTTTTCATTTCCTGACTCTTGTTGACAAAGACGGAATATTGATATTTTTTCCACCTTCAAATTTATTATCGTGAAAGGAATTCTGATATTAGAAATTTTACTATTATTTATTTTAAATTACTTCTTTTTTCATTTCCTGACATTTTGTTGATAATAATATAATAGTTGGAGCCAAAAGAACGTTAGTAACAAATAAAAACAAAAATGAAACTAGTTCTATTATACATTTTTCACACCTTGAAAATGATTAATAATAATAGCAAAAAAATAAAAAAAATACGTAAATAATCTGGATCAGCTCGTAGTCGCATTTATATATATATATAAAAAATACATATAATAAATTTTTAAAAATTGAAATTGTTTATATATATATAGAATAATTCGATATGTGTTGTTTTTGTTTTGGCACCATCGTGGATTGCTGAAAAGTCGCAGTCTGACGAACTGAAAGTAAATCTTATAAATAAATTGAACTTTAAACATAAATAAAGATGGTTGCCTTGACAACAGTGGAAATTGTTGACATTGTTATTGATACTGGGATTGTCTAAGTGTTTACTGGTTTTTAATGATAAATAATCTATAATAAAACGTAGGATGCGACGTAACATGGCTTCATCTTTATCAAAGTTAGAAATCTCTTAGCTAATAAACGAAAAGAGACTTGTTATCCACTATATTTTCCACTTATTTTCTGTCTCACATAAAATCCAAATTTCATATTTATTTCTCTTTCTTTTCCACAGCATCATTTTTCTGCCTTCAGTGGCATCACATCCCATCTCACTCTTAGCATTATCCATTCCCAACACAAAAACCTTAGTCTTCGGAATCATTTAATGGATACTTATTTTTCCAGAACATCATAATTTGCTTTTTTTACTAATTGAAAGTGTTTACATTGTATTAATAAAGGCTTAATATTTTATAATCCTTTATTATATAGTTTACAAACAAAATCATGCAACTTTTTCCATTTATACACATATTCTCTTGCTACTAAAGGCTCTATTTCAGATTTAAAAAGAAACTACTTTTGTCATAAAATGACACACACTGCATAGCCAGCTTATTTCTATATATACTCAAACTTATTTTGCTCTCCACATATGCTCTCTATCTCTTATCTGCAATAATAATCAACAATCTTCTTAATACGTATACCCCACTCTTTTTTTTTTACAAATAAATTAATATAATTTTTTGTCCAGTACTTCAGCATATCCTATTATTACTTTCTTATCCATTTTGATATTTTTTCTTTACTTAAAGCAAAATTTTAAACTAATTTGGTTATTTCTATTTATAAATTGCATTTCACATGTATATACTTAATCATTCCATCTTTCCTTAAATTGTTTCATTTGTTGTCTATATATCCAAATCCAAATTTCCTTTAATCTTTTCTAAAATATCTCATATCATTTTACTAATAGCTAATACATTACTTCCATAGGCCAATACTATTAAGTAATTATCTTTATCAGATACTTTACTACCATATACTATAGATTCCAAGAATCAGTGACTAATAGATGTTAATGCATTTAAATTTAGTTATTATTGATTGCCCAGAACACCCTATAGATACCATTAGAATAGGAAATTGATTTTTTAAAATCATTTGTGGAACTTAAAAGGTGTATTTGTTGTTTATGATCTATATATTTTATATTGCATGTGATATATTTGTCTTACTAATTATATACTACTTATTCAGTTTAAAACTATGGTAGAATGACATTTGAAATTTAAATATCCCCAAGATTTAATGCTTCTGGTACTCAAACATCAAATGACCTTTAAAGTAACTAACTTTCAGTTATTTTTGAGCTGCATTAGTTAATATAGTTATAAAGTCAGAGTCCAAAAACTTAAAGATTTCTGGATCTATGCTAAACTCTGTTATATCTGGTGATTAGATGTTACTTTATTTCATGAATGACAGTCCATTCGAATAAACATTCACAATTGAATTAATGTTTGTTTGCAAATATTGAGATAAAAATTAGATTGGCAGCAAAAGCTTTCTTATGAGGTCTTGAATCTTGTCCTTAATTTCACTCCAAAAAGTGATCTCAATTTAAGATTTAAAAATTTGCTTTACTAAAATTTTTAATTCATAAATTCACATCTCAAATATTAGTGATTTTTTGGAAAATATTTTTCAAACATTTGTCATAGTGGCAAATAATCTGTCAACATATTCATATCTATATCTTTCAAGATCAGTATTTTATGCTACTACAGAGCCATCTACTGCTAAACTTGAGTAATCATTAAACACCAAATGGTAATGTTTTAGTATACTCATAACCCAAATGATTTTTGTTTTCATCAATAGAGACTAAAATTCAAAAAGTTAGAAATAAGTCTAAGGATAGTTCATGAGATTTCTCAAGCTTTCTATGCTCTTGTCAAGCATATTGTTTTTGGTATATATACTTGTATTTTTATTTAGAAAGTAATAATTCTTCTTAACTTGACTGTATTATATAATACTAAATCAGAGATGTTAAATGCAAGGATACTCACATTCCAGCCATAAGATAAAGACTTTGAGAAAATAAGAATGACTGTCTTATTTTCAATCTAAATGCACTTATATAAGCCAATCTTAAGTGTTTTGCAATAAGAACATAAATATGTATTAAATCATTCATTTTACATCTACTTTTTTAAATACTCTTATTAATGCATATGAAATATTATAATTTACTTTATGCCAAAATTTGTGTACATAAGTGCATTTAAGTTTGAAAATAAGATGGTCATTCTTATTTTCTGAAAGTCTTCATCTTTTGGCATATATTGAATTTAACATCACTGATTTAGTATTATGGTGCAAGTGAGGAAGGATTATTATCACCTAAATAAATTACAATCTGTCTCTGTGCTAGTAAAATTCACTGTCCATTATGTACTTGTAATATAAAATCAAACTAAAAAAAATACTATCAATTAAAAGTTTTTTTCTTTCTAAATCTATCATTCTATTATATCATACTTTTTTATAGATTTAAATATAAATGATTTCATCTGAAAGTATGTCACTTAAGTAAACTAATTTTCAATTCATTTAGTAGCTAAAAATATGGTGGTTCCATTAAAAGCATTTCAACTTCTATTCTAGTTCAAATATTCTGGTTACTATTCTTCTTGAAGATACTTCAGCATGAAATTATAGATGTTTATCTTCTGCAATCACTTCTAGACAATATCTTGTGAATGAGGATGAGATACTCAATAAGGTAAATTTTTTTATGGATTGCAAAAAAAAATTGTTTAAATGGGGGGGGGGTAATTTTTGGTCATTAAATATTTATGCTAATCAAGCTATTCTTTGAAATTGTTTAGTAAGCCCTGAATGTTTGTCTTAAGCCATTGTTTTTATTCACAGAATAACACCAGATGTATGTATTCATCATATTAAAAATTTCTGAAATGGTAGAATGCAAAGTTAATTCTGTATACATAGAAATGATATTTCTATTGAATACACAGCAATATAATTTACATATAGCGTACAAAATAAAATGTTTTTTTCCCTTTCAAAAGACCATTTGGCTCATAAATTTGGACTATATAATGCAAATATTGTATAGTTTAGTGCAACATTAGAATGGGAATTTTGAATGCTAAAAATCCACAAATCGCAACACAACTTAATAATGATGGTGCTCAAACATCTTACGACCTTGGAGCGATGAGCTTCAAACAACAATTACTTTATTTTATTGATTTTTTTCTCAATTAATTGATGTTAAACATTCTTATATAATTTATAATTCAGCTTCTATAGTACTTTTGTAAAAATAAATTGTTTGTCTATGGAGAAAATCAATCCAACCTTTCGAAATACACAACTCTTGAAAAACATTTTATCAAATCTCAGATGATGAAAGATCTTCTAGGAGTATTTTAGCGACGTGTCAATTTAAAAAGTTGAAAATTTATGGAAAAAATTATTTTGCATAATGTTTTGTTTAAGCGATTTTTTTTGTTAATTGAAACTGGTTTCTTGAGTTCAAAATAATTCTAGATTTTTATTTTCCTAATTTAGAGTGTGTAAAAAATATTAAGATCTCATAGTATCGTTAGATTTAATTGTTAACAAATTATACGTATTAGATGATAATAATTTTTTGCAGGTTCAAGTGAAAGAACGAGATAATTCCTTCAAGATAATAATCATTTAAAAGCCTGAGAAAACTAATAACTTTTTTTACCTCGTAAAAATTCAGAAATATTTTTGAGTATACATCAGTACGTAGTAAATTTCTCTGTCAAAATGTTTAGATTATTTACACTTTAAAAATGTAAATTTCAAAATTCGTTTTATTTTAAATTTTGGTAAGACGAGTAATAGAGATGGTTGACAAATTAGATAGATTATTACATCAGCAGGAATAGACTTCGAATAAAAATAATGTAGTACCCAGCAAAATACACTTGATAAAATTTCATAGTATACTATTCATTAAGTGTTCAGAAATTTTACTACGTGTAACTGCTATAGGTAATAAATACATAGCCGCAGTAGAATTTAGCTAACCTGATACTGTTATTGTTGATACTTGAATGAGTATGCAAGGAGTACGACAATAAGTGCAGAAGAACTACCACCGGTCCTCTTCTGATAGAGTATTACTTTAGGTAGAGATTACAATGTTACAATGCATATTTTTCTCTGTAAAGATATTTTTCTAATCTAAAGTTATAAAATTTAAAGGACATTTTTTGATTAATTGAAATTCTCTAGTATTAGATATGTTCTCTTAAATGACCTGCATAAAGTAGGTTGTATTTATATGAAGTATATTCTCTTATTCTTTTCTTTCACTTTCTTTGCATATCTTCATATAATCATATATATTGCTTATAACACTTCTGATGAAGACTGCTGGACAGTCGAAACTATAAGGAAAATAAAGAAGTTTTTAAGAAAATTTGTTGCATAAAAGTGTATATGAAAGAAGTATTATATATGATTGTATTTATATGTTAAGCTATTTTCATTGAATATTAAATATTGAATGTCTTTAAAATTGAACTATTTAAATTTTCCAATTACATTCAACTGTTAGTAATAGCACACAAATTAGTATATGCACAACATTTCAATTAGTATTATTCTCCTCTCTTCTTCAGGTATTGCTGACCTGACCAGTGATAGTACTGGCATGGGAATTGAACCTGGATCTTTAAATTCTTGAATATTGAATTTTAAGGTAATACTAGATGTTTTGATAAACTGTCATATTTATATTTTTCAACAGTGATTTAACACATTTATATATATATATTATAATAGTGTGGACTCAGAGAGTAAACCTGGAATGATGGTACTTATCATCATCAATCCCAAGTCACTACAAAATTTAAATTTAAAATTTAAGTACAAATGAATATAATCAACATAGAACTAACAGAAGTAGTTACAGTAACTATAAGTTCATAGCATTACATAAAAGAAAAGAATAAATCAACAGTCCATTTGTGACTGAATTCAGTCCTTGCCAGTTTGGGGGAAATTATTTAAACCATAATTTGAATGCACAAACTTAAATGGTAATCCAAAAGAATACAACAGAAAAGAATAATGTTGGAATACTAAAACATACTGATCGTCATTAATGCCATCTGGCCACTTACTATCATTAATGTACTGGTCAACTATAAGCTTAATTTCTAAATAATTAAAACAACATGTAGTGCATGGACTTGAAAGGATATCCCTTTTGTGCCAATCCAAGATCATCATCAACTGGATGTCCATAAACATTAAATATCACTCCCTTTTATATAACAGACCCTTATGAATAAATCTACCACAAAAATAAAAATCCAATAACTGTTACTGTGAACAAGATATATAATCCTAACATATATTCTAAAACTATTTAGGATGGAGTAAATTCACTGGAATAACTTTAAACAATGAAATACAAATTTAGTAATAACAATTAAATTAATGTCTGCTGAGCTATACATTTAAATTAAGCCTTTTGATTAATATCAAAAAGAAATTCACCATTATATTGTAATTTAAATATATGTTTCAATAGGTTATATATCAGCACACAAATGTGTAGCATAATGATTTATGAACATATTTGAATTGTCACAAACCCTATAAATAAAATTCATTTTTATAATTATAATGACTGATTTTCCATATATATATCTACATGACACTCATCTACATAAGTACACAGATGGCTGTAACATATACAAATTGTCATATAATGATAAATAATAATTTAACATATATGTGTGTACACATAGAAATGTGTGCACACACTGGCATTTATAAAAAGAAAATTTAATACATGATTAATTCTATATCAAAAAACATAAAATGCTCATATATATACAATTATTCAGGGGTGGGTGAATGGTCAGCACAGCTGCCTCACAAGCAGTTGTCCTGGGTTTGCAGGTTCACTTCCTGGCCAATGCTTTGCTACATGAAAAGAAAAAAATAAACATGGTCAAATTGTCATAGACTTATAAAAAATACAATTTGTTTTGAATAATATATAAATGCACATGTATGATGTGTGTATATATAATAAAATAGATGATATGAATTAAAGCTATTAACTAGCCTCCCATCTTAAGTTTTTTTCTTTTAATAAAGAAAAAAACTATTTTCATTTGGAAAGTTTCATTTAAAATTCAGGTTCTTTTTTTTTTTCATATGTCATAGCATCTGCCAGGACGTGAACCCACACCTGTCTGCAACCAACTACTTGCCTGCATGGTGGCTGTGATACCTTTCGGCTAACAACGCAAGACTAAAATTCAGGTTCTTGTGACCTCATTTTCCATATTTAAAAAAAAGATATTCAGGGTTTTCATCTCTTTTTTTTTATAATCAATATCAGAACAAATAAACTTAATAGTTACAAATGCCATTATTTTTTCCTTCATTTTATTTTTAGTTGAGAAAGTCATTTACTTTTACAATTTGTTAATTAGAAATTTTAAATGTCAATTCATGAAAGAATTAAAAATACTATCACACTACTCACCAGCTGTACTTTATATATATGACACATTAACTTTATCTACATATAAACTAATTCTTCAGCTGATGGACTTTCCCAGAAATCTGGTCCCTTCCAACCAGTAGACTGGCTTCTTGTCATCATCAGGAAAGGTATAATCTGGTAACTGTTGACCTGTAGTGAGCTACCTTCAGTCTGTATGTTGTCTGTCATGCACACATATATGGGCTATAGAAAACAGAAAGCAGACCCTTTACTTCCATGTAAATTCAAATTCTATCATTGTTGGACTAGTAGCAGGAGCTGGATCCACTGTCTTGTCTTCAGTTATAACTTCATAATAGTTCAGGTATCACAATCTGTAAACTTGTAAAAATCTCCCCTAATCTTTTTGACAAACTTTTTGTAGGCAGGGTGAAAAAAATTACAGTAATTAAAAATAAATTGATTGAATAAATTAATGACTTTTTCCATCTAACTTAATCCTTTGAAAAGCAAACTTTATAAGATCAAAATATGTTATGCATTTAATTTAAAAAATTAATCTAATCAAAACAGATAATGGAATTTGATAATTATTCATATATGAATTTTAACATAAAAACATCCTTGTTTTAATTTCAAAATCAGAATTAATAAAATATTAATTAGATCTTTTTAAATGTCTAATTTATAATTTTTTTAAAATTCAAAATTTTTTGGGAGTTTATTTCTTTTTCTTTCATCTTTATATATATATATATATTGTGATGATCGCACATACTGTGGTCACACATATAGATATTTAACATTTAAAGAATGTTAAATATTGTGCTTGGGTTATAAAAAAAAGTGAATTTAAAAAAATTACAAAACAAAGAAATGTTTAAGTAAAAAGAGAGGGAATTAGAATCGAAACGATTCTTATCTTTTACCCTTCAAAGTTCAGACTTTTGAAAGAATAAAAATGTTAAGGTTAAAAAATATCGATATTATGTGTTTAGTAAGATTTAAAAAAATGAGAATGGAAATATAAATAAAATAGAAACTTAATAATGTAAAAGAAAGCGATAGTTGGGGAGTTTAAATAAAATATAAGTAAAATTTAGAATGCAACGAAAGATAAAGATCTGTTCTTAAAACTACACATTTTGATGAAAATGAAATGCATATGTGAAGGTATGAATAAAGAGAGTAAGGTTTATTTCATGTCAAAATGAAATAATTTTATTAAAGAAAATGATTGATAAATAAATGTAAAATATTATATTATAAAATTGTATCAAATTGAAAGTAATTTTGTATAAGTTGTTGAAAGCATTTTTAAAGTAAAAAGGTGTGAAATAAAAAAAAAACCCAGCAAGAGATCAAAATAAGAAAGGAATTTGAAAAATAAAGAACATTCATTAATTAATTGAAAAACAGTATTGGTCAAGACTTCAGTGAAGACACTGCTCTGATAAGAAGCAGAGAAATATAATAGAAAGCAGACAGGAAAGTTAAATTTTGGGAACATGAAGACAAACTATAACATAAGAAAAGCTTCGAGGATATGTGGCTAAGGGCCAGTCGCGATCGCCGGTCGATCCAGACTTCTGTGCTATAATGGTTCACGTCTCGATGTAACAACTCCCGACATAGCACCTGCCGAAGAGTTCATTTTTGCCTTGCCTTGATGTCCACAATACGGAGGAGTTCCAACAATCAAATCTAACTGAAGAGCGACCATTCCCTACTAAAGAAGTGGGAAAAATTCCACGGGACGGTCAGCAAGACTCCAAGTTTATTCGAAGACTTTACAACCTAGGTAATTATGAACAAGACATTTTATATAACTTATGTGCACATACCGTTTAAATTTAATGCAATTTCCAATCCCACATATAATGAGATAGACATTAATTAGACTCTTTGAATATTTGAAATGACTATAAAGGGATAAGTTATTTCCACAGATTCCAATCATTTATAGAATCATCTATTGTATTTTTAGTTATTTTTGTAGTGTTATAGCATAATCTGTTTTTTATATCGAGTGTTAATAATTTTGAGTGTTTCTTTTATTATAATTTATTGTATTAAATATTTTTTATTTATGTAAAATCTGTTTCGTCTCTTTCTTCGCCACTTCCAAAATAATATAATCTTAGGGTTGGGAAATAAATATTATGCATTTGAGTACTTAATTAACACGTGAAGCTAGTGGTGCAGTATTTGATCCCATTAAATTTATAATTATCCAAGCGCTGTAACTCTGATAGATCTTACTGCAATGGGGAAAAAGTTGATCGGGAAATATAACCTGGGGCTATACCTGTATAGCATACAAGTTCGGTCAAGTACAGATATAGACTCGTTTATGTTCATATATTTTCTCTGCTTGTGGTAGCGGAAAGTGGATGGTTTTGAATTATAAGAATTCCCCATTATATCTATATAAAAGAAAAGTTTAAGCTTTCGATCGCCGGGTTTCCGTTACAATATATATATATGCACATACACTACTATGTTGTTGTATGTCATGAGACATATAATCATATCAATATATATATATAATAAACATGCACACACAATATACACAAAACAAAAAACAACAACTATACAATACATTTCTGATTACAGAAATATTTGTATGATTTCAATGATGGACTTTCCAAAAAAGACTTAATTAGTTTGTTTGTGATATGATATTTTTAGATTAGCTTATTTGACTTTATTACACTTCATGATAAGCAGATGATTTCTAAATAATTCTGTCTAAACAAACATTTTTTTCCTAAGTTAAAACTCCAGATTGTACCAATCAATGAATGATCAGATGGATAAATATATTGGCATCCCTATGATTTGAAACATAGATAAACTGAGGTAAGAAATTGGTTGCACAGATGCATTGTCAAAAATGCTGGATATGATTGACTATGAACCTCAACTCATGGAGATAAAAGTCAGATGCCACCTAAGTCAACAAAGCTATGTAGTTGAACCAATATGGAATGTGTATGAGAGTCTGTCCATGTGCAATGGATACATGTTAATGACAGACTAAATATTAATTTCTACAGAGGGAAGCTTGTATTACAATTGTTACCTGAAGGACATCTTGGTATTGATAGAATAAAAGAATTAGCAAGATCATATTATAATAGTTATGTGAGATTGAACATATTGTACACCATCTAAAAATTAAGGATGCATATAAACCACACAGAATATTTAAGTGAAATATATAACTTCTTGATAACCATTGATTCTTATTTGAAATGTTCTGACTATGGAGTTGTAAAAAAACCATGAGTGTGGAGTACATAATAATAATATTATATGAACTGTCCATATGTCACAGGTATCCAGAAACAATAGTTTTGGATAACAAAGTCAAAATTCTTCCACTGCAATTAAAAATATTTTTTATATATCAAGGGGATTTATCATGAGTCCAATAGATTAGCTGAGAAGGCAGTGCAATAGTTGAAGTAAATGTGCTCTAATGGCAGTGATGGTTTACAAACATAGTACTGAGAAACAGTCGACAAGTTTAACAAACACTTTATGATGAAAATCTGCTGAAAGGTCAAACACACATATCTTTTTGGTCCCTAGAAAAATTAGGGAAAAAAGAGAGAATCATTTGGATGGGTGAAGTATAATGTTGTAAAAACAGTGGGATTTATCATGAGTCCAATAGATTATCTGAGAAGGCAGTGCAATAGTTGAAGTAAATGTGCTCTAATGGCAGTGATGGTTTACAAACATAATACTGGGAAACAGTCGACAAGTTTAACAAACACTTTATGATGAAAACCTGCTGAAAGGTCAAACACACATATCTTTTTGGTCCCTAGAAAAATTAGGGAAAAAAGAGAGAATCATTTGGATGGGTGAAGTATAATGTTGTAAAAACAGTATGGATACATGGCAGACTGAAAAAAGGAGTTGTACATAGCTGGATGATGACCATGAAGCCCAAAGACACATTACTCAATTTAGATATCATCAGAGTGAGCTACTAAAGTCAATAAACTAAAAAATGAGTTATCCAATAATAGAAATGATAGATCATATGATAGAAGTTGATTATGGTGATGGATCATCTGAAGTGAAAAAAAAAGAGATGACAAGAATTAAGCTAATGAGTCACAAGAAGTGCTTATGCTGTACTTGCTCAGTTTGGAACATCTGGAAGAATTCTCTAAAAATTAATATATGCAGAGTGTGCAACTGATTATGGATTATGCATATGTACTCTAATTATGCAGATTATTTAAGGTGCAATAAAATAGCAGATATTAATGTTTGTCAATGGCATTGTGTGTTACAGTAATATGCTGCATTAGCAAATAAAATGAGAAGTGAGAGGGAAGGTGAATGGTAATACATGCCCTAAGAAAATGGGGTATAGAGAATATTTATATGTAATCATCAGCATTTTCAATCATTATCAGTCCACTGCAGGATGGTCTCTCCAAATTGAATACATCTATCTCTAGCATCTCTTCTCCACATTCCCCATCATACCTTCCTATTTCATCTATTAATCTCATATGTGGTCTCTTCCTAGGTTTTTTACAATCTTCTGGAATTATATTCTCTTCTATATATCCAGCCCAACATCACTTAAGTCTCTTAATTGTTTGTCAGTAACACTTGTTAGTTCTTGCACTCATGTATTTTGTTTTCAGTCTCTTTTTGTAATTCCTAACATATATCTCTTCATACTTTATTGAGTGGTCTAAAGCCTCTTTATTGCACTAAGGTTTTTGTTTTTAATCTCTTCTTGTTACTTCTAACATACATTCACCATACTTTGTTGAGTGGTCTGAAGTCTCTGCATTGACTGGTAACACACATTTATTAAAAACCTTCCTTTTCAAGCACATAAGCACATTTATTTTTAATATTAAATTGTTTATACTAAAAACACTCCAAACAGGTTTAATTCTAAAATTCCTTTCATGCATTATGTTTTTATCTGCAGTAATAATTTTATCATGATATTTATCATTGTTAACTGTACATAGATAAAGATACACACAGTGTAATATATATATAGAGAGAGATGTTGATGAATTAAATCTAACTTTATATTTCAAGAAGTGTATTTTCTCTGAGAAGATTTATAACTGTATTTGTAACAGCATTTAAAATATATATGATTGTTGTCTAGAGTTAATAAACTTATCTTTGTTATATTTTCACCATAGCATTGAGTTTTGTTAATAAATAGTTATTTATATATAATTGATAATGTCAAATTACCTTTGTATATATCTCTCCCATTAAAACCATGCTCCAGTTCATTATAAAGCATCCTTTTAGAATGTCTTTCATTATTCATGCGTTTTACAAGTCCAATTTAATGAAGGTGTAAATTTATAATAGAAGTCATATAGTAATATGCCTATCAAGTTGAAGAACATTTAAATAATTTTATGATCTTTTTTTTCATATGTCAAATGCGTTGACCGGGAAGCGAACCCAAGACAGCTGCTTGGAATGCTAACCTCTAGGCCACCAACGCTTGACTAATTTTATAATCTTGCTATTGTATTTTTAAAATTTTAAATATCATTCTTAAATGAAATTTATCTAAGGCCTTTCTAGTGCATCGTCAATAGAATATCCGAGTCTCACTTTCATACAACACACTAGGTATAGAACAGTTCTATATATAGCTAACTTAATTACAGTAGTTATTTCTCTTTGATGATATATTCTAACTATAATTTATTAAAAGCAACAGTATATTGGAGTCTGTGTGATACCTCAATATCTAAGTCCACTTCCTTAAATTAGTTTATGTTCTCAAGTTGATAATCATCCATCTAATCTTACTAGTTGATAACAAACCCGAGTTTCTTTGAACATTAATTATTAAATCAAAATCTTAAATGTTATATTCAAAACATTAATACATATCTGTAAGTCGCGATTTAAATTAGAAAAATAGCATAAATATTAGCATACTGAAAATGCAGAACCAAAAAAGATGAAGTTCTTGTTTTGTTTTTAATCGATTCAAATAAAAAATTCCGCCATCAAACTTGTAGTCGTGTTTTTTCTTTCTTTCATTACGTTGCTTATAAACAGTTCCAAGGACAACTGATATAAAAATTGAAAACAATGTTGTACCAAGAACACACCCCTGTTTAACGGTAGCTTTCATTTTTATATATATGCGAAATAAATTGCCTTGAATATTCCATTACTGGATAAATGTTTCTCCGAAGTCTGTACAAAGAGAAACAGTGAAGAAACAAAAATAAAAGCAATCATAGCACGTGGGAAACTAAAAAGTTCTTTTCTTGATATAAACATGTTTGATTTCATACTGCCTTTAAATAGTTTTGTGGTTGTGAAAGTTTTTTTTTCTCTGTCGTCATTGATTGCATACTCTATATTGTAATTTCATGCCATACTTAGATGAATCAGACTTTGAATTATGTTTTTTAATTAAAAATAAATTAAAAGTTTTTCGATTTATCTTTCTGTTAAGTCATCAATAGCTATCTTAATAAGTTTTTAGAAAACGTTCTTTGGGGACTGAATTATAATTTTACTCCTGTCACGAAACAATTAATGATTTTAAATGTATTATTAGAAAGAAACATTTAACTATAAAATATATATCTAATAAAAATATAAATATGGGGTTTATTTTAAATAAAATTATATATATATATCAGGAAGAGGGGGTGTCTGCGGATATATGTATATGTAAAAAGAAATATATATGGTATGTATGTGTAGTATTTACACACATATATGTATGTAAGATGCATATATACAAACGTACTCATAAACATTTGGATACAACCTCTGATACAAATATACAGATGCAAAATAAATGTGCAAATCGTGTTTGTGCATGCATGTAGAAGGTTTTAAAATAAAGGATCCTTTAAATATCCCATTGTTGAGCATAGGTAGGCAACCAGCTGCAGTGTTCTGACAATTTAATATTTTTCTTTTTTGTTTTATATTGGAAGTAAAAAATAAAGATTAAGGCTGCTTATAACCTAAAAAAAAATACGAATTACTCATAGTCAAAATTTAAATTGTAGGTCATGGAAATGGTACCAAGATTTATTATCATCATTATCAACTATTATCGATTCACTGAGGATGAAGGTCTCTTCAAAATTTAATCCTGTTTATCCGTCAAAGGTATTAACCATTAATGATCATTTGCTAAGTTTTCAACGATAACACGTTTTAAAAGAAGTATATAATGTTTTGCATACATATGTATGTTTGTGAATATAAATTATATATATATCATATGCGCATATGTAAAATGAACGACATATACATAACTATATAAATTATGTATATGTAATTAGCAATCAGGAAATGATCTATCAAACATTCCTTCAAAGCATTTAAGAATACATTACAATATAGTCATAGGGCTAGTCAACAAACAGTTAAAAGTTTTAATCGCATTTTCTCTTTATTCTCCAGCTAAAAAAAAAGCTAAATAATCGTTTCTCTATAAAAAAAATATACTTTTGTCTAAAGTAGCTATAGAATGACTTTATATAAACTCAAAACTTGATGAAAGTTCTCAGATATATATATAAAAGAATTTCAAGCTGTAGACGTGATAGGAGTTCCGGATCCGCTATGTAATGATGTTCTCGTATTATATATTATACATATATATGATATAGTATTGCTCTCTTCCTGCATATAAGAATATACTAATAATTTATAACTTAAAAATTTACAGTAAGAACATGAAAGCACTTCATCTCAGAGGAGAAATATTTCAACTGACAGGACATTAAGCTTGTTTGCTTTGTATGTCAAAAGCATTTGTTACAACTGGAGTTTATTAAGAAGAAAAGCAATTGTCAGCAAAAATTTATCGAAATTTCTAGTCCGGTTTAAAAATTAACTGTAATGCTATAAATTTTAATGTGGAAACACACTTGTTATATATAATATCTAACAAACTGCAATGTACAATCCATATAATAAAGCATCAATACATAAAAAAATTAAATTGTAGAAGTTAAATGATGGGAATTAACATTATTTGAAAGTCTGTTGGTTCAAAAAAAAAAGAAAAGAAAACCGGAAAGGGGCTTATAATTCAAAGCTCTATATGGACAGTTTATTTAGATAGGAATTGCACCTTATGCTTAGTATGACCAAATGTTATATAGATCAACCAATTTTTACTACTTAATGTAAAACTAAAAGTGTTTTAAGAAATGTTGCTGCTCAAGTATGTAGAAATAAATTATACAGCACATTAATAGGGATCCAATTAGTAATGATATAAATAATTATTTTAGTTTCATCTTAACATCAATGTCTGTTGACTGTAAGATATTTCAATGGAATTTTACTTACAGGTGATGTAAAATAAACCTGATATCTCATGAGATGTATTTTTTATTTCTTGTTTTATCATTGGCTTCATAAATGGCTATATCATCATTGACCAACTAGATAGATTAGCTAAGGTTCATTTACTGAAGGAAAAAATCCTAAGTTTTCTTATGCCTCTTCAACTAATTTTGAAAGTTTTATTAATCACATGATCACCATTTCTTATGCTAGCACATATCTCACTGATGAAGGTCACAAGCCAAAAACTAGTCTGGGGATATTGCATGAGTAGGTATTAGATAGGGATTTTATGCACAACACTACTATGTGATTATATGCCATGAGATACATAACTATCTCAATATATATATATATAAATAATAATAAAAAGTCAGATGTCACATGACTTATATATAGCTTGCACTTACAAATATGTAAAATTAAGAGCATGCTAATTACCTCTAAACAAAAAAAAAAGCTTGTTTAGAGCTAATTAGCATGCTCTTAATTTTATATATATATATTACACACAGTATAATGCTTATCCAAATCCAATCACTTCTCACATCTAGTATTTATTGCTCATCAATGAATTGAAGAAAAATGAGTCCGGTTTTTCTTGTTGTCTAAACTAATAAACGGACATACAACAATAACATATACATTGTACTTGAATAAACCTTAAGTTGTGTGCATTTTTATATTAGTTTTATCTAGCATTATGTGTTAGAAAAATTATATATAGGCAGTATTAAATACATGTATAAAATGAAATGAAACTTAACCGTATAAGATTGTTATAGACTAATAATAATTATATAAAAAATATTGAACTATAACTATCTTAAAAAGCTGTGATTTCCAATCTTTTTTCATTTGCAAACTTCTTGGCAACCTATCTCCATAAATTGTACCATTCTTATTAAAAAGTACATTTGTATTAATCTAGTTGTTGTTATGTCAAGCTTAATGTTGTAACTGTAATAATAAATAGATTAATAATGAGATTAAGCAGGAAGTATAGTATATAATTTAATCTTGAAACAATGACAAAGGGAAGATATATAGAGAAAAATGGAAATAAGTCTTTCATTGAACACAGCTCAGTTAAATGTCTACTTATATATTCTGTGACACCAGTGCAAAAATATTGAAATGTTTGTGAAACAAAGGAGAATAAAATCTAAATCTGTAGCAGACATATACATCTTTTAGTAGTATGTTGGCAACATATTGTTGAGGGTGTATGAGTAAAAAAAGATATATTAACATAGGCAGTTGAAATAATGCATAAGTGGTTGATAAATTTCAAAATTTAATAAAAAAATCTCAAATATGAAAAGTTAATTCTATGATGTATTTCAAATACTATGGCAAATACATTAATATCTAGAGATAGGAGGATTTAGAGAATGAATTAATTTGAACCGACAGTAACTTTTGTATTATATCTTGGCTTATACTATTAAACTTATTGCTTTTTTACTGTTACCTTTTATGCACAGTCCTAACCTATCCTAGATTGTACCTGTAGGAATATAATTACTCCAGGTCAAAAATCAGTGTAACAGAATATAAACAATGAGGATTGCCAATTCCTCAATAAGCTTTGTGATAAATGATTAGCTAGAGAAAACATTTAAAATATCTGTCAGGAGCTCCCTCCCAACCTCTGACCATGGTTTCATGCTCTGGAAGACATGCCATGGTCAGAGGTTGGGAAGGGGGATCCTGACAGATATTTTAAATGCTTTCTCTAGCTAAGCATTTATCACAAAGCTTGTTGAAGAATTGGCAATCCTCATTGTTTATAACTTACAAGCTTAAGAGAATAGGGTCATGTGATCTATGACTCATTTTGATTACAGAATATGTCTTTTATATAGGCTGTTGAGGATTGCACCTTAAACTGCTAGTGAAAAGCATATTGTACACTACATAGGTTGCATATATATAATAGAAGGAGGGGCTGATAAAATTTAAACCCAAATGCAGTTATTCAGCAACTTATAAACAGATTTAAATCCCTGTAAATATGTTCTACTTCATAGCATTTTCTTTTCTTTTATTTTTTAAAAAAAACACGATTATAAAAAAAAAAAAAACTGTTGAAAAGTGTATAAGAAAAATTTGCAAATAATGTGAGAATTTTTGCAAATAATGCTTCAGAGCTTCAGGATATAGAAAGTAAAATGTACAGCTAAATAGTAAAAGATTTTTAAAAATGTTCAAAGGATTTTTTTTAAAAAAAACAAACAAAAGAAAATAAATATTGATAAACAAGAATGAAAAAAATTAATAACTACAAATACCTTGACCAGATTATTAATATAGATAAATTATAATAGAAAAAAATAATCATAGAATCAAATAGTATGGAGTACTTTTGGTAGACATAATATTAAAAGTAAAATGATAAAAAAAAAATCAAGTCAGATGTCACATGATCTAATTTAATAAAGCTCGTATTTACAAATGTTATATACACCTGGGTCTCTTTTTACGCGGACTTATTTAACACGATTTTGAAGTTACGTGATTCGTGTTTCACCGGAAGTTGACTTCCGATAATGCGCTATTACTTTAAATAATAAATTTCGTGCATTTACGTTATATTGAAAGTAATAGCACATTATTGGAATTCTACTTTCATCTTAGTAATTTCAATATTTTCAGTGCTTTATAATAGTAAGATTTTATGCAATAATGAAATTAAAATCATGATTTCCACATTTTATGTATACACACACATTAAATTTTACAAGATTATAATGTAAATTTGTTTAAACATTGTGCGTGTTAATTTTGCATTTTAAATCACATTCTGTTTTTGCTTTTTAAAGAAGAACATAATCAATTATTAATCATTTAGTGTCCACAAGTTTATTTTTAAAAGGTCAGTAATAGCAGTGGGCACAATTAAAAATTAAAATCTGATTTTTAATTGTAATTAACAATTTAAAAATTACTTACGGGTGACTTGAAATTAATGTGATGTAAAATGAAATTTGATTTTTAAACGGAATTGAAAATTAAAGACAAAAATAAGAATTTAATTTTTAGTTGTTAGTTTTAATTAAATTTTTCCCAGCAGTGGTGAATAAATGTCTTTTTATTATCATAAGTCTAAGTTCATAAACAATTATTAAAATTGTCATCATCATCAACAGAAAACCATTAACACAACATGAGAGTGAACTTGGCGCTAGTTGTATTTCTTCTTGTGAGAATAATTGCTGAGATATTCTTGACTTCGTTTAAGGAGAAGCCAAATACACCACATCATATCACATGAGAATCTGATTTTTTATTAGTTTGCAAATGAACGTGTTTTTGGGCAAATAGCGATAATAATTAAAACGTGTATAAAAAATGTAAATTACTGTAAATTATGCATAAAAATATATTATTTTGAATAAAATTAAATATTATAGTTAAAAAAAGTTTGTCTTGTATCAATTTTTTTCAAATTTGAAATTTTTTATTAGTCATATTTTATTTCCTTATTATTTTTTTTGCGCAAATTTAAAAGTAATTTTACATTGGTGCTTTGCTTTTATGCAAATTTTGTAAAATCACAGACCGCATCCCCCCTTTTTCAATGTAAGTTACATCTACTTTTGCATGATTTTGTTTGCACGTGTTTTTTGAGGAACCTATCTATCACGTAAAATGAGACCCAGGTGTATAGAGCTTGCAAAATAAGCTCTTAACAAGATTTGAGAATATCCTCAACCACAGACCAGTTTTTAGTGACTATTTGAGTTAGATAGCTGAATTGGAAGACATATGGATGTCTGACAATTTCAGATTTTCTACTCAATAATTATACAATAAAGTGCTGGGCTTGTCCTAGTATTTTTAATCTAATGCTGAATATCCTGACACCTCACTGACAATGCCAGAAGCAGAAACTAGTCTGGGGTTGAGGACATTCTCAAAGCTTGTTAAGAGCTTATTTTGCAAGCTCTATATATAATATTAAAAGCGAATATGTTTATGTGTTTCAAAAAAAAATATTTTAATAAATATATTTAACCATTTCTTATTTATTGGTCTAAGATTTAAACATTTAATAGAAAAAAAACATTACAATTACTTCAGACCACTTAATGAAGTATGGAGAGATGTATGTTAGAGATAATAATAAGGAAACAAAAATGAAATATATGATTGAGCAAACAGATGTTTAGTAGTGGATATTTAAAAAATTAATATATTGAAGTATAGCTGGAAAGGATATGGTGCTTAAAGAGATGATAATAGATGGACAATTAATGTCTTAAACCAGATAATATCTTTATATTATAAAAATGCTTAAAAGGACCTCATGTGGGATTGATGGATGAAATAAAAAAAGTTTGCTGTTATAATGTAAAGAAGAGAGGTTGAAGATGGGAAAAATGAGATTAAACTCGGAAAAACCATCCTGCAATGGATTGATAATAGTTCAGAATGATCATAATAAGAAGTATAAAATCATCTAGATGTGTTTGATTTTTGAGATACTATAATAAAATACATGCAAATGTATTATAATAACAATGTTAATAAATAGTATTTCCTATCATAAAAGTTGAAAGTCATTAACTTCCACTAATATTTTTGTTCCATACTAAATACATGATTATTTTGCGATAGCTACTATCTCAATGGTATGACACTAATAAAATTCTGAACCTGATAAGACTTGTCACTGTCCTTCATTAATATCATCAATTTATTAATATTAGTATTGTTACCACTTAATGGATAGAGAATTATAATTTTGTACTTTATGAGAGATCCTACTATTCTATGTAAGTATAAATAAAACTAAATCTTTAAAACATTAATTTCTCAGTTAATTTATATATATATATTATCCACATTCTAATATTCTGTTTGAATAAATGAATGTATGAGCAAAACAAAATAATCTTAAAGTATCAATCACATTAGTCCGCAAACTTTTTGTCATTGTTGATGTCATAGTAAATAATTAACCAACCTCCTTCAGAATGATTACTTTATGACTTACAATGCCTTTCGTTAACTGCTTGTGGAGTTATCTGATAGTATTCCAGTGCAATAAAATAGAGATTTTTACATACAAATAACAAACTCATTACAAAACTCATTACAAATTAACATAAAATAATTATGATAAGTCTTTTCTTAAATAATATACTCTGCAGAAAATTGATAAATGCATTGTAAGTCACAAAATGGAATTGCTTAGTTAGTAGTGTAGTTTCAACATTAGTAAATGTTTCTTTAGTGTGAACTATTGGATAATATGGTTTAAATTTAATTAAGAGTTAAGATATTTATATATGAGTATGTACATATGTATCATGTATGTATGCAAATGTTCATTATGTAGAACAGAGCAGTAGTTTACAAACTTTTTGCATCTTTGGACCACATTGGGAAAAGAAGAGTTGTCTTGGCCACACATTAAATATAAAAATATTAAAGGAAGATAATAAGAAAAAAAAGGTCCCTCCATAATTTTTATATCTACCAATATAAGTAAGCAAAAGAATCCTTAAATAATAATTCTAATTATGCAGTGAACCATCTTTTAAAATTATCAAGCAGGTTTTCTAAGTTTGCATCACTAATGTAGAAAAAGTAGTAAAACATTGATGTTTTTTTAATATTTTATTTTTTTTAATAAAAATAAACAGCACTACTAGATATTTGAGTGATATACATTCATTTATTCATCAAAAATAAGTTTACAATTTTACATTGGAGCACATTCATACTCTTCCTGGGCCATATATGGCTATCAGGCTGCAGGTTGGACACTCCTGATGTAGAGCAATTACAGTCCTTAAGTAGCTCATAGATTAAAAAATAAAATAGTTATATCAGGTTTATATAAATATTTGAAAACCAGGTTTTCAAATATTTACATATGAAGCTTGTATCCTGTCCATTCCTCTTCTATGTATTTAAATGGGTAAGATCCTGTACATGAGGGGTCAGAGTGACTTGAGGTCAAAATGGGTATGGCAATAATGTTGGCATCAGCATGAGATTTGGGCTTTCCACCATCAGATTTTCAATGATATGGATGGCTGAAGAGTTGGAGTGGATTGAAACCTGTCCATTAAAGTGTGAAGATTTGCTATCTTAATACAAACTTAGCACTGATTATATATATGTGTGAGAGATGATAGTCTGGACCAAGTGATGAGTGCTGGTTTAGCACGAAATACGTGTATTGGTGATTATTTATCTTTTTTACATGTGTGTGGTCATGTGTATCAGTTGTATGAGATAGTGTGGATAGTTGAAGAGTGCTTGAAAGTCTGTGTTCAAATCCCTTATATTTATTAGGTTTATATATATAACAATAGATGGCAGTTGAATCTGATCAAGGTCTGAATTATCATGAATATGTTTAGTAACTGATTTTATTACAGTAGTGAATATACTTAAAAAGAATGATACAAAAAGATCGTATGTTTTAGTAGTGTTCGTGGGAAAAGGAACTTTATGATATTTATAAAGAAATGTTTTCGGTCTGTGGAGAGAAATATTTATCATTACAATCACATAATTAATATTTCCTGAAGGTATGAATGAGTTTATGTAACAAAAATATTTATATTGTTGTTTGAGGGAATAATAAAGCAATAATATAACCTATAACTGTCAATGTAGATTCTATTAAATAATAAATGTTTTTTGAAGGTTATTTTACATCTATTATTTTTATAATTATTTCCCCCTGTAATGTATTTTATAATTTTTCTTACAGTATGTTCGTTCATTGATAAAATTTATAAAAAAAAATAATACAATCTTTAATTAATTTACTGCAGGACACAAATTTTTCCAATAGCTTTCTAAGAAAGTAATATTATTCACACAGTTTACTGATTGTTCTGTGTAAGAATTCTAATGGCATTGGACTTATCCATGTTTTTTATTCTTTAAAAGAGAACAGTTATGTACCTATTTTCTGCTCAATATTTGGATGCATAATTAGGTTACCCATGGCTGGCTACGTGGAAAAAAATCTTTACCCCCATCCCCAGTTTGCCTGGTTTGTCTGACTCAGATTCAACCCCTGGTTTGTAGATGTATCTGAGTGATGCACTACCGCATGCTTTAGAATAAAAAGCAAATTTCTACTCTTATGCAGAAACGTTCTCAAATGTTAAGCTTTCTGACCAAAGATATATTTAAATGTCTAAGCAAGAAAATACTACGATTTAAGACAAATATTTCTATTTCTGTACCCCCTTCCTCCTCTTTCTTAACTTTAGTGATTCTAATAGTATTCTTTTGAAACTACATAAACTTTAATGAGCTCTGTTGTTCAGGGTATTATAAAATAATGCTTTGTTGTTGAGAGCATTATAAAAAAAATAAACCCTTGATATCAATAAAATATAAGTGTATGTGTGTGCGTGCATGCGTATGCATAAAATTTATTTTCTCTTTTTTAAAAACTTTAACAACAAACATTAACAGGATATTATATATTTCTTTTTAAATGTAGAATGATTAGTTACACAGTGATAATAAACAAATTTACTCATTCAGCGATGTTTCTTTTATAAGTTTAGTTTTAACACTCGCCATCCAATTCCCAGAACCGTGTTAAATTAATAACTAAGCTTTTTTCAACGAAACTTTACGTCAACAGTAGATTTGAAAGTATCATATGCATAATTAATACCGATATAAATTTGAAATCTGTCTGTATCTTCGGTGACTGTCGAAACTTTGCATTACTGCCAAGAGAACGTACAAATCGTATTATTGATCGCACATTATCATATAGAAAATATTAAATGCACACTGTTATAACAATAATATTTAAATTAAGACTACTGTTTTTAATCAAATAAAATGTAATTACAAAAATAGAAGCAATATTAAGTGGGATGTATTATTAAAAGAATAAAAATGTGATAAAATTGGAAATATTATATTTATGAAAAAAGCTAATATTTATATATAATCAAAGTGCATATAAATTATATGCATTATTATTATTAAGTGCATATAAATTATATGCATTATTATTATTACGTGCATATAAATTATATGCATTTGTGCTGCTGAAAGTATCTAGGCAATAAGACACTAATATCATACGATATCTCGATCATCATCAAACATAATTTTCCATTATTCTCTACTTCTTAATTCTGTTTAGTCTTATCGTCCGTACTAGCGGTATTGGCAAATAAATATTTGAAATGAATCCATATATAGAATATGTTGTATTTGTTATTTGGTCTATTTCCATCATCTAATATGAGTATTGAATGTCTTTAGAAAAATTTAACCTTATTTTAATATTCCAAACACATTCATTTGTTAGTAATAGCACGCAGGTTAGTATATGCCCAACGTTTCGAGAGGTATTATTTACCCCTCTTCTTCAGGTGTTGCTGACCTGACTAGTGACAATACTAGCATGGGAATCGAAACTGGATTCTTAGATTCTTGAGTATTGAATTTTAAGGTAACACTCTAACTAACTGACCCATCCTGCCACAGTCAGTAGAAATTTCATATACTTATTTATGAGGTTCCTTCTGATTTCTCCTCTTTTTCTTCTTAAAAGCAAAATTGATTAGTAGTTTCCATACATTATGTATAGTCACACTAGGTTGACTTATATAGAATATGTTAGTTCATTATACTATTTGATATTTTGCAGTGCTATAACTTCAGCAATTTTTTCTTGAAAGACTTCAACACTTTGTTGATTTGAGACTCCCACTATATTCTGTTCTCAAGCAGATTTCTACCATAAAAATAAACAATATGATTTTGAAACAATTTTTTTTTCACATGTCAAATGCTTTGACCAGAAAACAAACCCGGGTCAGCTGCTTGGAAGGCAACTATGCCAATCACTAGGCCACCAATGCTTGACAATAATTTTAACAATGGAAATCAAGGTTTATCTCTCATACCTCTGTATGTAGAGTTATTTTAACAGCCTTAATGAGTTATTTGCATAGGAATAATGCAAATAGCTTAAATAAAATAAGTCAATGCATTCCTTGAAGCAATAGAATTTCAGTTGCAAGGTTAATTTCTTAAATTAACAGTGAACATGATTAGTAAGGCAAAATATATTTAGTGTGAGACATCTCATCTTCTATCATTACACATTTTATACCCACCAATTAGTTATGAAAGATTTGAACAGATCTTAAATCTTTACACACTGAAAAAAAGGTCGTTTTAAAAGATTTGCCTTAACCATTAATACCACCAAAAATTGTAAAAGACTTGAATGAAACCATATGTGGAATGAGTAAAGGAAAACATGTAGACTTTGGTATGATGTGGAGAAGAGAGGCTATGGATTGGAAGTAACTGAATTAAACCTGGAATGGTCTTTATCCTGCACTGGGTTGATAATGCTTGAAAATGATGTTGATGACTACCACACAACTTATTAATTCAAATTTTTACTTTATTATTCTCTTTGATAACTTTCAATTACAGTACTGTATTTAACTAATTTTTTTCTAATTGCATAAAAATAAATATCTTCTTATTCTAATAATTCTCTAGTGAAGTCAAAATGTCTGTAGTCAATAATGATATCTAAAGATTTTGTTGAATTTCTTTTATCATTTTGTCCCTACCAAAATGTTTCTAGTACCAGTGATGCATTAATTACTAATTTATTTGGTAAAGCAGAGAAAAAAGTAATTTTGGCAATTATAAAATACTCCAACTAACAATGAAGATCAATCTCAGACTATAATATAATAATATTATCAACATAATACTATTAACTTTAATAATAATTAACTACTATATTAAAATAAATCAATTTAAAACAATAAGATTACTTTTTAATAAATGGTATCATCTACATTCCATCAAATCTTAGTAACTAGGTGGGCAAATTTTCTATTTTTATGAGATGTGAAATTTTATAATGTTTGCTAAAAATAAAATCACATGATCACTATTTCTTATGCTTGCTTATAACTGTTGTTAAAACAGGCAAAACTCACTATATGTATTACCATACCCAGCAAGCTAGAGTAATCAATGGATGCCAGAAGGCATGTGCATAAAATCCCCATCTAGTGCCTAGTCACCCAACATCCCCATACTAGTTTCTGGCTTGTGGCCTTCATTAGTGAGGAGCCTTGGATCCGAGAGCACTGCACTTTCTGGCTTGTGGCCTTCATTAGTGAGGAACTTTGGATCTGAGAGCATTTCACCTAAGATCTAGGTGCAAGCCACAAGCCAGAAACTAGTTGGGATATTGGATGAGTAGGCACTAGATGGGGATTTTATGCACATGCTTTGTTTGCCTGCTTTAATCAAAAAATAAGAATTTTGCATTTCATTACAATTCATTTAATTAGCTGTGATAATCTGTAAAGTAAACAAATGAGATCATTGTATTGTTTTGCCATTCAATCTTGAATTTGAAATCATCTGCAATTGATTTTATAATTTGTAAGACTTAATCTTCAAACTCACACATTACTTAAAATAAATAAATAATATTTAAAAGTAAAATGTGCTTGTTTTTACTTTAAAACTTCAACTTTAATAGGCATGAAAATTTTTTTAGCTTGAAGTTCAAATATCGAAGTGTTAAAAAAATTGTAAATAATAGACTCTTTTTAAAAAACAATTTCAATACCCTAGGATTTAATAGCAATCTAGATTTAGAGAAATATTTCTTTTTTACTCATTCATATGCACCATTGAAAGTTTTTTATGTAGTGTGATGATGCTTTGATTAATTTGGTTTAAACACAGTCTCTTGCAGTTATATGTGGCATTAATTTGTTGGTTTTGCATTCGTTTTGTGACACACTGGTACTAAAATATACATCACTTTCTTAGTTTTAAAAGCATTTTCATGATATCAGTATCATATAAGTAATCTAATGCAAACAAACCCAAAACACTCCTGATTGGTAGATTCTTTTCTCATGATTTGAGAATACTTGCAAATTCTAATTTATTGTTTGACTTTGAAAAAAAAATTCCATATATTTTCCCAGTTTATATTAGATATTTATGACTACTTTTGCAAAATATTTGTAAATTATTCATTTTAAGACGAAAATATTTACGATTATGCTTCAATTTTTTTTTTTAAAAAAGTGTTTTTATAAGAAAAAACAAGAAGAATGTAATAATGATAAATAGAAAATTGTGATTGTTTGAAATAGGAATCTGTTTATTATCACAACAGCGCTATTTTTTTTATTTTTAACGGTTATACATGGAATTTTTAATTTTTAAATAGAATTTCAGCAGTATATTCCATTCATATAATATTTTTATCAACAATTGCAAATTAACAAAGGCTATTGTCCTAATTATGAATTTCAGTTTACTTTTTTATATTTCAATAGTTGAAATATTATTTTTTTAAATGTTTTTGATTTTTAAGTCTATATTTTTAACAAATAAAATAAAAAATATGGAAATACAATATATAATAAAAATTTAACTATTAAAATAAAAACTTGAATACAGCCTCTAGGGGTTGAAAAAAACAATGCAAAGAAATTTTAAAAAGTACACTTATGGAATATAGCAATATATCATTTTTTAGTATAATGTAGTAATCCCCAGTTTATTTCAAGCTATAACAAATATGACTTTTCACCTGAATTTTTTTTATTTCATGGATTCAATATATATATAACAATAAAAATAATAAATATAATGGTAATTAACTATTGCATATAGTCTTTCAATCTGCAGAAGTACTTTCAGTTTATTCCTTAACCTGCCTCAACTGCCATTTAATTAAAAAAAAAAAAGAAGCCAACATCATCATCTCAAATATTGAGATATTTACCAAGGAATTGCTTGAAGTTGATTGGAAGATGGAACAGATTAACAATATTTTATGCCAATTTAAAAAGAGTTATAATGGTTTAAATGAGTTGAAGCTTGATAGTAAAAATGGACATCTATTCCACATATTTCAAATGCTCAAGTGAAATTTTTTAAGAACATATATATATATGTAAGAATGTGTTTAATGTTTCATTCAGTATTACAAATAATGTTAATAAATTAGTGAGTAATTCTAAAATTGTCATACCTGTCAAGCAGAAAAGTAATATTGCTATCAAATTTTTTGGGGATGTATGTTATCATATATAGATGAATCGAGGTGCAGTATTGAAAAATGATTAAAGGAGCATGAATTGTTATACAAGTGTGTAAAAAGTAAAAGTAATAATGATTTAATGACTGCTTCAATTTTCTTTGATATAAATTTAAGTTTGATATTGAATGTGTTAAGATTCTTCATGAAGAAAAAAACCATAATAAAAGAAAAATAAAATGAATATAATTAATAGACAAGTTGCTAACATTAAAATTTGGAATTGATTGGATTTGAGTTGATGACATTTGCTTCTGTTTTTTTTTTTAATTTAATGGCAGTTGAGGCAGGTTAAAGAAATAACTGAAAGTACTTCTGTAGATTGAAAGACTGTATATAATAGTTATTTACCCCATTATATTTATTATTTTTATTGTTATTACAATAGTTTTTTAATTAAAGAACACTTTATTTGTATATATATATAGATAGATCTATAGCCTAAAAAAATCAGAGATTACTGATGAGATAGCAAGTATAAATGTCAACTACAGCTATACCATCACTAGGAATTTAAAGTTGCCTCTAAATCATGAACACCAAAGATTCTTGTGAATCAATTGGAAGAGAAGACAAAGTACGTAAACAAATCTAACAATAAACAAAACTAAGATTATTTAAAGCATAGTGCAATACTGGTTAATTACAACAGAACTCTAATGCAATAATTTATATATATCAGAGTTTAGTACAACAGAGTTTAAATATATATCAGAGTTCAAATATAAATGCATTCAAATGGTAAGAAACCATTTTTTAGATTAGCATAAAGTGCATTTGATACCTGGTAGCTTTAAATATTACACTTTAAAAAATTTACAATTTTGTATTATCTTTGAAGTTTTATAATCACTATATGATTTATAAAGATGTGTACACACACACACACACATATATATATTACTTTTGAATTAACAGAACAATCAATCATAAAGCAGGTTAAATTCATTATGAAGGTTCACACAAGCAAGCTATTACAAAATTTGTCCTATACACTATGCATGTGATCCTATATCATAAAAATAGAATGACAATAAATAGGTCCTCTTAATCACCTTATTACAAAACAAAACTATAATTTATGGAAAGGAATGTCTCTACCTAATGCAAAACACAATCAACTGTGATTATCTCAAGCAGAAATCATATATCAAGGAGAGATAAGTAAACATACACCAAATTCAAATGTAGTGGATAAAATATCTAGAGGATGGTTATGTACCGGGCACACATGTACCTATACTAACACTTTTAATTTCAGATGTATTACACAAAAAATGTAAACCAATAAAACTGCTTACAAATTTAATCAGCTTATCATACAAATTACTGTTACATACACATCTCATTAAACATATCCATTTATTAATGATTTTTGAATATCTTCAGAGACACTAAATTAATTATTAAATTTGAAGTATAAAAAAATAAAATCTATTTCCTTTCCTTCTTTTATTTATTTTTTTTAAACATTTTTTTTGTTTAAAACTTTTTTTAAAGCAACATTGATTTAAAACTACATAATAATTAATAATAACCATACAAGTGATTTTTAAATTAAAACCTTTTACAGGAGGAAAAGAAAATTAAAATTTAAAAAAGCAAACTGTTTTTTGTTGCAAATGTTTAAATAAAAACACTACAAAAATAATAGAATTTAAATATTCAACAACCTACCATGATAATAAATCCACTGACAAAAAATATCAAGTTTTATAATGTATAAATACTAAAATAAGTTAATATAAATATATAAGTAATATTTACTAAGGCTGTAACCTCAAGAATGTGCACTAAAATGCAATAGTAGGGTACTCTACAGGTCTTAACCACAAGCTTACATTTTGGAAGAAAAGAGGGGAACCTCTTTACTTCAATCTACTTTCTATATAAATAGGTGAAGCTGAAGTGGTTAGATATGAGAGGGTGAAGCTATTCAAGACTTCACTGATTTAGTCCACATTTCTTATTACACATTAATACTCGTGAAATCTTTTGATTTACAATGAGTCAATGGAAAGATCTTATAGTTAGAAATCTATTATGATAATTTAAAGTTGTAATTATAAATTTATTTAAATGCACATTGATTATGTAAGTAATATTTACTAAGGCTGTAACCTCAAGAATGTGCACATAAAAATGCAATAGTAGGGACCTCTACAGGTCTTAACCACAAGCTTACATTTTGGAAGAAAATTGGGAAACCTCTTTACTTCAACTTACTTTCTATATAAATATTTAGACTTAATCAGTGAAGTATTGAATAGCTTCACACTCTCAGATCTAACCGTTTCAGCTTCACCTATTTATATAGAAAGTAGGTTGAAGTAAAGAGATTCCTCTCTTTTCTTCCAAAATGTAAGCTTGTGGTTAAGACCTGTAGAGATCCCTACTATCGCATTTTTATGCACACATTCTTAAGGTTACAGCCTTAGTAAATATTACGTAATCAATGTGTGTTTAAATATAAATACATAAATAATTTAAATTATAAATTTTTAAAGATAAATACACAGATTAATATTAGTTGATATAAAAGATACATAAATCCATAAATCATTAAATAAAATATCACTGGCATATTAGTGATATTTTAAGAGTTCATAAAATAAAATAGTTCATAAATAAAAAGGTTACCTTTAATTCCAAGGGAATAGACAGTGTAGATGTTGATTTCTGAAAAAGTTGTGTTCTATATATATATATATGTATGAATGTCTCAAAAGGGAGCCCCCTAATAGGCTACATGTGAAGTCTTTTCATTTACTGGTTACAATCTTGTAGAAAGTTGGCATAAAATTTTAGCTTTATTGTTGAGAAGTCTGTCTGTTGAACAGCATGCTTGATGGTAGTTGGGATGGTGTTGTATCAAACTGAACAAGCAAAGTTGGACATCTAATGGTTATAGGCTACATACTGGAGAAGTGAAGTTTGTTTGTGTGCAATTAACAACACAACTGATTTTTTCAGCTGCTGATAGAAGTTCAATATTCTTTATATTAAGAAAGCAAAAACAAAAACCAAAAGATGAGGCTGAATGACTGATGAATCGAAGCAGAATGAATAGAATAATTCTAAGCTGGTCTTTTTATATTTATTCACTTTTTATTAATTAAAGCCTACTCATTTACCAATTTTTTTAATTAACAACTCAATAATTATAATTTATAAAATTAAGAAAATTTTCTTAGAGAACTGTAAATTATAACTATATGCACTGTTACATTCTCATAAGGAAAGCTAAAATTATTGAAACAATACACTTTCAAGGGTGTTAAACATCATCATAGTCATAGCCTTGAAATGTGAATATTGCATAATTATGTGTAAATATAGACAATAGATTATGTCTCTACTGGGATTTCCTAACACAAATATATTTACAGGTGAGCCACATATAATCCAGAGAATAGATCAATCTTCCTCAAACACCAAAAATGAGCCCATATCCACCAACATACTATCCATCAAGTAAAATGACTTTAAGCAGAAGGCCAAGAATTGTAGTATATAGCTAACCACACTAATGACATAAATCAGAAGGAATTCTGATTCTCTCTTTCTAAAACATGAGCAATCTGATTTACATATATTTTGAATAATCTATTGCTTATATACAATACCCATACAGTTACACACATTCCAAGGCTATGACTATGAGTACATTTAATGCCCTTGAAAGTGCTTAGCTTCAATAGTAATTTTCATGCAATTATAGCTTTTCTTATGGAGCATGTCATCACATATAATTTATAACCAAGTAATTAGTTTGATAACCCCATTTATAACTGTTTAATTAAATAAGTCTGTAATTACCTGTTTACTTCATAATTCTCTAATTAAACAAGTCAATTATTATTTTACCTATCCCATTTACTAAAATTCTTTAATTAAATAAGCCAGTAATTATTTCAATTCATTAGGTTCATCACATAACTCAATAAATATAACTGTTAATTCTTTTTCTGTATAATTGAAAATTTTAAAATAAATGTTAAAACATTTAAACCAGAAAAGGCATACATTAGTTTGAAATATCTTTATTCAAACTGAGACTTTCAATACTAGATGTATCATAATCATAGTTTTATAAATTAATCTTGCTAATTTTGTTATTATATGTACTTTCTTGTTTTCCTGAAGGTTTGTGACGATGGTGTTCTAGTTGTATTTTTATATTGGACTATTTCCATCATCTAATAATATATGTATTGAATATTGGTTAGAGTGTTACCTTAAAATTCAAAAATCAAGAATACAAGGACCTAGGTTCGAATCCCATGCTAGTACTGTCACTGGTCAGGCCAGCAATACCTGAAGAAGAGGGGAGATTAATACCTCTCAAAACATTGTGCATATACTAACCTGTTTGATGTGCTATTACTAACAGTCAAATGTATTTGGAATATTTAAATAAAGTTAAATTTTTCTAAAGACATTCAATACATATATTATTAGATGATGGAAATAGTCCAATATAAAAATACACACTTTCTTGTTGTCTGTAAAATTAACATAAAGCTAAGTTTCTTATTTTTATCCAAATTTATGTAAATGTTGTTAGAGAGGCTATTTTTTAGATAAAAGGATGCTGGCTTCTTTTTTATTTATAGCACATTTGCCTTTGGCTACAATCCATGCACCCTTAATCTTTCTCTTTCTATCATCTTTTTCAGTGTACACAATATCTACTTTAGAGAGATGAAATTCATGATCTGACTGCAGTTCATGATGAGTACTCTTCAATATTTTTAAAACATGAGCTGAAGTCATGCCATGAATTTTAGTTTTCCAAGTGGATATTGTGTGCAATAAAAAAGATGATAGAAAGATCAAGGAGGCATGGACTATAACCAAAGATAAATGCACTTTAAATAAAAAAAAGAAACCAGCATCTCTTTATCTAAAAATAGATCTCTAACAACATTTACATAAATTTGAATAAAAATAAGAAACAACTTTATGTAAATTTTACAAACAACAAGAAAGTACATATAACAACGAAATTAACAAGATTAATTCAGAAAGCTATGATTATGATATTCGAAGTAGTGAAAGTGCTTAGCTTGAATAAAAATATTTTAAACTAATGCATGCCTTCTCTGGCTTAAATATTTTAATATTTATTTAATAAAATCATTAGGTTTACAAATTTTTAAATTAAATAAATATACTTGTTTATAGATGATACTTAAAATATTATTAATTGAAATCCAACATTTTCAAAACCAGGAACAAGAATTCAAAAGAAATTGAGTTTTGCTAGAATTTTAATTAATAAAAAAAAATATTATTATTTAATTAACCATGGTTCATATAACATACATTGTAAATAGAGTTATTTGAAATAATTTCAGTTAAAACAAATCAGTTTCTTTATCTTTTTAAATTTAAAATAAAATTGATTTAAATTATGAATGTGTGTGCGTACATAATACAAATCTATAAATACAATTTATCCAAACCACTTTGAACACTTTTTAGCAAAACTTTTTATTCATACATATATACATATACCTTATATTTTGACTGTCCTGCAGTCTTCTTCAGAGCCAGTGTGTAAGGTGTATGTACATATGTACAAATAAAGAGTTTTGCTAAAAAGTGTTCAAAGTGGTTTGGATAAATTGTATTTATAGGACATTACAGCAAAATAAAAAAAGTGTGATTTTAATAATATTTAATACAAATCTATATATAAAATAACCTTAATGATATTAAAATTTGATTCACAATGCCCAACTGCTAAATTTATAAATAAATTTAAGGAATGATATAGGCCAGTATCTATCTCAGTATGCAATAAACAGATAAATTTTATTCAATTTTGATTTCTTAAATAGAATTTTTTATTTTATATATTTTTTTAAAATAACAATTAAAAAAGTAAAATGATATAGAAATTATTATTTTTAACTTTTTGATATTTTCAGTCCTTTGATTTTATCCAGCCTAAAAATTCTTACTTTAAATCATGACCCATTGTAGAAGAAAAAGAGTTGAAAATTTTATAATAGTTCTAACTTTTTAAGAAAAGTATGGGTAAAATTAAATGTTTCTGTTAATATTCTATTTAGGAAAGCAATTTTTGTCTTTACTTTTCTTTTTTTTAAATAAATAGATATTTAATTTCATCTTAATTTTGGAAAATAACATTTAATAATTTTTAATATAAAAGTATAAACATATGTTATCTTCTCAAAGATAGATTTAGAAAGCAAAACAATAGCATGCTATGATTTTATTTCTTACTTTAAATAAAATGTAATCACATGACAACAGCCACAATTTTAGATGAACTATGACTCATCAATTTGTTGTCTAGGAAAATATGTGAAAGATGAATCAATGACATGATATTTGACCATCATAGTGACAACTTCAAAACTAGCAAAAAGAAGTATATACTTGTTTGAATAATTTAACTCTTATGAAATCAGACATTTTTTTGTCCCACCTGGTGAAAGTTTTTGAAAATGCTCAACCTTTCACTTCTGTATAAATATATTTATTTTATACTGAAACTCATAACTTGAACTTGGATTCTTTTTAATTTAATTTTATAAATAAATAATATTGGGAAAAAACACATGATATTTTTAAATATCTATAAACTGACTTACAAATCAGAACAATATATCATTAACATCAACAACTAAGTTAGTATAATCACTCTTTTAGAAAATGAATATATTATTTTTTAAGTTAATTTAATATGAATGTGCAAAAGGTAGATTTGATAAATTTATCAAATTCTGATTTAAATTTTATATTTGATTTATAATAATTACAGTATTTGGAAAGATGTTAACACTGTGTCAATTCTGACAGATAATGACATAATAATCATTGTGGTTTTATTTGTTTATATTACAGTTAAGTTTATTAACTTCTACTGCTACAAATAAGAGACAAATGATTGAATTGAAAGTTTATATTTCTTTTTATTTTAAATAATAATCTACTAATTAGGGTGTAAAATGATAAAAAATATTTTATAACAAGGGAAAAAAAATATTTTACTTATTCTAAAATGTTTATGTAATAACTAAATCAAATGCCTTCTGGGAATTTTCTTCTGTCATAAACAACTGCCAGTAACATACTGACCTCTTCAGGTTTTATTAAAATTAAAACATTAATAAATCCTAGATTAATATCACTTACAATAATGATAAGACCACTATAAAATGAGACCATCACACTTTTTTAGAAGTAAACAAGCTCTTTTTCTAACAAATCTGAAAATTATCAAGTTAAATATTAAAAAAAAGTTGGGTGTTGAACTGAGGCTATAAATAGAATCAGCAAATGGTAGTCATTTGTAGAATCTTTAAATATGAGAATTAATAGTAAATAATCAATAAACCATATCCAATAAAGAGAACCTCCTGATGCTTTTACAAATATTTTTTTTTTATCAAAAAATAGGCACTATTTTTAATAATTACAATTAATAACATTTTTCTTTTTCCACATTACAATATTTTTTATAGAAGTATTTCTTTGCTTCTTTGCTGTTTTTTTTTTTCTTCTTATTATTACTTCTATTTTTTCCCCTCTCACTTAATATTTTCAAAAAATTAGGTTAATATAGATTACAATAATTATGGTTTTTTTGTGTGTTAGGATCACCTCTGCATTGTGGTAATGTATTTATGCAATCACTCATTATCATGTTTTAGTTAATTGCATAGCAATTCTGATTATAATCTTTCCTCTTTTTTAGATGAAAGTATGAGTGAAAAATATGTAAACTCTCAGAAATGATAAAATAGGCAAATGTATTGCCACTCACTGCAAGCTAGAGTAATCAATGGATGCCAGAAGGCTTGTGCACAAAATTCCCATCTAGTGCCTACTCATCCAATATCCCCAGACTAGTTTCTTGTTTGTGGCCTTCGTCAATGAGGAGCCTTGGATCTGAGATCACTGCACCTAGATCTTAGGATCTAATGCAACCCTCCAGCTGACACCTTTTATCTCTACTTAACTACAAATCTATAAATCTTAAATTGAAAACACCCTAATATTTTCAATCCTAGCTCATTAGCCTATACCTGTATATTTTGGTGTCTTTGGTTCTTTAATAACCATAGCCACCAATATTCTATTAGGCATGTTTGCCTGTTTTAATAAAAGTTATAAGCAAGCTTAAGAAATGGTGATCATGTGACGTTTATTGGCTTAAAACCAATCCTGCCTAGTATGATAGTGGTAGCTGTGGTTATTAAAGAACCAAAGACATCAAAATATATATACTGAACTGAGTTCAGACCTATATGACTATATAGAGCTAATGAGCTTGGATTGAAAATATTAGGCTCTTTTCAATTTAAGACTCATAGTTTTGTAGTTAAGTAGAGATTAAAGGTGGCTGCTGGAGGGTTGCATGAGATACTAAGATCTAGGTGCATTGCTCTCAGATACAAGGCTTCTCACTGATGAAGTCCACAAGCCAGAAACTAGTCTGGGGATATGGGATAAGTAGGCACTAGATGGGAGTTTTATGCACAAGCATTCTGGCATCCATTGATTACTCTAGCTTGCAGTGAGTGGCAATATGTATGGTGAGTTTTGCCTGTTTTATAACAGTTATAAGGAAGCATAAAAATAGTGATCATGTGATGTTCAATGATAAAATAATAATGGAGAATGTTAGCAGACTTTTAAAATGATTTTTCATAACATAGTAAAGTAGAAAGAAATTGCTTTATATTTGGAATTATTCATCAATTTTATTTGTCAAGTGATTATGTTTAGAAATATCTATTTTTAATATCCCCTGCCTATGCCACACAAATGTGATGGACTCAAACAAAAAATATTGTAAAAGTTATGCCCAGAAAATGTAATTATATCGTCATGTCCCGGCATATTGCTCATTTATGCAGTAAAATGTTTTGTAATATCAGTTATGAAAATGTTGGTAAAATAGAAATAATAGTAATAATAAAAAGTCAGTTGTCACATGATTTATATATAGCTTGCAATTACCAATATGTAAACTTAAGAGCATGCTAATGCTCTAAACAAGCTTTTTTTTATTATGATAAATGCTACTACAAGAGAAGGCATTCAAATCATCTTTATCTTAGATTGCCTCCATCCCCAGACTGGTTTCGACGTATGGGTCTCTTCAGTGAGAAGTTGGGACATTAGATTCAAAAAACCAACTCAAGCTAAGCATTTATCTAAAAGATAATTCTCAAGAAGATCTAAACCTTTAGACATCTGCATGTCTTTAAAGTCAGCTCTCCAACTGAAAAAATTATATGGGCCTGAACTTAATTCAGATACTACATATATTAATAGGCTTAGCCATTTAATTTAACCAAAGCCCCAACAGCAAAATAATAATAGTAATAATAAAAAGTCAGTTGTCACATTACTTATATATAGCTTGCAATTACCAATATGTAAACTTAAGAGCATGCTGATGCTCTAGACAAGCTTTTTTTTTATTATGATAAATGCTACTACAAGAGAAGGCATTCAAATCATCTTTATCTTAGATTGTCCCTATTCCCAGACCAGTTTCAACCTATGGGTCTCTTCAGTGAGGAGTTGGGACATTAGATTCAAAAAACCAACTCAAGCTAAGCATTTATCTAAAAGATAATTCTCAAGAAGATCTAAACCTTTAGACATCTGTATGTCTTTAAAATCAGCTCTCCAACTGATGTCTAAAGATTTAGATCTTCTTGAGAATTATCTTTTAGATAAATGCTTAGCTTGAGTTGGTTTTTTGAATCTAATGTCCCAACTCCTCACTGAAGAGACCCATAGGTCGAAACCAATCTGGGGATGGGAACAATATGCCTTCTCTTGTAGTAGCATTTATCATAATAATAAAAAAAGCTTGTTTAGAGCATTAGCATGCTCTTTAAGTTTACATATTGGTAATTGCAAGCTATATATAAGTCATGTGACAACTGACTTTTTATTATTACTATTATTATTTTGCTGTTGGGGCTTTGGCTAAATTAAATAGCTAAGCCTATTAATATATGGAGTATCTGAATTAAGTTCAGGCCCATGTAATTTTTTCAGTTGGAGAGCTGACTTTAAAGACATGCAGATGTCTAAAGGTTTAGATCTTCTTCTTGAGAATTATCTTTTAGATAAATGCTTAGCTTGAGTTGGTTTTTTGAATCTAATGTCCCAACTCCTCACTGAAGAGACCCATAGGTCAAAACCGGTCTGGGGATGGGGACAATCTAAGATAAAGATGATTTGAATGCATTCTCTTGTAGTAGCATTTATCATAATAAAAAAAAGCTTGTTTAGAGCATTAGAATGCTCTTAAGTTTAAAATAGAAAAAAAAAAAAGTAAAAATGAAATAGCATTTTAATGAAATGGCTCACTTTTAAACAAAAGATCTCCAATATTCCTCATAGAGAAGCAATAAATGAGATCAGTATTTATAAAACCTTCCATTTTTTGGGTGGTGAGATTTGAGGTATCTTCTATCTTTATTTTACCATATAGCTAAGAATATCTTAGTAACCATTTAACCACCAATGTTGGATGATTTTCTGGATTGTCACATAAGAACTACTTGAGTAAAAAAATCTTAAGCCTTTTGAAAAACTTTACTTGTATAGGATTCAGATTCTAAATCCTAGACAAACAAGTGTATTATCTCAGTGCTAATATAAATATTTCATTTTTAAAAATATAGATATGTTACATATACAAGGCTTGCTCTGTATAAATTTTGGAATGTAAATATACAGCAATACCTGTCGCTAATAATTTACCAATATTTAAAATGGATGTAATTACTTTTAATGTCTTCTGGAGTTAAATTCAAAAGGGAGGTGGCTTGAATTCATTGAGTAAAAAAAAATTGCATTATATTGGTTCACTGTGAATTTTTGAAATGTCTAGATGTAAAAGCCATTCATATTAATAATAAACCTGAATATTGGCCCACGAATCATTTATTGGTGCTTATCCTCAAATGATAACTTCAAAAAGTTCATTCATAAAGAAATAATCTATTTCTAACCGATTTTACCTTTGGAGACATTAAGCAATGGATTAATTAAAGAAGGTAAATTATAATTAAAAGTTATTACAATTTATGCAATTGTTTCTATAACTAAAATGATAAGCTGTCATGAGTTTTTTTGCAAGAAATAAGGATTGATTATTAATAATTCTTTGTTTAAAGAGAAAAATCACGTAAAAGAATATAGAAACATCTATACTCAAATAGGGAGTAAATTCTGAAATATACTACATTTAAAAGACAAAACCTAAAATGAATCAATATTACATGAGAACTACAATGTAAGCACTGATTATTGAGAATATAGTAAAGTAATATGATTCTAGGTTAAAGTGATATTGCTTTTAAAATATTTTTTCTATCCTAAATCTATTAATAGGAAATTTCATAACATTCCTTCAGAGCAATTACTGTTGGTATTAACTAATTTCTATTTTCAAGGTTGCCATGGGAGTGCTGGTCAATATATGTAAATCTATTTTGAATTTACTGGAAAAAAAATTCTGATTGTTACTCTTAAAAGAATTTTAATGCACCTACATTTCTATCGATGACATCTTCTGTAATGCACTGATTCTTTATATAAAAGGCAGTGTAAAATGAATCAATATTACATAACAACCTGAATCAATATTATATAAGAACGTATGGATATTTTATTTGATAGTTAATGAAGTAATAAGCTCTAAGATTAAAATGATAATGACGTATTAAAAAATTGTTTTTTATTTTCCAAGTTAAAGAAATTGGAGGATAGAATACCTTTAACTTTATTAATATATTTTGCTTGACCTTCAAAGATCAGATAAAAATTGTCTTACTGATCATAGAAAAAATCCTTTTTATTATAAAGTTAGAAGATGAAATTAAAATATGATATCCTCAACTAGCAATGAAATGCTTCTATTGAGAAGAGTGAGAAATTAAAGATGTAATCAATTATATTTGAAAAAGTGTCATTTATATGCTCATCAGAAGGAATTTGATTAAATGGAAGATTAGAATAGAATTAAATTTAATTACTATTTAAATATATATATATTAAACATCACAGTTATTATTATAAGTATATAAAAAGAGCTTTCACCAGGTTTCCAAATCGTGTCATTATGCATTTTATTAATGCTCTGTGGTTTAATGTAGTTCAAAAGAGGTGAACTCTGGTGTTCGAAGCCCAAATATCAAGGTCTGTCATTTCTAATTCTCAAACATTTTTGAACTTCTGAGCAATACAATTATTGATTTATTTGTGCTAATCAAAGTAAATATATCTTGTAGTTAATTTAAAACGATAAAGTGTATAATGTTGCCAAATTCTTTGCTTCCTTTAACGATGCCTTTTTAAAATAACGTTTGCTTTTTTATATCTCCAAAGTTTAATAATAATCATCATATAAAGATTATTTGTCATTTAAGAGACCAAGAAGTATAGTACATTAAGTGGTATAGTCCTATTCATTTGACCAAAATTGGATATTTTTTAAATTCTCATTTCAGGTAAAAATCTATAGCCCGAAGTTCACCACTTCCTCCTTATCATTATTTATTATTAAGATAGTTTTGAGTACGTTTAGAGATGTGCATGTTATTTTAAGAGTCCGGTAACTATGGCGATCGACACTTGCGATATTGTTTTAGCACTGACCATTTTATTTTATTGTCTTCCGTCAGAAAAAAAAAATCAACTTATATACTTAATACTAAAAAAATACAACAAATATAATATTATTTATGTAGGCAGGTAAGATAATAAGGCAAAAGGTATCATCGCGGTATCATTTAATCTTTGATATTGATATAGCTACTGCCTGTCCTCTTAATATGTTTTTCCAATTATTTTCATACTTAAAAAAATCTATCATAAATTTGATTGAATTCTTTATATTAATAAAAAGCACATATATATATATATTTGAAATTAGTCCTCAATTTCTAAATAATATTTATTCAATGTCGTTTAACATCATCTATTTTAAAACAGGCAAAAACTCATTATATATATACTGTCTCACACAGCAAGCTAGAGTAATCAATGGATGCCATAAGGCTTGTGCATAAAATTCCCATCTAGTGCCTACCCATCCAATATCTCCAGACTAGTTTCTGGCTTGTGGCCTTCGTCAGTGAGGAGCCTTGGATATGAGAGCCCTGCACCTAGATCCTATCCACATCTAGTGTCTACTCATTCAATACCCCAGACTAGTTTTTGGTTTGTGACCTTCATCAGTGATGAGCCCTGGATATGAAAGCCCTGCATCTAGATCCGAAGATCTAAGTGCAGTGCTCTCAGATCCAAGGCTCCTCACTGACGAAGGCCATAAGCCAGAAACTAGTCTAGGGATATTGGATGAGTAGGCACTAGATGGGGATTTTATGCACAAGCCTTCTGGCATCCATTGATTACTCCAGCTTGTTGTGTGTGGCAATATATATATATATAGTGAGTTTTGCCTGCTTTAACAACAGTTATACGCAAGCATAATAGGAGATGGTCATGTGATGTTTATTGGCTTATCATCTATTTATTTATTTAAAATTACGCTATATATAATACTTTTTAAAACATAATCAAATGATTGGTTGTTTGGAAGTTCAAATGAAGTTCGAGCACCGAAAGTAATAAAGTTGAGTCGCAATCTATAGACCTTGAGCTCTAAAGTCCGTGCACCGGAAGTGATACAAATGAATCGCGGTCAATGGGTTTTGAGTTTTCACGTTTGCTTCTTTTCTATTGCGCCAATTTGTAGTCACTGTAAATGAAATGTTTAAAAGTTTATGTCGGTTTAAAGATTTTCATCGTTATATTTATATATTTTAAAGCGAAGTTATTTCATGAACTAAATATGTTGAACATATGTAGATTTTTTAATGGCAAAATGTTTAGAATATTCATTTTTATACTCACGATTTAGACTTTCAAATGGGGGAATAAACTCCCCGAGATTTATCACATTACAAAATAGGCTTAAAATTTTCCACTCCGGTATCCATTCAGTCATAAGTAACCATCTAGTAATTGATCAGGAAATGGTATTCATCTTTTTTTTAAATAAAGAAAAAAACAAGTAAAGCATCTTATTTTTTTATTAAAGAATAATTGATAGAATAGATAACTAATGATTTTACTTTTGCTTGTTCCTTTTTGGACAGCTGTTGGATAAATCTTTACACAACAATGGGTTATGTAAAGAATAATTTGTCTATTATTCTGTATATCTACCTACTTCCTTACTTATCTGATTAATCATCTACCTGCCTATCTACTCACTTCGCTAATTATGTGTTTAATTCCTCAATGATCCACACACCTGCCTATTTATTTGCTTAATTCCTCAAAGATCCATACATTATATACTCACCAATCTATCTAACTTTCTATATATGCATTCTTAAAAATTAGTTATATTTTTTGTTAAGAAATGATGAAAAGTTATGTTATTCTGATAATAATCTGGTATCGTTTGTTGCTGATTATATTTTTTTAAAGCGAAGATTGATATCAGATCACTTAAACATCGATATGTCTGGCTAGATATCGCATTAGTTTGTAGTTTCATCTAATTTATTATATAGATATTTACATTTAAGCTTTTTTTTCTTCAGGAAAAAGCATTTAAATAAGCAATTCAGGTTTATCGTTTATTTTACGGTACGCGTTATAAGAACAATAAATATTTAAATAGTTAACTAAGCATAATTGTATCTATGGAGCTTGCAGTATTTTAAAAATGATTTTTTTTTAAAAAAAAAAAGTTTTATATTCAATAGTTACCGATGGTTTTATTATTCAAATTTAACAATGCTCCTGCTTAGACTGGTAGCGATATCAAGAATTGCTTCAAACAATTTTGCATGCGGAATAAATAGATGATTTAAACATTTTTCACAGTAAAATAGTTCTTAAATTAATTTAATAATTCTAATCTCAATCTATAAATAAGAACAATAATAAAATAAATTAAATATACTTATATATAATTATAAAATAAAAGTAACGCAAATACTAAATATTGAGATGCCAAAATAAATTGAATTAAGAGATTAGTGAATACAAATAATGTGTCATCATTAACCAGTTGTTATTGTCTGGTTATTTTATCTCCAATTAAGACACTTAAACACACTTATACACAGTATATAACTTTTATTTCTTTATGCTTTCCAAAAATAAATTTTATTTATGTAAGCGAGAACTTATATAATAGTTTAAATATTCATACAAACGCGCTAATGAAAACTCTGACATAAGTCCGTAGTTCTGGGATCACGAAAGAGTTGTCGGTTACAATTTCAATCTCGAAACATTAACCTCTTTTGCTTAGAGAGAGACGACCGTAAGAAGAAGTTGAAAAAGGCATGATTCGCAGCTAACTAACCACTAGAGCATCCAATTATCTCACAAGTGGAATATGTAAATGTGTCTATTTACATAATTTTAATAATAAATAAATATTATGAAAAAGGAGCGGAAGAAAGTTTGTTATGATTATAGTGATCGGCACTGAAAATTAACTTAGCCAGATAATAAGTAGAAATGAAAATATATTCCACTTCGCCAAGCATATAAACATACGTACGCAAAAGTATTACATATATAATTGAAGCAAAAATTAAAATTAATAATTAAAAATTAAAACTCCAGAAGTACAAATAATTTTACTTCAATTCAACTTAGTAAATGAGTATGTAAACTTAAAATGTATATTTTTAATATAACTTGTTTTTGCACATAAATTCTAAGCATACTGTATATATATTATACACACATTAGTGAAATACACAAAGTAAAAAAAAAAAATAGACAATTTTAGTCATTAAAATGAAACCCCATTTCTAAAGTAGAAATTACGTAAACCGTTTAACGATGTATGCATAGACATACAGTGGAGTTCACAGAGGGATTGAAAAGGAAATATGCAGGTGAAAGAACAACAGGTACTATTACCGCCATTAAAAACGGCTGAACTGGTGTTATTGTTAAAAGAGATAACAGTAAATGGACAACTGAATTCCTAAACTTAATCTCAAAAGATTCAAAAAACAAAAATTATCTATAAACTAAATGGATAAAATATGAAAATTTAATATAATGATCTGAATGTAGTATGTCATGTATAAGTAATTAGAGAGATTTGAACTAGGATTTTTCAGTCTATTTTCTTCATTCCATCCCAAGCAACCGATACACATGACCACACACATGTGATAAAGGTACTTGATCATCAATACACGTATTTTGTGCAGAATCGCAGTCATCAGTTAAGCCAGAACATAATCTTCCACACATATATACAATCAGTGCTCGGTTTATATTAAGATAGCAATTCCTCAAACTTTAATGGACAGACTCCTATCTTCTCACCCTTCCAACTATTCAATCATTCATTTCACTAAAAAATCAACTAGTATAATTTTCGCATGAGGTTGGACATGTGTATCGGTTGCTTAAGATGGAGTAGAGGATAAATAGACTTAAAAATCCTGAGTTCAAATCCTTCTAATTACACATATAAGAAATATTCAATAAAAGCAAATTACATACTGCCTTAGAATTATGTCATATATAATAATTGGAAAATCTGAATTTAACTCGAAAACCATTTTACTGGTATCTGTGGAAAATTATATATATATTTGATATTATTATAAACTAAAATTATATATGATGAAATAGAAAATATTTTAGGAAAAAAGAAAATTACAATTTAACTTTCTCTGTTTTTTTCTTAAACCGTTTTTTATTCCCCGCAGATAAATTTATGTGGATACTAACTAACTATCCAATCTAATTAACCTCATTTCACTATATATATATTATCATGTCTATAATGTTTTCATATACAAAAAGATATGAATGAATATTTTCTCATTGTTTCTAGATTTATTTATTCTGTAATATTTACAAATACTCAGTATTTAATCTTATATTGGGTAAATAATGAGATGGTTATTATTAAAAGTGGGGACGTAATAATATATATACAGAAATTAATATTTATATATATAAAATTGATATATATATAAAGACACGTGTGTGTATATATATATATGTAAAAATGAATACACCTGCTGTTTGTACGCTTATATATGTAATTATTTTTGCTTGCGTGGAATTATATAAAATATTCAGGTAAATTTAATTTTAATTTAAAATTTTATATTAACATAAAATGCTAATGGGAAGATCTACTTACATATGCCTCTCTACGCAAGCCATTCTTTTTATACAGCACACAACTGAGGATGAGTGTACACATAGATAGACCAACAGCTAATAAAATAATCCCTGCATAATGATATCGAGCAAATGAGCCCACCGGCTCTCCCGGTATTCGCGAAACTATAAAACATATTGAACCGCTGATAAAGAAGGAGATACCAACAAATAATCCAACGCAGGAGGTCGTGTTAAAAGCTCCGGGGATCTCCGATCGTTGTTGAATGCTATTATGATCAATAACGGTGAACATAACACATGGGGAAGGGCGCGGGCAAACCCGATAAAGAAAAGTTAAGGCAGTGAGAGGTTAACTCACCGCGGTGTTTTTTTCATCATACTTCAGCATGGCCAGTTTAGCAATCCTGCTGATATGTAGTTTGCTCTGACAGATTTAATAAAGAAGCGAATACTATTTAATGCAAAGGGGAGTTTTGCAATACCACGCCACGAAGCGGAGGAAAAGAGTAATATCTCTTAGTTTCGTCGTTTTTCTTGATTAGTAATAATTAGGAAATCTTCGATGGCTATGTCATTTAATTAGTTTATTTACTCTGTAGACTTAATTTTAAACCTGCTTTCTATTACTTTTATTTAAAATACAATTATGAACGCTATTTTAAATCCACGCAAAAAGTTTAAACAATCACTTTAAAATAAATCCAACTTTGCATCGAACGGAGTTAAATATCATATAGAACGCATTTTCCGAGCGCTCAAAGGACGTTTCTTACACTATTCGAATTAGCTAACGCTCATATCTACCTAGATACATATAAAAAGACAACATTTTTAAAAAGTATTTGTAATGTTGTGAGAATGCTCTGTATTATCCCACCATGGATTATAAACAGAGAAGCTTAGAACTGGAACATATCAGGTCTTATTTCATAATTCATTTAAAATTTTGCTTGAGATATCTGAGAGGGCTCGCTTAGTTATTTATTAAGGTTAAAGAAGTAAAATATTCGAGGTTAAATCATCAAGCAATGTTTTGCTTATAAAACTGCCGATTACAGGTTGTTTGTGAAAAGTGTGATAAAGGGCACTTTAAATATTTAATAATATCAGACAATAAAATTTAAGTTTGACGTTATAGCAAGCTTAATTATATGTTTACATACATATATATACACACACACACAGGGAAGGGACTAAATAAATGGTTTCATTTCACATACTAATATATATATATTTGATTTTCAGAGAAAAATGAATATATACCTAGATAATGAAGGATCGTGCGATACAGAAGTAACGCATGTCTATGATCTGAAGTTCGAATAGAGGCAGAATGAAATTATATATCTATGCATATATATATATACACACACATAGGGAATATACTAAATAAACCATATGGTCTAGTATTTTAGCAATATATTTTTGACTTGCGTAGTAATATAAATACATACAAATATAATAAGGGTCTCGTGATGCAGAGATACTGCAATCACTCCCATATCTATGACCTGGAATTCAAATATAGGCAGAGTGAAATTCTTTTTAATGGGACCCTTTTTTTTTTTGATTAGTTGACACATAGCTAACAGGCTTATTCATCCAACATTAATAGGCAAATAAATACCTAGCTATTTTTAGCTAAGGAATAAAGTAAAAATGGAAAACTGTTCAAATTCATATCTACCCGCCACCCCTACAATCTGGAATTCGAAGATATGCAGAATAAATTTGCTTTAAATAGACTTAGGAGTTGTTTTAGGATATTAGATCCACAATCAACAGCTATATATTGAACTTTGGTCAGGAAATGGCTATCTAGCTACGCTTAGTTAGATGAAAAAACAAAGATAGAAAACTGCTTTCCACCTAAAAATTGGGAAGCCTAATGAGCAGTATCTTATTAAAACTAAAATAAGAAATGAAAAATTTATATGTACGCATTAAATGTTCCATATTATGCAATTAAATATAATGGATAAAATCTCTAATTATAAAAATAAAAATAATTCTAGATTCTGCAAGTAATACTGTAATCAAAAACCAATTTTTATTAGTATTCAGAAAAAAAATTTATAACATAAAATTCAAATTCTGTAAATCAAAAACACAATTTTTTTTTACTTATCTAAACATAAGGTGTTTAATTGAGATCAAATCACTAGATGAACTGCGTTTTGTAGGATTTTCAGTGTTGTTGTTTTTTTTTTTAATGAAAATAATTCAAATTGATAGAAAACAATATGAAGTCATAACTGACTTAAAAGTTCAAAAACTAATCATATTCTGAAGTTTCAGGGAAGTAAACAATATTTACTCTTTAAATTTTTCTATAGTAGATTATTATATTATTAAAAAATAGTAAATATTTATCTACATTAATACAGTAAATACAAAAATTGAATAATAGCAACAAAAGTTGTATGGTACATTTGTACTCATCATTGAAATCAAATGATGCATGCTATTATCTAATTATTTCTTGCAGTTAAATAAATAATGGTAGAACAATAACTGAAAGCAAAAATTAAGATTCAAACTCCAAATAATAACTAATTTATACAGGTTCTACAATACCTGGATGAAAACAAGCTAAACTCTCCACATAGTAGTGCCACTCAGTACAAGCCAGAGTAATCAATGGATGCCAGAAGATTTGTGCATAAAATCCTTATGTAGTGCCTATTCATCCAATATCCTCATACTAGTTTTTAGCTTGTGGTTTTTGTCAGTGAGGAGCCTTGGATCTGAGACCATTGCACCTATATCCCTTCGGATTGCACTGAGTGGCACTACTATATGGAGCATTTTGCCTGTTTTAATAACACTTAGGAGCAAGTATAAGAAATAGTGATCATGTGATGTTTAGTGGTTTAATACCAATCCTGCCTAATACAATAGTGGTGGCTAGGGTTATTAAAGAACCAAAGACACCAAAACATATGGGTACTGAACTGAGTTCAGATCTATAGGACTATATAATCTAATGAGCTTGGATTGAAAATATTACTGTGCTTTCAATTTTATTCTCATAGTTTTGTAGTTAAGTAGAGATAAAAGATGGCTGCTAAAAGGTTGTATTAGATCCAAAGATCTAGGTGCAGGGCTCTCAGATCCAAAGTTCTTCACTGACAAAAGCCACATGCTAAAAACTAGTCTGGAGATATTGGGTGAGTAGGCACTAGATAAGGACTTTATGCACAAACCTGCTTAGTGGTTTAATACCTAGATGAATTATATATACACTGATTATATTTAATTTATCAGTGGTCAGTTTTGGAAACAATGTAAAAGCATTAGAAATAAATTATTCCATACATAAAAATAGTGAAAAGTGACTATAATCTGTAATTTTATTTGAGCATGAAATTGTTGAACACAAATCCATTAATTAATATATACATATTACTTCAAATTTAAGCTGCTCTTGAATTTAAGCCACAATAAAATTTTAAATTTGAAAAATTGGAAAAAAAACATTAAAATGATTTGATAATAATATTGAACAATAATAAACATTTTTATTACTTTAATAGGAGCTAAAAGAAAAGTGTAAATGGATGAATAAGTTGCTATCAACAATCCTAATACTATGCACATGTAGAGCATGAAGCAAATATGTGATCAATGAGGAGTGGGAGATTTCCAGAAATATATTTAAATATTTGCTTTAAATTTAAGCCATATTCTAATTTTATGTTTTCAAAATTTAAATAAAGTGTGTGCCTTAAATTTAAAGTAATACAAGTAAATTAAATATTTTCATGTATTTATGAAACTATAAATAATGGAAATTAAGAGGTTATATCTATATAATTAACCAGAGATAACTTTATCTATATTGTTGCCAGAAAACTATCAATTATTAATACTCCTGTATTCTGACCGATTTCTTTGTTCTCAGTTACTTTAAGCTTTCAACTTTCACTTTAATATTAAACCATTATTATTTATCAGAATATAATAAATTTGACCTCATTTGATAGATATTTTTGTTTAGAAATTAAATAAATTTTACAAAATCACATTTGATTTTTGGAATTATTTTAAAAATTAGATTTTAATCAAAACAAAGTGCTGTTTCATTAACAAATTTCAGGAGGAGCAGATTCAATTTTCAAAATGATTGAAATCTTTTTTGTTTAATATTTGTTTTAAAAATCTGAACAAATTATTTTCAATAATTAACAAGTCAATCAAATTATGCTTTAAATGTTTACAATTTATTAGTAATTTTTATGATATTGCTAAACATTATTACAGTAATGTCACACTATATATGACTTGCATATTTAATTGTTATTACAGATTGTTTAGTCACAACATTTTATAGACTATTGAATTTCCTGTGATTGTAATCACACTAGTGACATTACTCAGAAGAAATATTTTTGATTTCCAAAAATTGTCATACTATTTCTATACAAAAATAATCCTAAACTTTCCACAAAATCAAGTTTTTAGACCATCAATATTTTCTCAAAGTAATCTCACAAAGTTTGAGATTATTCAAATATACAAAATGCACCTATCATGGTACAGTTTAAGAACCTTTGAAGATTCATGTATTTGATTATCATGACATCTTTTAAATTTTTTTGAAATTAAAATATTAGAAAAAAATATATGAAAATTTTAATTCTATAAAAAAAATGTGCAAGATTTCTCAGTAGAGGGCAAAAAATGCAAATTTCAATTTCTTCACTTCCACCTGACAAAATATCGTAATTAAAAACTGCCTAGTTAATAGACAATCAAGAGGCTAAACAAGTTTTCTCTATTAATTTATAATAACTCTTTTGTCCTAAGTTTAATAAGAGATAAATTCTTAAAATCTAAGTGCTAGTAAAATTGATATTTATTATATTTCATTTGAAATGGAAAAGCATTGCATTAATGTAACCAGCATTTAGAATATATATATATTGTACCTACTGAAATTTGAAGTAAATTTCAATATGTGATGATATGTAAATTGCATTTTTTTTCTTAATTGATTTAATAGTGGATGTAATGACCTAGAAGCATTGAAATATGTTACTATGACAACAATAATATTAAGACAAGAAATATTTATTAATAATTGCAATATTTAAATACATGCATATTAAACTTAATATAATTATAAGACACTTATATAATATTTAATGTTTAAATATATCTGTTATTTTGTTTATGTGATATATATCACTATCTCCCGCACATATATAGAATCAATGCTCAATTTATATTAAGAGAGTAAATCTTCAAACTTTAATAAACAAGATTTAATCTTTTCCACTCTTCAACTCTTCAGTTATCCATATCATTAAAAATCCAAGGGTGAAATGCTCAAAACTTTTGTTGGTAGCTGTAGAGAGCTTGAAAGTCTGAGTTCAAATTCCTTATAATTACATTAAGTTTAGTATAAACAATATCCATGTATTTAAATATTACATATTCAGCCTGTATTCCTCTTCTGTATAATTAAATGGCCATATTAAGGTCCTATATGCAAGGGGTCAGACTGACTTAAGGTCAACATGGGTATGACAATAATATTGGCATCAGCAAGAGCTTTGAACATTTCATCCTCAAATTTTCAATGATATGGCTAGTTGAAGAGTTGGAGAGTGGAGAAGATTGAAGCTTGTCCATTAAAGTTTGAAGATCTGCAATTGAGTACTGATTGTATATATGTGTGGGAGATAGTGATTTAGACCAACTGATGAGTTCTTGTTCAGCACAAAATACATATATTGGAGAGTATTTATCTTTTTCACATATATGTGGTTATGGGTATTGATTGTATAAGATGGATTGGATAACTGTAAGAAGCTTAAAAGGCTGAATTCAATTCCCTTATAATTATTAATTGCAATATAAAAATTATGAATTGACTTTATTCATTTTAAAAAAAGGCATATATAAATAATAAAGTTTATAGTTTTGATAAAATTATTATTCTTTCTTTCTTATATGTATTACAAATAGTAGATTACAAATAATGGGCATTAATATTTAATGTTTAAATATATCTGTTATTTTGTTTATGTGATATATGTAATCTTATATTGGAGAGATATGTATAAAATATGTATTTCCAGTACAATATGATAAGAATTATTCTAGTTTGTGTTGAATTAAAAGAATATTATTTGTATTTTTAAACATAAATATTATTTATTTTATGTAATAATTATGAAATGTATTTTTTTATTTGTTATTATTTTTGAAATACTGGATAAATTTGACAATTGAGTTGTAAAAGAGCATTACCTCAGTTTTTATTATAGCCTTACAATTAATACAAATTCTTCTTGCTAATATGGATTAATTAAAAGCATGTAGCAGATGACATCAATGAGGCAATCATTTGTAAAAAGATGAAGTAGGTGTTTGAATATGTTTTATGCATAAACTAACACTAGTACTTTTTTACAATGAAGCTTATTCCAAAAAAATAAGGTTCACCAGATTCAGGAGAAGAACTGGATTGCATGGTATTAAAAAACAGCATGGGATTTTTAGAGAAGATTGAAATAATGCTGAATGTTATTTTGCAAGAAAGCAGTTGAAAAATCAAGAATCTGTGAAATTTTATGATGTTAGACATGAATTTTAAGTACCATATATACAGAAGATAATTTTATAAGTATTTTTGCAATTATATTTTTTACTTTGCATGCTAAAAGATTATTTAGATTTAACTTTAAGATTGAATATAAACCTTCAAAGGATTACCTCTAAATAAATTTATGTTTGCTGTAAACTACAATGAATGAATCGTCTAAAGAATGGCCTTCTAGAACCAATTAATTCATTTTAGAAGACTACTGTCTATTGATAGTGAAGTAAATAAATCTTTTCAAAGAGATTATTAAGAAGATTAGACAATTTCTTTATTATGGTAATGGTTATTGAATCCTTATAAATAAAATAATTTCAATCTTTATTCAGAACAATGGTATTTAAACAATTCAAAACAAAGCAAAACTCTCCATATAGTAGTGCCATCTTGTGCTAACAAGAGCAATCAATGGATGCCAGGGGATATTGGATGAGTAGGCACTAGATAGGGATTTTATGCACAAGCCTTCTGGCATCTATTGATTGCTCTTGTTAGCACAAGATGGCACTACTATATGGAGAGTTTTGCTTTGTTTTGAATTGTTTAATAACAATTATGTGTTAGTATGAGATAGTGATCATATGATGTTTAGTGGTTTAACAATGGTTTTTAATAGACTGCTGAAAAATAAATGTTTAAAATTAAGACTGGAAATTCGAGTAACTCAAATTTCATAGTAGTTACATAAATTTTATATACTGATGATATAAATGCTAGTAAAGATGGAAATGCAAAGAGAAAATAAAAATTAAAAAGAAAATAAATCATGTTAAAACTATTTACCTCAATAACACATGCTAACGATTGATACATCTTTAAATTACTGGCAAACATTCCACCAACAAAATGTATGGTTATCTGATTGTAACTATATTAACTATCAATCACTTATCTAACAAAATGTAATAAACAAAAGACACACAAGGTAAAGAATATTTTCTATCAACTTACACCCTGTGGAGGGATGTGATCATAAACATGTGATCAAAGACATGTAAAAAAGATCTATGATTTCCAAGAGCACAATTCATGTTGAACTAGCACTCATCAGTTGGCCCAGACCACAATATCTTACCCATATCTTTATCACTGTACAATATATATATATATATATATATATATATATATATACTGTACAATATATATATATATCATATATAGGCTTGCAAATAAGCTTTGCAGAATATCCCCAACCCCATATATATATATTGTGCCCTTTCCTATAGGTCAATGATAGTTATAAATGGTCAATTACTAAAAAATTTTAAAATTAATATTAAATAGTATTTAAAATTATAGATTATATTAAGCAGTAAAAGATTAATATGATATATTTAATAATAAGTATTGTGATGGTGAGAATTGTATCTAATTCTATATTTTTCTAAATTGTTTTTTCAAAATTTTATATAATTATTTTATATAATATAAGTAGCAAATTTATTAAGACAGATAAAAATAGACTAAACACCGGAAATGACTACGTGACTGTCTGAAATATTCTATGTATAAGCACCGGTTTAAATTAATACTAATAATTAAAATATTTAAATAGTATATTATAGAAGTGGATGGAATTGTCACACATCATAATAAAAATAAGTAGTATACACCTTTATTAATTATTGTTTCAAAATTGTTTTAAAGGTAGTTAAATTGTAATAGATAATAATTGATTTAAAAATAATAATTAGTTAACATTTAAGTCTATTACGTCATGATTTTAAAACTTTAGAAATTGTTTACAAATCCAAGTAGGGATTGACCAATAAAAAAATAGATCTTGGCAGACAACCAAAATCGCGCCAACTAATTGTATAAACGGGGGAGAACAAAAATGTGTTGACTCCAGAGCAGAGGTAAAATTTTAAGCTCTCTAATTTTTTTTTTCTTCAATTTATTAGTCAATTTTATTATAATTTTAATATCTTTGAAAGAAACCAACTGACAATTTAAAAATCATCCGAAGAGAATCTTAGAATAAAATGTTTTAAAAAAAAGTTTTTCATAGTAATGTTTCACTAACTTTACAGTAACCTGCCAGTGGATTCTATCGAAATATAATCGGAGTTTTCAAGAGAAAATGGATAGATTCTTAAGACCAAGTTGTAAATTTTATAATGTTCCAAATATGTTAATGTTATTCGTTGATATAGTTTATATAGCGTATCACTATGAAAGCTGTTTTCGTGCGTATAAAATCAATGAAAGGACATTGTGCGCAAAGTTAATGAAGATAATGGAAAATAAAAATAAGTATTATCCGTATAAGAATAAATGGACAAAAGGAATTTTAATATTGAAATAGTTTGAATTGCTTTCTTTAAGATAACTTGAGAAAATACTCTAGAAAATAGTTAAAGATCGAAAGTAGTGTATATAAAATAATAATGAATGAAAGTGAAGTTTACCAAGGAAAACACTTACCTAAAGAAAAAAAAAATTTTACAGAAGAGAAATATAAAATATTGGATCCATGGAAAATGCAATTGGTACCGTAATTATCAAATAATTGTAGTTTAACTAGAAATAAAGATGCATCAATGCGCCGAGGTAATATTCGCCAGAACATTAAAAAGCTTCGTGGGATAACTAAATAAAATGTTTTCTAATAATTTTGGATTAAACACTAAAACTAAAGATCGTCTAAACAGTTTATTAAATGAACTAATTTATTTAAAACTTTAATAAGCAGAAAGGAGAACATTCGGACAAAAGAAGAAATAATAAATATTATGGGACTAACCAAGATTTACCGTCAGAAAAATATGTGATTATGGTTTGAAATATTTTCTTTACTAATCTAAGTTAAACATTAAGTTTTAGATAGCAATAGGGAAAACAAAATACATTAATTCATGATATAACATTATATGAAATAATATGTTTTTTTTATTTTGAATTTTAAAATAAAATTGTATGTATGTGGAAATTTGTATATTTGCGATGCTCGAAGAGAAAGAAACCTACTACGAACTCTGATAGGAAGATAAAGATTGTTTTTGATAACATTTATAATTATTAATGATATATAATGTATGTTTTATTTATTTAGATCAGCTGAGAATCGAATGAATGTAGCGCAAAAGTTTTATTGTTATTATTGTTGTAAAATGCATTTTTGAAAACAACACTCTAAGACACTTTGAGATGTGATTAGATTTTTAAAAATATGCATACGATAATCATTTTAGGTGTTATTAATATAGTTCAATATAACCAATGGTTATGTGATATTTTCTGTTAATTTTCCGATTGGGATATTTAAATGTTATTTTAACAAAACGTAGATGTTGAACCTACAGTGTAATAAAGCAAGACAAATTGTTCTTATGGAATAGGGAAATGTTTTTATATTAGCGAATTTTGTTTATTGTTTTAAAAAAAGTAGTTAGTATTTTATCGATGTTGGATACAGTAAAAATCTCGAGAGATAGTTTGGGTAGTGACTTGGTAGTACATGGTGATTCGCAAACCAAGAGGATATATTAAAAACTAGGATGTTACAGGGAGTGAAATAATAAGTAGTTTTAGATGTTAATCAGCATAGTTAACAAAGCCCTATGACTGGTACACATGTTGTCTTGGACAGTGGTATTTTATGTATTTCTTGTGAGTCGTACTAGATGTTTGGTAAAGCTGAGTAAATAGCTGCCACATCATGCTTATCGCCAAGGTTATTAGACAATGAATGTCGGACCTATTCACACTGTTCCATACATTTTTGAAGTATATTGCGGATAAGTTATCTATCTATCTTCCCGATATCCTATACATCTTTCGCTATCTTTATCTGTATTTCTTTGCAACTACATCGTTATATGATAAGTCTATTAAAAGGGAAACAATAGATATTTTAGAATGTATGTCATGCTATTATTTGGAATAAGAATAGTTAAGTGTTAACGAAGAGTAGATTATGATTATTGAAAGAAAGATGCAGATATCCTAAGAAGGGAAGGAGTTAGAGAATTATTTTAATTCCTTTTAAGAAATGAACTATCATTTTATAAAAGTATATCCGAATAGAAATATAAAAAAATATTAAATATAATTTCACGTTTTCTTATTGTTAATTATATTTTAAAAAATATAAGTATTGCATATTTGAAAAAAATACAATAACATTCGATAATTATAGTATATGTGAAACTGTAACAGGTGATAATTAAACCCGTGTTATAGTATTATACATGAGTATGGCTTATGGAATAAACGTATTATAGTTTACGAGCATTGGAGAACAAACGTTAAAAGTAATAATAATATTTGAATAATATGCGGAGTGACTTATATAAAGTTACAAGAAAATGAAATTTTCTTTTAAAAACCATATTGATTGTAAAATTATGATGTTATGAATGATGTTTATCCACATAGATAATTTATAATACAGTAACTTTAATATTAAAAGGTAAAGAGTGGTGTTACCCATAAAATAGTTAAAATAAGTGATATGATAAACCTAATGAGAAATAAATAAATAACTTTTTAAAAGGCATAATAAGTTTAATTAACGATAAAAGAAATATAAATGTGTATAATTCAGCTATTGTAGTGTAAAGAAAAATGAGGATATCCCTTGTAAATAGATGTAGATGGATTTGTTTGTTTTATTTATTTTATTGATGTTAATAAAATTTTAAAATTTGTTTATTAAAACTTGTGTCTGAGTTTTGTTTTCTCTACATCATTGCATGAATTCACAGGGTATGTTCACAACCATTAAACTAAGTATATGGTTATTTGCACAAAAGATAAATAGAGAAGTATGTTTAATCTTAAATATTTATTGATGTTCTTGTAATTAAATAATTATCAAATTGCATTGCGTTACTGGTCATCAATCCATTATCATAATATTTTGCTAAATTATATGCTATTAGTTGCCACTTGCTTTATTTATCAGATTATCTAAACACTGCCACTTATTAATTTATTTTATTACTTAAAGATAAAAAAGGGGATATTAGATTATTAACTAATTTATTACGGTTATAAATTTGCGATGAAAGAAACGCTGTACTAGTTGGATTAAGCAATGAAGATTGTGATTATTATTGTTTTATTATTAATCTAATTTCAGAGTAGTAGATTATGGCATAAAATCCCTTATCATATTTTGCTACCATATGTTTATTAACATATGAATAAATTTAAGAACCTGAGATTATTTCATTTGAGCTAGATGATTACTATTATTATTATTAGAGATAAAAGATTAATACTTTAATTGTTAAATGAGTCTTAGTGATTAGAAGTTGCGGAAGTCATAAGAATACTATGTAGTTATTATGTGTAATAGTAGTATAAGGGGGGATAGTGTTCTTATGCCATTGAGGTGGTATCCTGTGGGATATTGTCTCAATGTAATCTACCTTGTCACCCGTATTTCCACTTCTAGTCTCATGAATTCCTGAATATTTATTTGAGTTAGTTTAAAACAGAACCTAAGTTAATTTTAAGAAACTTGAGCTAGTAAAGCATTTAATTGAATATTTCATTAATTATTAGAGCTAGAACCCGGTTAGGTGATTTTCACTATATTATATTTATTTTGGGGGAAGTGGAGATGTGGGAACGAAGCGGTTTGATTATGGCCCTCAATGTGATTGGCCTGATGTGTAGTGGAGCTACACATGGGGACAAAGGCAGATTGTGGTGCCGGCAACATGTTGGGCTCGAGTATTAAAATGGGGAGAGTATAATAGGCTTACATGGAATGGGAAGGTTAAATAGGTAGATTGTGACGTGCCAACTTTAGGGGCTTGAGATGTGTTAGTGGGGGCATCATATTCAATCAACAGTAATGTGATGATTTAATATTTTAAAATAGTAATGGTTATTTAGGTTTTAATTATTATAGAGCTAAGTGTTTATGATTCAAACAATTGCAATTCTAAGTGGTGGATGATCTGATTATTTCAAAGTATAATACTACATTATTATAAAAGACTTGGCAAATAAAATTTTTGAAATATGCATATGTGGCTAATGATTATTTGGATATTTATTATGATTATGTCAATTAGTGAAGTATTGAAGAGATATTTGAAATGTTTTAAAATGTTCAAAAATATCTGTGAATCATGCATGTAGAGGATGATGTTGTGACACATGATTTTGAATTATTATTGTTGTTATTATTGTCTAAGATGAAATATTGTAGGGAGTAGGAGATACTGTCTATGGTTATTGGAAGTGACGATTGTATGGGAATAGAAGAAGCTGGTAGGGAACTTATTTATGAGATTAAATAGAAATATACTAGAAACACTAGATTTTGAAAAACAATAATATTAAAAAAAAAAAAAGGATAACCAAGATAGTAATGTAGAAATGGAACTGGCTAAGTCTATGCTTGATAATGGTTGTACAGAGGAAAGAGAACGCGAAAACTTAAGTGAAAGGGAAACGTTGGTAGATGATACTCACGAGGTAGAGAATAAAATGGAAGAGGGGGGTGAAAGAGATGGTGAAAAGTGAAATAGAAGAAGAAAAGGTAAAAGCGCCTGAAAAGGAAGTAGAGAGTATTTTAATGGCTCAAATATCCCAAATGTTTAAAGCTCTTCATGAAAGCATAAATAAGAATAATGAAGATAATAATATAAAGTTTAAAAATCTTCATGAAAGCATAAATAAGAATAATGAAGATGGTGATATAAAGTTTAAAAATCTTCATGAAATCATAAATAAGAATAATGAAGATAATGATATAAAGTTTAAAGCTCTTCAAGAGGATAGTGATATAAAGTTTAAAAATCTTCATGACAGTATAATTCAAAATATAAAAGATAATAAGGTAAAATTAGATATTCTTAATGAAAGCTTGAATAAAACCAATGAAAATCTAGAGATAAAATTTAAGGAGACCTGCCAGAAGGTAGAAGACCTTAAGGGAGAAGTACAAGATAAATTTAATCAGGTAGAACTGAGACTAGATAATAACGAAAGGGTCTTTGAATCCTTAAAACATGAAGTAGAGAATATAGAGTACAAAAATCAAGAATTATTAAAGAATAGATTTGAGGAATCTTCCGAGTTGACTATCAGAGGTTTAAGTAAGCAAATAGAAGATTCAATCAACCGATGTCAAGTCAATAGTAACAAATTGAATCAAAAGATTGATGATAATAAAATAAAGGTGGAACATAGAATTGATGAAATACAGGAGTGTATAGGGCATATGGATGAAAGTTTTACTGTTATAAAAGAAGAGATAGTACAAAATAGAATAGTGATAAGGAATGAAATGGAGCAAGATTTAGTTGAAAGGTTTAGGGACTTAATAGTGCAAGATAGGATGGAGACCAAGGCGGATATAGAGCAGGTTTTGATTGAAAAATTACAGGATCTGGGGGATATGCAAAAGGTTGAGGAACATAAATACAGGTCAAAGGTTGGGGAAAATATGAAGAAATTACAAAAGGATGTAAAGGAACAAACTCAACAGTTAGAGAAAAATAGTCATGAATATAAAGACCTAGTGGACCAAAACTTAGATGAATTCAGAAAGGAGCAAAAATTATATGTAGAGCAAGTGATAGGGCAAATAAATTTTGAAGAGAGATTTCAACAAGTCTGTAAACAAATAGAAGAGATGAAACCTATAAGTGGCCAAACGATAGATTTAGGGAAAGAATATTATATAATAGGTTTGAGGAAAAGATAGTTCCATCCTCAATAGGTAAGGTAAAATTTTTAGAAAAAAATGAAAACCACCCATTAGAACGTACTGATGTCAAGGAAGTAGACATCCGACCACCTAGGGAAAGTGCTAATTATGACGGAGGGTCAAATAGCTCAATGGCCTTAAGATTCATAAGAGTGAAGCCATTTCGAGGAGATTTTGCGGAAAATCCATCGGAGTTTGTCAATAGCTTAGAGGAGCTATTCTCGATATGTGTATTAACCGAAAAAGAAAAGTTGGCTATTTGTAGCAACCATTTAGGTGGGACTGCCAAAGACTGGTGGCAATCGTTGTTTGAAAGGCCAAGTACTTACGGAGATTTTCGATTTTTAATTATAGGAAGTTTTTGGAATGCTGATAAACAAGACAGCATTAGGTTCCAAATCACGCAGGAAAAGTATCACTCCAGTAGGGGTAGTTATACTAGTTTCTTTAGAAGCCAGGCTGTCCATTTAAAGACTCTCATGGCATGTCCATTGTCTGAAGGACAAATAGTTAGAATAGTGCAACATAATTTACCTAGGAATGTAGAGCAACTACTAATTGCTGCTGATAGGTATTCCATAGAGGAAGTATCAGAAATATTGGATGCGCTAGAGATTACAGAGGCATCTCTGGACAATAGATATAAATCCAATAGAGAGAGACCTAGCTATCCATTGTCAAATGTTAACGTTAGTAATAATAACCATAGATTTCAAACAGGTTTAAAAAGAAAATATAGCTCTAGAGATAGGGATAGGGTATTCCCCTATAATAGAAGAACAGTTAAGTTTGATAACATTAGGAATAGAGTAGAAACCCAAAATAATCAACCCTCTACTAGTGGTGTTACCACAATCTTAAAAAGGCCCATAATAAACCACATCCGTTCTGAGTAGATGATCTAGTTCTTGTTAGAACACCCCATGTTAGCAACCTGCAAAGAAATCAGTTTAGGAAATTCATTGAATTATATGAGGGTCCCTATAAAATTTGTAGCAAGGTAGGAGAGAATGCTTTTATATTGATTACACCAGAAGGGGAGAAAGGGACATACAATGCTAGAAGCTTGATCCCATACCCATCAAAAGTATAGAATTTTAATATTAGATAAAACTTTGCGTATAATAGTTGAATAATATGTGAATTTGTATTAAAAGCAGTATAGTTTGTATTTTAGTGATATAAGGTTGAATTCAATCATGGTACATGATAAAGAGATTAAATGTCAATGAATGAAGTAGACATTAATTTAAAATTTTTTATTCGAAGGAGGAGGTTATTGTGCCCTTTCCTATAGGTCAATGATAGTTATAAATGGTCAATTACTAAAAAATTTTAAAATTAATATTATATAGTATTTAAAATTATAGATTATATTAAGCAGTAAAAGATTAATATGATATATTTAATAATAAGTATTGTGATGGTGAGAATTGTATCTAATTCTATATTTTTCTAAATTGTTTTTTCAAAATTTTATATAATTATTTTATATAATATAAGTAGCAAATTTATTAAGACAGATAAAAATAGACTAAACACCGGAAATGACTACGTGACTGTCTGAAATATTCTATGTATAAGCACCGATTTAAATTAATACTAATAATTAAAATATTTAAATAGTATATTATAGAAGTGGATGGAATTGTCACACATCATAATAAAAATAAGTAGTATACACCTTTATTAATTATTGTTTCAAAATTGTTTTAAAGGTAGTTAAATTGTAATAGATAATAATTGATTTAAAAATAATAATTAGTTAACATTTAAGTCTATTACATCATGATTTTAAAACTTTAGAAATTGTTTATAAATCCAAGTAGGGATTGACCAATAAAAAAATAGATCTTGGCAGACAACCAAAATCGCGCCAACTAATTGTATAAACGGGGGAGAACAAAAATGTGTTGACTCCAGAGCAGAGGTAAAATTTTAAGCTCTCTAAATTTTTTTTTTCTTCAATTTATTAGTCAATTTTATTATAATTTTAATAATATCTTTGAAAGAAACTAACTGACAATTTAAAAATCATCCGAAGAGAATCTTAGAATAAAATGTTTTAAAAAAAATTTTTTCATAGTAATGTTTCACTAACTTTACAGTAACCTGCCAGTGGATTCTATCGAAATATAATCAGAGTTTTCAATAGAAAATGGATAGATTCTTAAAACCAAGTTGTAAATTTTATAATGTTCCAAATATGTTAATGTTATTCGTTGATATAATTTATATAGCGTATCACTATGAAAGCTGTTTTCATGCGTATAAAATCAATGAAAGGACATTGTGCGCAAAGTTAATGAAGATAATGGAAAACAAAAATAAGTATTATTCGTATAAGAATAAATGGACAAAAGGAATTTTAATATTGAAATAGTTTGAATTGCTTTCTTTAAGATAACTTGAGAAAATACTCTAGAAAATAGTTAAAGATCGAAAGTAGTGTATATAAAATAATAAAGAATGAAAGTGAAGTTTACCAAGGAAAACACTTGCCTAAAGAAAAAAAAAAATTTTACAGAAGAGAAATATAAAATATTGGATCCATGGAAAATGCAATTGGTACCGTAATTATTAAATAATTGTAGTTTAACTAGAAATAAAGATGCATCAATGCGCTGAGGTAATATTCAGCCAGAACATTAAAAAGCTTCGTGGGATAACTAAATAAAATGTTTTCTAATAATTTTGGATTAAACACTAAAACTAAAGATCGTCTAAACAGTTTATTAAATGAACTAATTTATTTAAAACTTTAATAAGCAGAAAGGGGAACATTTGGACAAAAGAAGAAATAATAAATATTATGGGACTAACCAAGATTTACCGTCAGAAAAATATGTGATTATGGTTTGAAATATTTTCTTTACTAATCTAAGTTAAACATTAAGTTTTAGATAGCAATAGGGAAAACAAAATACATTAATTCATGATATAACATTATATGAAATAATATGTTTTTTTGATTTTGAATTTTAAAATAAAATTGTATGTATGTGGAAATTTGTATATTTGCGATGCTCGAAGAGAAAGAAACCTACTACGAACTCTGATAGGAAGATAAAGATTGTTTTTGATAACATTTATAATTATTAATGATATATAATGTATGTTTTATTTATTTAGATCAGCTGAGAATCGAATGAATGTAGCGCAAAAGTTTTATTGTTATTATTGTTGTAAAATGCATTTTTGAAAACAACACTCTAAGACACTTTGAGATGTGATTAGATTTTTAAAAATATGCATACGATAATCATTTTAGGTGTTATTAATATAGTTCAATATAACCAATGGTTATGTGATATTTTCTGTTAATTTTCCGATTGGGATATTTAAATGTTATTTTAACAAAATGTAGATGTTGAACCTACAGTGTAATAAAGCAAGACAAATTGTTCTTATGGAATAGGGAAATGTTTTTATATTAGCAAATTTTGTTTATTGTTTTAAAAAAAGTAGTTAGTATTTTATCGATGTTGGATACAGTAAAAATCTCGAGAGATAGTTTGGGTAGTGACTTGGTAGTACGTGGTGATTCGGAAACCAAGAGGATGTATTAAAAACTAGGATGTTACAGGGAGTGAAATAATAAGTAGTTTTAGATGTTAATCAGCGTAGTTAACAAAGCCCTATGACTGGTACACATGTTGTCTTGGACAGTGGTATTTTATGTATTTCTTGTGAGTCGTACTAGATGTTTGGTAAAGTAGAGTAAATAGCTGCCACATCATGCTTATCGCCAAGGTTATTAGACAATGAATGTCGGACCTATTCACACTGTTCCATACATTTTTGAAGTATATTGCGGATAAGTTATCTATCTATCTTCCCGATATCCTATACATCTTTCGCTATCTTTATCTGTATTTCTTGCAACTACATCGTTATATGATAAGTCTATTAAAAGGGAAACAATAGATATTTTAGAATGTATGTCATGCTATTATTTGGAATAAGAATAGTTAAGTGTTAACGAAGAGTAGATTATGATTATTGAAAGAAAGATGCAGATATCCTAAGAAGGGAAGGAGTTAGAGAATTATTTTAATTCCTTTTAAGAAATGAACTATCATTTTATAAAAGTATATCCGAATAGAAATATAAAAAAATATTAAATATAATTTCACATTTTCTTATTGTTAATTATATTTTAAAAAATATAAGTATTGCATATTTGAAAAAAATACAATAACATTCGATAATTATAGTATATGTGAAACTGTAACAGGTGATAATTAAACCCATGTTATAGTATTATACATGAGTATGGCTTATGGAATAAACGTATTATAGTTTACGAGCATTGGAGAACAAACATTAAAAGTAATAATAATATTTGAATAATATGCGGAGTGACTTATATAAAGTTACAAGAAAATGTAATTTTCTTTTAAAAACCATATTGATTGTAAAATTATGATGTTATGAATGATGTTTATCCACATAGATAATTTATAATACAGTAACTTTAATATTAAAAGGTAAAGAGTGGTGTTACCCATAAATAGTTAAAATAAGTGATATGATAAACCTAATGAGAAATAAATAAATAACTTTTAAAACGCATAATAAGTTTAATTAACGATAAAAGAAATATAAATGTGTATAATTCAGCTATTGTAGTGTAAAGAAAAATGAGGATATCCCTTGTAAATAGATGTAGATGGATTTGTTTGTTTTATTTATTTTATTGATGTTAATAAAATTTTAAAATTTGTTTATTAAAACTTGTGTCTGAGTTTTGTTTTCTCTACATCATTGCATGAATTCACAGGGTATGTTCACAACCATTAAACTAAGTATATGATTGTTTGCACAAAAGATAAATAGAGAAGTATGTTTAATCTTAAATATTTATTGATGTTCTTGTAATTAAATAATTATCAAATTGCATTGCATTACTGGTCATCAATCCATTATCATAATATTTTGCTAAATTATATGCTATTAGTTGCCACTTGCTTTATTTATCAGATTATCTAAACACTGCCACTTATTAATTTATTTTATTACTTAAAGATAAAAAAGGGGATATTAGATTATTAACTAATTTATTACGGTTATAAATTTGCGATGAAAGAAACGCTGTACTAGTTGGATTAAGCAATGAAGATTGTGATTATTATTGTTTTATTATTAATCTAATTGCAGAGTAGTAGATTATGGCATAAAATCCCTTATCATATTTTGCTACCATATGTTTATTAACATATGAATAAATTTAAGAACCTGAGATTATTTCATTTGAGCTAGATGATTACTATTATTATTATTAGAGATAAAAGATTAATACTTTAATTGTTAAATGAGTCTTAGTGATTAGAAGTTGTGGAAGTCATAAGAATACTATGTAGTTATTATGTGTAATAGTAGTATAAGGGGGGATAGTGTTCTTATGCCATTGAGGTGGTATCCTGTGGGATATTGTCTCAATGTAATCTACCTTGTCACCCGTATTTCCACTTCTAGTCTCATGAATTCCTGAATATTTATTTGAGTTAGTGTAAAACAGAACCTAAGTTAATTTTAAGACACTTGAGCTAGTAAAGCATTTAATTGAATATTTCATTAATTATTAGAGCTAGAACCCGGTTAGGTGATTTTCACTATATTATATTTATTTTGGGGGAAGTGGAGATGTGGGAATGGGGCGGTTTGATTATGGCCTTCAACGTGATTGGCCTGATGTGTAGTGGAGCTACACACGGGGACAAGGGCAGAATATATAGCAAATCACTACAGTTTAATTGATAAGTATCAAATGTACACCCTTAACAACTTTAACACAATTCATTTATTGAAAGTGTATTAATAGTTTTTATTTGTCACTCATTAGACTCGAGATTATTCAATAATGAATACTATTTCTGTAGCGTAATTTTCATTACTTCACTCAAGATTACACTACAGAAATATTATCCATTATTGGATAATCTCTAGTCTAATGAGTGTCTAATAAAAATTATTAAAAGACATATTGTGTTTAAATTACAAAATAATATAGGATACAAAATGATTATGAAATCTATTTTCTCCTAATTTAAAAATCTTAACAGTTTAGGGCAGTAGCAAAGTGACGGGTTCAAAGGTTAAACATCTACGGATTAAAGGTTAACTACATCACATCTACAGAGCACAAAAAAATCATATAACTTGCAAATATTTTTTTTAATTAGATAGTAACTAAGTTTTATTGTAACAATTTAAAACAACTCTATCTAAAACTATCAACAGTATAATTTAAATTAATAGAAAATTACATCTGAAAAATGATTTTCTACGTCTGAATTTAGATGTGGCAATACCTCTGTATTTTACCACAAATCCACTTGTGTTTATCTCGAAGACAATTGAAAAAGCTTTGACATAAGAAAAAAAAAAATACTTGATTCAAAAAGTGAGTAGGGGATTTTCATTATTATTTATAATTATTCTAAGTAGTTTTTACCCAAAGCATATTGATAATCTAATTATATTGTTAAACTTTTACGATTTAAGATGAATCTCCTAGAATTATATGTTGCTGTAATAATTGTTACGGTATGTATATTATTTGTTTTAAATAAATAAGCAATGAGAAGAAAATTGAGATAATCACATTAATTTAACGCCAACATTTTAAACTATATCTAGTAGTAATAATCTTTTTCTATAAATTCAGACATTGTCAAATCATTCTTCAGACGCATATACATATTTATAAAATGAAATAATTCGTTTTAGAAAGTCTATCGTGGTGAGGATTGTTAAAAGATTTTAAAAATGATTAATTGATTTTATAAGCTGATTTTTTGTTTTATTATGCTGAATAAATGTAATTGGTAATCACTTGAACGTCTAATAATCATTTTTGTTCACTATGTCAGAAATAATCAAATAATTTATTAATATTAAACTCGTACATCTAATTTATATTGGAGACTTTACATTTACCTGCAATATATATAAAATATTTAAAAAAATCTATTTAAATTAACTCTGTCGAAACGCAAACATAAAAAAATGATATAACAAAAAGGCAATTGATCCCTAATATATATTTTCGATTAATGAATGTCATCTTCAGTTCGCTCAGACTATGAAATCTTCAAAATAAGTTTTTCATTAAATATTTATTCAACCTATTTTAAAATGATTTATCTGCATAAAAAACACAAAGTATCACATGAAGTTTAGCTTATTCTATTTATATATTTGCATATATACTATTTTTTTCCAGTTATTAATAAGTAAGCATAAACAAACTGTTATGTGGATGCTTTGATTTTTGATATATTCATAAATTAAGCAAATCATCATTTAACTTTTACTGTTCCACCTGTTGAGCCCATAGTCTAGTTCTAAACGCCATAAGACATTCTCCATTATAAAAGAAAAAAGTATTAGCAACTGGATTAATCAAATATTGGGTGGTAGAGATTATTATGGATTTTTTTATTTATTTTATATTATAGTAACAAAAATAACTGAATACTTATTTTCCTATCAATAATTGAAAACAATAGCTTGGAAAAAACTGACATTGCTTACTATCCAATTATCATTGACTAGAAAAAAACAAGAAAGAATACTTATAAAACCCTAATAGAACTTATCAAAACATTTCTTAAGAAAAAATTCTGAATACATTCTTGTATTGTGTTGTTTAAAATTGTATATATATATATATATACATATAATGTATAAAATTGTATATATATATATATATACATATAGTCTGAATTCATCCATATATAATTAATAGTAATATTGTCCCAATAAGGTGTGGATGTTATATTAAAAACCCATTGTAGAGAGGCTGCCATAATAAGATATGGAGCAAGCTTAAAAAATTTATTCAATAAAAAATAAAATTTGAACTTTATAATATGAAAGTGGGGAGGAGAGCAGATAATGAAAATAATATAAATCAACAGTTGTTATAATATGTTGGACTATTTTAATTATCTATCAGTAAATGTTGAATGTATAGAAAATTTTAAACATTATTTAAACTTTTTAAATACAAACAACTTGGTACTAATAACACACAAATAGACAACACAAGTTAGTAATTATATAACATTTCAAGTAATATTATTCTCCACTTTGCTTAAGGTGGTTCTGGCCTGCTGACAGCATTTGCATAGGAGTCAAACTCACTTGCACCTTTAGATTTAAATATCAAATTTCAAGGAAGCACTGTGGCCAACTGAGTTATTCTATCAAACACAACATATAGTAGAAATTTCATGTCTTTATATATGAGGGTTCAAATCTTCCTGAGTCCTTCAGTTGTTTTATTTTTTTATTACTTTTTTCTAAGAGCAAGGTTAATCAGAGGCTTCCACACATTGTGTATTGCCACATTGGGTTGAAGTATAGAATTATTTGCTATTGTAATATGACCAGCTTCCTTGAATTTTCTTCTTCCCAAATGAACATATGGTCATTAGTACACACATGGTTCTACTGTTGTCTTTTTCCTCTTTTAACCATTAGTTTGTTTCTTTCAATCACTATTCAAAAGGTCAACAGGTCTCACCAATATACTTTCATCTTTACAGGTATTTCAAAGATGTAGTTTTTGTTCATCAGGATTTTCAGTTTAGGCTTGGTAAAAATTAGAATTCTTCAAAGTATGGTATGGTTTTGGAAAGCTGTTCAATGTTATATTGATTGCAGATATTTTTTAACTTGTCTGCCATTTTGGATTACATGATATGCTACAGTACAAGTAATTTTGTTATTTATTAAAGCTTTTCTTGATGGCAGCTGATGGATAATGATTCCTCATGAGGGTTTGATCTATGTGGATCTTTTTAATTTTTAAATCATTGGTTTTCAAATGAACTTTCTTTTATTTGTTCCATAGTGATTGTATAATTCTATATTTAGTGCTTCTGATATGATTGGATGTATATCCCAATTACTTCCAGTGTGTGCTACTTTTCTGTACCCTTTTTCTTTTACTTGGCCCTGAGAGGAGTTTTGTCACAAGAACATCTAAGTTTGCCAATTTTTGCTCTCATTCTGATTCTATTATGAATGTAATTGAAGGAGATATGTTATTATTATGCATCCAGAATGGCTGTAATTGTGCCTCACCATGTGGTGATACCATGAATGAACCATAAACATAGTGAAGTCACATTTTAGGTGGATATAGAATGGTATATATGACTGTGGCTTCAAATTCTTTCACATAAATGTTGCTAAGCAAAACTGATAGTGGTAATCCCATGAACATACCTTGATTTTGTTGGAAGAGAATTGTTCTTGTGACAAGTCTCCCTCAGGACAAAGTAAAAATAATAGTGTATAGGAAACCAACACACAGTGGATAGTATTTAGCATATACATCCATTCTTACCAGAAGCACTAAACATGGGGTTATATAATATTATGGAAACAAAGCAAAGGAAATTTGTTTGGAAACCAGTGATTTGGAAAATGAAAAGATTCACATAAAGCAAACTCTCATGAGGAATGATTATCCATCAGATCTTTAATAAATAACAAAAAAGAGACACACACACAAAAACAATTACTGTTACTGTAGTGTATCTATACATTCCAAGAATGACAGACAAGTTTTAAAAAAATCTGCAGTGAGTATGTTTTCCAAGGCCAAATCACACTGAGGAATTTTAACTTCTATCAAGCTTAAACTGTAAATGTTGAAGAACAAAAACTGCATCTGCAAAATACCATATGAATGTGGAAATATATTGATGAGACATGTCACCCTGTTGAACAGCTTTTGAAAGAACACAAACTAATGGTTAAAAGAAAAAAACATGTGTGTATAGTAGCTAATGCCATATGTCCAGTTGGAAAATTAGAAAAATATTGGATAGAGAGGGAAAGGTGCAAATAAGAAAATTCAAGAAACCTGCTCATGTGACAAAGGCAAATAATCTTATAAGTTAACTCAGTGTAACAACGCATAAGGTATGGAAGTGTCTAATTAACCTTGCTCTTAGAAAAAAGTAATGCAACTAATAAAACAAAATAAATAAGTAAAAAATTGAAAGCCTTAGGAGGACTTGAACCAACCCTCACATATAAATACATGAAATTTCTACTATCTGTTTTCTTTGATAGAATAGCTCATTTGGTTAGAGTGCTAGCCTTGAAATTTGTTATTAGAGAATCTACAGATGTAATTTCAACTCCTATGCAATACTGTCACTAGTCAGACCAGCAACACCTGAAAAAGGGTGGAGAATAATAATATTCAAAATGTTGTGTAATTACTATATTGTCAATTTGTGAGTTATTACCAACAAGTTGTTTGTATTTGAAAAATTTAAATAAAGTTTAAATGTTTCTATACATTCAACATGATAGATTATGGAAATAGTCCACATATTATCATATCTGATCAACAGTTCTTATTAATGGGTTTTTTTCCAAAAGGAAGCCAAATTCATCACCATTGATGATGGCATTTGGTTTCTTAAAAATCATGAAATAGTCTCTCTGATTTTTCAAATTGCAGGTCAATAAGAAGGCACTAATAATAAATATTTATTAAAACCTTTATTTTCAAATTTATAAATATATTTTATTTTAATATAATTTATTTCTGATAATACAAAAATACTTGCTAATTTGGAAAGATATGATTTAAGAACCATGAGAGAGTCAATTGAAATATTAAAGAGACCTACTGGTTTAAATAGGGCTGATGAAGCACAATGTATTCCAGCTATGTGGAAACCTCTCATTTTATTTAATATTAATTTAAAATTAATAAGTGAAAAAACTGAGGGAAATAAATATTTTAATAAGCCTCATATTGTGAATGCTGAACTACTTCAAGTTGAATCTCATTTCTAATCTCGCACTGAGTCATGTTATTGTTTAAAAAAATTAAAAATAAATTCTTTAATTTTTAATATGATAGCTTACACAAATATCTTGGATAACGTTTACAGTATATTGTTATATTTACAGGTGAACAGAAGTTATGTTTTAAATACTTGTAAATATCTGAAACTGATTTGCTATTCTTACATATGCTGGAATATTAAGCTAAGAACTATGCCATTTTTGGTTTTACATAAGTTAAAATTTACTAATATGTTTTTATGTTTACATTTTATACTCTGAAAATATTTGAATTAAGATTTATATGTATAAATTGGTTTGAATAATTTTTAGTTTAATAAATATTTAAATAATAATCATCAATATGTTTACATAATGTGGTTTGAGTTAAAGTTCTAAGTGCAGAAAGCTTCACATTTGTAAATAAAACTATAGTAATTTGTTACCTATAAACATAAAACAAATAATGAAGATAAGTGTAAAAGATTGTGATTTGAGCCAACTAGCATGTGCTGATTCAGCACAAAATACACATCTGATTATTTGTCTTTTTTATATATTTTTGGTCATATTTTTCAGGCGTGTGAGATGATACAGAAGTTTGAATATATATATATATATATGATGTCAAATCTAACTATATCTTTAAAAAATGTATATATGATGTTAAATTATAACAGGCATTATGTACAGTATATCTCATTTACTTGAAAAGTGAAATGGATATTTCAAAATACATCCATGATGAGAGATCTAACATCTGTGCTTATGGATAGTTGTATTATAGTAGAGTTGTAAAAAATGCACTGATAAAAACAAAAACAAAAATGTTATATATTAAATAGACTACTTTCACGCTTTTTAGATTTCAATGATACAAATTTATCAAATATTATCTGAATTTTTTTTATAAATAATTTTGTAACTACAATTTAATTAAGGAAAGCATCAGTTAAAAATAGTGATTGCAAACTGAAATTATGTCATTTAGTGAATTTATGAAATACTTTAACTCAAAAGTGAATCCATCTTAATTTATTATACAAGCTTAATTTAGAATGTAAATTAAACTATATATATATATATATATTGAGTAATATTTACTAAGGCTGTAACTTTATGAATAAGTGTCTGAAAAATTCGAAGGTAGGGACCTCTACAGGTCTTATCCACAAGCTTACGCTCAGAAGAAAAGAGTGAAACCTTCTTTCCTTCAACCTACTTTTATATATGAATAGGTGAAGCTGAAGTGGTTAGATCTAAGAGTGTGAAGCTATTCAATACTTCACTAATTAAGTCCACAATTCTTATTATACATTAATAATAAGAATTGTGGACTTAATTAGTAATAATAAGAATTGTGGACTTAATTAGTGAAGTATTGAATAGCTTCACACTCTTAGATCTAACTACTTCAGCTTCACCTATTCATATATAAGAGTAGGTTGAAGTAAAGAAGGTTTCCCTCTTTTCTTCTGAGCGTAAGCTTGTGGCTAAGACCTGTAGAGGTCCCTACCTTCGAATTTTTCAGACGCTTATTCATAAGGTTACAGCCTTAGTAAATATTACTTAATATAATAATGTGCGTTTAATAAAAATTTATAATTATATATATATTGTTAAAAGGAGGTTGCCTTGACAACAGTTTGAAAATCTTGATTGATATTGGGATTGTCTAAGTGTTGATCGGTTTTTAATGATATATATATATATTAACTAAAATGCGATAGCAGTTTGATATATTACAAAGCTGCATGAAAAAAAATGTTTAATAAAAAATCTCAACATTGAGTGATAAATATATAAACTGTCTAAAAAGTTAAATGAAAAGTTAGTTTATGCATTTGGTCAAATTATTAAATATTTATTTTGTAGTATATGAGAAACAATAAAATAATAAATTGCATTGTAAAAGAAGAAAAGAAAATTATTTCGATATGAGGAACAAGTTTAATTATGAAGTTTATAAAAATTTGAAGCATTTTATACATTTTTTAGTTTATCTTTTTTGAATGGAGTTTTAAATAAAATCTCCTGCATTTTTATAATAAATTTAATGGAAAAACTAAATATATTAAAATTTTGAAGTTGATAAAATTTTGAAAGTTAGTAATCAAGTTTCATAAGTCAGTAACACTTTTTTTCTTTCTTTCTATCACTAATTAATGTAAATAAAGAGAGGAAAAAGCCTATGTTTTTGTCTTTCATTCATTTGTGTATCAAATTATAATATAATATCTGTGAAGGGAATAAAAAAAAATGTTTTCCAAAAAATGTGTTATTATAAAGAAACAAAGGTCAAATTTTGTAACTAGCTGGTGATGAATCAGTTGTTTGGAAAACATGTTGAATAATATAAAATATGGATAAATAGGTCTGAAACAAAAATAAAGACATTATTGTCTAGTCAGGCATTCCGGTCTACCTTAGTTTTATCTGAAGACTCAACTCAAGAAGCAGTGTTGCAGTGATTCTATGCTGAGGAGAGAAATAGCTAGTTAAAACTGTTTTCCACTGTATCTTGGGTAAATGTATCTTGCTGTTTTTTAGTATTATTTAATGCTTCACTTATAACTATCTATCATGTGTGGCTAGGTAACCAAAAACAATATTATCTAAAACATCTGAAGAATGCAATTGGATCCAGAAACAAATGCTGAAAATTTCTAAAACCAGCCACTGCCTGCTTTAATAATGCCATGAAGAAAAAAGTGGACAGTTCGGATAGTTCCGTAAGAGTGATGCAATGTCACCAATGTTGCTGTATTTCCTATCTAACATCACCACTGCACCAGGAAGATAACTATCTTCTTTGAAGAAACTAATAAAGACATCTGGAAATATATTAAAAGAATGATATTGACAGAAAACCATGGTTTGGAACTGTTTAAAGATTTCACATTATAAGATCTTATCATTATATATATAAGTTCTTAAATTAAAAGTATTCTATGTTAATAAATTGTTAAATAATTTTTTTATTAATTCATTTAATTTGTGTTTGCTTATCTAACTCAATCCATGCATTGTTCTTTTAACATCCAATATGATAATAGTATCCACAACTCTAAGAAATCATGCAATCCAATGGTAAACATGCAGGGATGGTGGTAATAATTTGAAAATAATGATCATTGGACTGTTAATAAATTTTTCAAAGTATACTTTCTATTTAGGTTTGGTGACTGAGAGTTTTATGTTTTTATTTTATTTCATTGAAACTAAAAAATAAATAAAAACTTTTGGGAGGACTCATACTTATGGTATAAATCATCATCATCACATTGGTTAATATTATATATATATATTTGATGTGAATCTTTTTTTTAAATTTTATTAATCATTCAACTTTCACTATATTTACTTGAATCAAAATTTATTGGTACATATTTGTATAACCTTATTTACCATTACAAGATATATAGTAAATTAATTAGTAGATGGGAAGTCTGTTATGTAAATGAGGTAATTTCACAGCCAACGTGTATTGATATGCAACAACCAGTAAGACCAAATCTGATCGCTAAATAAAACAATAGAAAATCTGTCCAAACTACTACTAATCAAAAAGAGGTTTTTTCCTAATGTTTTCTTTCAGCCAGAAGAACTGGTTTTATTAGTTGTTGCACATGAATACAAGATTAACAAACAGCAGGAAATCATCTGTATATAATTTTTTCAATAGTGTACTGAAGCACTATCCTGTCCTATATTATTTGTTGCTAACACTGTATCATAGCTTAACTTATTTCCTCATTTATTTAAGATCATATCAAAATTAATTTATAGAAATAATCTCTTTTGGAAAGCTACTCGAAATATTGTTGCAAATTGTTTAAGAACAGTTTTTTTTAGCACCAGCATATCTGGTGAATATTATACCCCTATTTAGAGGAAAAGTTTACACACTAAACTTTTGGATACTTAATTAAATATTATTATGAAAAATATTACTGGTATACTCAAATCTACTTCTGCACAGTGGCTTTTTGTTCTTTTACTTATGTCTTCACCAGATATAAATGGAAAAGTTGATTTATAAAAATGTTTAAAAGCTGTTGTCATCCATCTAAGACTCATCTCAAATCAAAATTCTTCTTTTAGATGCCAATCAAGAATATGTTGTAAAATTAAATTATTATGATGTTTTAAACAATTTGTTTTTCATAATTCAACAATAATCTTTCTAAAGACATTTGGTGTTTCATTATCTGATTCAGAAAAAACCATGGTCGCTGTGCTAACCTGCTTCATAAATGGAATTTATCTACCACTGATCTATGTAAATGCATACAAACCCCACATAGCTAATGAGTGTCAATCAATGCTACAGAGGTAGAATTGAAGAACTTAATAAAGTCAATGGTGATTTTATTTCATAATTTGAATTTTTAAGGTTCTTTTATGATGTTTTGTTAGTACTTAAGCTATCAAATACTTAGAATTGTTAATGCTTAATTTTTATCTGTAAATATTTTGATAATTTTTGTATATAAAATTTATATCTGCAATCGTTTTATAAATATTTCATATCTATCTATCAACTACTATAAACCTACTTTTTGTGTTTCTGTTTAGCAGTATAATTGTTTCTTTCTCAGTCAGTCAGTTAAAATGCTGTTTCTTTCTATCGACATGATTGTCTATCCATCCATCCACCCACTCACCTACCCATCTACCTATTAATCTACCTATCTATCTATCTACCTATCTATCTATCTATCTATCTATCTATCTATCTATCTATCTATCTATCTATCTATCTATCTATCTATATCTTTGTTCCTCTCTCTCTATATATATATTACAATAATTGGTTTTTTTATTTATTATTTTTATTTGAATTAATTATTCTTAAATACTCATAATATTATCAGCACACACACACGCACCCCCCCCCCCCACTTACATATATTATCTCGAATTCTCTTTTCATATTTTTTCATTTATTTTTCTGTTTTTTTTTTTGTTTAATATTTTTTATACTATAAAGCCTTAGTATAATAAATTACATATTAAAATTTTATTTTTATTCCATTTACGTTTCGACTTCGACTAATTCCGCAAATGACATTGTGAGTAGATAGTTTGTTTAAAATTTACATTTGACTTTGAAAATAAAATTGTTTGAATATAAATATAATGCACATTTTTTATATGTTGGTTTTTACTAGGTTATTTTTCTCAATAATAGTTTAAACTTTTTACAGCGAAGAAATCCCTATTATTTTATTAGCGAGGACATGGTGAATGCTATCAATCTCCATGATAACCTGTAATTGGTTCACATTATACCATGTTTCTTTTATCAGACACTGTTTTTGACTTTAGCAATTTGCTAGATGATTAAACGAAGTTAAAACGAGATTGTACATGAATTTTAATATGCCAGTCATTTTAGATCAATTTACAGTTAACGGATTTTTTATTCACTTTTTAATTAAAACTATATAATAACTACAATATTTTAAATGGCAAAAATTAAAAGATTCGCTGATTTAACATTAAAAGTCATTTAATAAATATAATTAAACCTTACTTAGTTGATAAATTTAATTATCTTATGTGGATTTGTTTAGCTGTCCAATAAATATAATCAACTGTCAATAAAATAAAAAGTAAGTAAACTAATTTTGTCTGTAAACATATATGCATGCACATACACATATATTAGTTCAATAAATTATTTAAATATATATATAGGGTATATGAGCACAAACTTTCACACCACCCACCACTCTCCACTCCATTTCATAACACTGATACACTTGAACACATATATGTCGAAAGATAAATAATCACCAATATACGTATTTCATGCTAAACCAGCAATCATCAGTTGGTCCAGATTACCATCTCTACACATATATGCTATAAGTGCTCTGATGTATATTAAGATAGCCAATATTCACACTTTAATGGACAGGCTTCGATCTACTCCTCACTCCAACTCTTCAACTATCCATCCAATTGAAAATCTGATGATGGAATGCTCAAAGGCCACCCTCCGTAATTCAATTATTTACCCAGTAGTTGGGTGCTTATCTTTTATAAACGTGTCTACCCTATATCTGCTATCATGGCTGAGAGATGAAAAATATAAAAATTGATACTATTTGATACAAACATCGAATCAAATCTAGAGTAATATATTCGATATTGAGTTGTTAATTCGCAAAAGTTTTAAAAGTAAATAGAAATTAAATCTACATTGAGAAATTTAATGTTGACTAGTATTGAAAGAGACTGTGTTTACATTTGAATTTGATTTGAAATGTATCCTAAATGATATCACTTGTTAGATTTATAATTTCTATAAGAACTAATATTTAGAAAATTAATTATTCCAATGTTTGTATATATATTGACTTTCTGCTATTACTATAAATAATACAAAAATAAACTATAACAGAGAATAATGAATAAAATCATTTTTTCTCCATATGTTATACCATCGGCCGGGACGTGAAACCACACCCGTCTGCAAACAACTACTTGCTTGCAAGGCGGGTGCGATGACCTCTCGACTAACAACGCTAGACTAAACCCAAATATACTTTACACATAAGCAGTATAATCATAGTTAACAACAACAACAAAAAATATTATTTACCATTACATTTTTTTTTCTTTCTAAAAAAATTTTTTTTTGCTTATTTGAATGCTATTGGCTCTCTGATTTATCACTTGTTCACTTTGTGAAATAAACCAAGTTTCTTTGATCTTTCTCTTTCTGTCATTTCTATCTTCACAAATCATCGTAACATTACCCGGATCAAAACAATGCCCATATTTTTTTTAATGGCTATAAAATACAGATAAATTTGTTAAACTAATTTTATCTTTGTGGTATGTTAGTAAATGATCATTTCTGACTTTAAATTTACTTTCATTAGCTCATAGTTTATAGATGGAATATCCATTTGTAACAATATGGGATAAAAAGATAATAAAGGTGATGGAAATTGATATCAGATGAATGAGAAGTCTGTAAGCAGTCAAATTGAATGAATAATCCATAAATCAATTGGAATCATCATTAAAAGCCAAGATAAATAATAAACATATCAGTAGTGAGTTAAGCAGCAAAAATCACAGTCAGACTTTGTAACCAGATTTAAGGTACATGTAACTTTTTAGGCTAATTATCGAAGCCAATGCCAAACTTGTGGCATATCACATTCTAAAAGCAATTGTCAATATTTCACTTGCATGCAAATATATAAGTACTAAAATAATTCTATATCAAAATTGCTGCAATTATTGTATTAATACTGATCATCATCAATGCCAAAGGCCATTTGGTATTACGAGTGCAGTGGCCATTACTAAACAAGTTATAAAACTTACATAGTGAGTGGATTTTATGGTTATCTGCATTATTTTAGCTTCATCTAAATCATAGGTTCTCAAACTTTTTCAGGCCACCACCACTTTGCAAGACAATAAATTTTGTAATGCCCCCCTTCCCCATTATAACAATTATTTACATTCAATTCATTTGATATTATCGATATAAATAGCAACTAATGATACATTGCTGCTTATGCCATTAAATTATTGAAAAAGAAGTGGCCAATATGTACTTCACATTGAACACAGTTATTGCTATAGTCACTTTGATGAATCGTAGCCCATATGCTCAGTTTCACACAATGATTTAAATATGAAAATTAGGAATACATATTAAGAGATTGCATTACATTAGTAAGAATCTTATTGTAATAATTAAAAAACCATCAAATATATTTCAACATTGTTTATTTCAAACTTATAAGTGAGATATTTATTTTACATAGTGCTATGTTTTATAAACTGTAATAATAATAATCAGCCATTAAGCTAATGCACATGCACTTTGTGGATTTTTAACTATAAATGAATACTCTCACTTCTAAACACAAGATAAAGTCTTTGTGAAAAGATAGAATGAATCCATCTACCTTTTTGACCCAAACATTTATGTATGGGCAAATCTTAAGCATTTGGGAATGAGAATGCGCAGATGTTAAACGATCACTTTAAATTACTTTTACTATGCCCGAATGAATGACGCTTGCGAAATTTTCTAAAATTTATGATACATCATTCTTATAATACATCATTCTTATTTAAAATTAAACATATGTAAATGAGATATTTATTTTATATAGCACTATATAAAATAAATATCTCATTTATATATGTTTAATTTCAAATAAGAATGATGTATCATAAATTCTAGAAAATTTCGTAAGTGTCATTCATTCAAGCATAGTAAAAGTAATTTAAAGTGATTGCTTAACATCTTCAAACTCTCATTCCCAAATGCTTAAGATTTTCATACATAAACATTTGGGTCGAAAAGTAAGATGGATTCATTCTATCTTTTCACAAAGACTTTTGTGTTTGGAAGTGAGAGTATTCATTTATAATTAAAAATCCATAAAGTGCATGTGCATTAGCTTAATGGCTGATTATTACTATTACAAACTTATAAAATAAAAATATAAAGCAAAAATGAATTAATTGTGAAGTTTTATTTACTGGTTTAAATATGAAAATTCGGAATACATATTAGGAGATTGTATTACATTAGCAAAAATCTTATCATAATAATTAAAACACTATCAAATGTATTAGAAAATTGTTTATTTCAAACTTACAAAGTAAAAATACAAAAAAAAATAACAAATTAATGTGAAGGATGAGCCTGATGTATTTTTAAAAGTTTCTTAATATCGGATTCAACTTTCTTTAGTCGTAAACCACCACACACAATTATATGCAATTGGTTCCTTTTCTTAGACAATAAATTTACTACAGCACTAAACTTATGCTCAGCCAAATAAGAAAATGGAAATGCAATTAAAATTTTCTGCACTATTTGCCATAATCTTGGGTACATTTTTGAAGCTGGAACTCTTTGACTTTTATTTTTGTTCTTTATTTGTTGTGAGTTTTATGAGTTCTACTTTTAATTTTGATGATTCTGCTGTGTTTACATGTGAGAAAGAATTTAGAACCCAATATGGTATACTCATGTTTAGAATATCCTTGAAGCTCTCATTGAAATCAGCATGGAGAACCTCCAAGTGTTGACAGTGTGAAAGCAAATCTTCCTTTTTGAGAGATACTGCTCATAAATTTGTAAAGTGGCTAATATCTCCTCAGCCTAGATTCCACTTGAACAAAAAAAGTTTCCTCTCAAAAGCAGCAATAAAGTTTTTTGTTTTAATTAAATTCCAATTCATTGCCATATAATTGTACATTGACAGCATTAAATATTTTATAGAGGTCTATCAAAAAATTGATGTCATATTTGGGTGTAATCATGTTGGCCCACAATCCATCATCTCTGTTTTCTAGGAACTCTAGTGTTGAATGCAACAAATTGTAAAATCAATTCAGATAAATACTTTTTGAAAGCCAATGAACTTCTGTGTGAAGCAACATATGATTGAAATTTTCATTGTTTTCACTACAAAGTTGGCTAAACACTCTGTAACTCAATGAATTGCTTCTAATCTTGTTGACTGCTCTAATAATGTAATTGGGGTAATGGGGTGATGTATGCAGGTGTTCTATTAAATTCTTCACAACCAAATGTTGACAATGATGTACAATGTATAGCAAATACATTTGGCACTGTTTGTTTTAAATAAATACCATATGCATAGAATTTGCATATGGTATTTATTTATATAATGATTCTTTGAATCATAACTGGCTATGAATATGAGAAGTACATCTTCTTGAAAGTGCTCAGCCATTTAATTTAGTTTTTTATTTGTTGACAGCTTTACATTGGAAGTGTGATAGCACAATTTAATATTATCATAAGAAACCCTTGTGGTACCTTGCCATTTCTGGAGCACCATCAGTAGCAGCAGACAAAATATTACAAATAAGAATGTCTTTCTCTTGAAAAAACTTATTCATGGTATTAAATATAGATTCTCCCTTTGTATCTGCTTCCAAAGTTTTAGCAAATATCTTGACAAACTTTTTTTTCTTTTATGAATCTTACATATGATAAGAGTAGTGCTTCATTATTTGGGAGAATTGATTCATTGAGTTGAATAGAAAATTGGCATGTCTTCAAATAATCACATAATGATTTTTCAACATCGTCAACCATTTTATCAATTCTTTTTTGCATTTGAATGAATTTTCCTGATGTTATCTGTTGCTGTTTTATGAAGTGCAGTGTTTATTACTTTTTTTATTGCCAGCAAGATTAATTCATCAACATTGGGTGTGCTTTTCTTGTTTTTCCATTAATAATAAAATATTATAAAAAGCTTGTAATCCATCATTATCTTGTTTAGTGGACAACACAAAAAGTTCTGATATAGTTGGATGTTTAAAATATTTTTCTTCTAGTACTTGAAAATAGGAAAAATCTTTATCCTTTTTGTCAGCCTGCATTTTAGTCAAATGCTCTTGTAGCCTAGAATGCATCATTGCAAAATTTGAAAATACTTTTTGGCAAATCAAGCACATAGGGGATAATTGGTTCATAGGAGACGGAATACAGTTATATTTCAAATAACTCAATTTTGTATTGTCAACATTTCTTTTTAAATTCAGACATAATGAATTAATAAAATTCGCAATAATAGTCACAAAATAAAGGATTTAATTTACACTTTGTATGAATCCATTTATCTATCACACTTTTAACTGATGTTGTTGGCAAAGCACACAAAAAATAATGAAACTTATCCTAAACTACTGACATTTATAAATTTGAAATCCAGCCTGAATCAACTTGCATGCCCTGACTTGTTTGTGACGCCATCATACTCATGCTGTGAACAAGTCCCTTCAAGCAGCCAAATTCCTGTCGAAACATGCGAAATTGCATGAATTATTCACGTAATAGTTTATCTTTCATAATACTATTTTTTATCATTAATTATTTAGTTCTGTTGAGTCAAAAAAAATAATGCTAATGCATTACTATTTCATAAATGTCTTTTGTTCGATGGGTTACATTTTAATTCTATATAATTTACAAACAAAGATCTTACATCTTTTTTTTTAGACATGTACAATCATATTATCATCACTAATAAAGAATTCAAGTTCAAACATTAAAGTAACTTTTATTATACTATAAGTAATATATGGGGTATATGAGCACAGACTTTCACATGACCCACCACTCTCCACTATATCTCATAACACTGATACCCTTGAACATATATATGTCAAAAAGATAAATAATCACTAATATATGTAATTCATGCTAAACCAGCAATCATCAGTTGATCCAAATTACCATCTCCACACATATATGCTATAAGTATTCAGATATATATTAAGATAGCCAAACTTCATACTTTAATGGACAGGCTTCAATCTACTCCACACTCCAGCTCTTCATTCGGGTGATACTACTGATTTTAAACTCTGGTCATTGAAGGCCTTCAGGGGTTTCTAAGATAAATAGCTCCACTTTTCTTCTTTTTTTTTGGAATAGTCCTTCATATACATTTAAAAACCTTTTAGATCTATATTTCTGCAGGTCATTTTTAACTTGAGAAGTCTTTGGAAACATATTTCCTGCTTTAAATACACAAGGCTTATGAGCAGCATGGTCAATTCTTTTCAGTCCCATTTCTCTCAAATTTTTATTAGCCTTTGATAGATCATTATTACAGCTTATCTTGTCTTCAGATATAGTAGATAATGTGCACTGCAGTAAATTTAGTTGACTTGTTTTGGGTTATATTAATGTAATTAGACACTTCCTTCAACTTATTTATCCAGTTACAGTGGCCGTTTTCTAGTTATACCCTAAATACTTTAAATGATCACATTTTACCATAGAAATTTGTCCATAATATTGCCTTCTATGTATAAATTAAAAATAATCAATTTAAAACCAAAATTGAAATAGACAAGTCACTATAAATAAAAATATTATTTAATACATCAATCCAGCTTTCATTCCTTAATGGAACCTTTTCGAGATGTTTACACAATCACATGACCAATTTAAGTTATCTACTTCAATCTTGTTTTAATTTGATTATTTTTAATTTTAGGTATATTTTAAACAATCTATCCAACTTATGCATGAATCTCTCATAGATTGTGGGTTTTTAACTGAACACAAAGTATGTTTTATATTCTGTCATTTAATCCAATCTTTCCTCTTCTCAGATTGGAATGATATAGCATGATCCATCAAAATAGTCCTAGGCTTTCTTATCATTACAAACTGTAATTCCTAAGATAATCATCATCTTCAGCTTTAATTAATAATATTATTTATCCTCAAATTTATCATGCTACTAGGCTCTGCAGGCTCATGCAGTGAGGAAATTTCAATGACATCCATTTTAATTTAAAGGACTAGTTTTAGGCCTAGCCCCAAGCATTTTCACAAGTGTATTGTGATATGCTGACAGGATAAGTTTCTGTTGCACATACATCCTGTTCTACTTTATCATAAGTTTTATTATTGTTACTGTTATTTACAAACAGAAAAACAATATGATTCTTATTTATTCACATAAAATCTATTTGCTCTATTGTCTCTATTTCTTTTACTCTTACTAAATTTAATAGGAGAAACATTATATGCATGACTTTTTTATTATATTTAAGACTATTTGCTACAGGTACCTCACTTTCCTCTAGCTGTTCAAATATTTCAGATACTTCTTTGATAATATATGTCAATACCAGTTAATGTTTGCTCAATATTATTTGGCAAGTTTTATCTGATTATTGAATTATTTGGTTTTCCAATAATGGAAAAGTCATCAGCATTTTAACTTAGCCACCTGCATTCAGAAAAATTGAGTATATCTGCTCTCATTAGGACTATAATTGTCCTAAATAATCTGACACTTCATGTTCTCCTGCTTGTCTTTCTCCCAAAAACTATTCACCAGAATGTACTTAAAATCCCCACACATTTCTGGTTTGTTAAGCAATGATTTCCAACAATTTTAGTGGATGCACTTAAGTGGTTACTCACTATAGATAGTTTCTCAATTTCACTTAAATGACTCATTGAGAATAGTAATGCTAAGGCACTTATAGGGTTCTTGTCATATTTCTTTTTCAAAACTTTGTTGTCATTCATCATTAATCTCCTCTGAACTATGCATCTACTTACTATTCTCCACACCATACAGTGATGCTTTATCATAATAAACTATACTTAAGAGTTTATCATCTGAGCATGCACATTTATATAACCTATCTATATAATCATCAGTATGTTTAACAAGAGTGATGTTTTATTATTTATTCTTATTTCTTGCTCCTCGAACTGTTTTTGTATCTCTTGTTCTAGAAATTTATTATTGTTTTCCTAACTTACAGTAAATTTTCTTTATGCTTCTTTCTACAGCTTTTTAATTCCAGTAAAGGCACTTGATAATAATCTAATCCATCCTTTAAATCATATAACTCTTCTGAACTTACTTGCTCAATACTGTTTAATTATTCATGTTTGCCTCTTAAATCATCCTGTGATTCCTTGCATACCTTTTGCAACTTCTTTATTTCATTATCAGCATTATGTTTTTATATAATTTTTTATATACTACTTTCATATGATTTTGCATAACTTTCAATTCTAATATAATTTACTTCCAATTTTGAGGTATCTTGGTGATCTATGGAAGCTTTTTGATACTTTTCTCCAACTCCTTATGCCCAACATTGCATGTTTTAATTTTTACTATTTAAATTTTCAAATCTGTTTTCTAGACTCTCTTGTGACTTATCCAATTGGTTTCCAATTTATTAAATCTGCTATCACAAGTATCACCAGATTCTCTTAATTTAACATTCAAATTGCATTTGAATTCTTTATATCATGCATTCATAGCATTAAACTCAATTTTAACAAGATTATTGAATTGTCCAAACACTACTTTCAATTCCCTGATATCTTCTTTTAATTTTTTTATTTTGGATGTCAAACTCATTATTCAATTCTTTTCTTATTTCATTATTTTCTCTACTTATATCTTTTTATAATTCTTTATTTTCTCTACTTTGAATTTTAAATTGTTTATTTATATCTCTACTTTGAATCTCATATTTATTATTCATTTCTTCAAATTTAGTATTCATATCTTCTACCAGTTTTCTTAACATTTTCTGAATAACTACTTCAGGTTCTGACAATGTTTCAACATGATTTGTTTCCATAGTTGCTTTTTTTTATATCAAAAAATAATGTCCTCTCTTTAATCAAAATAAATTATAGCAACACTTTAAATTATTTTACTATTTGATATAACATATTCATCCATTCAACCTTCCAGCTATGGATAAAAACCTCTGAAAAAATAACAAAATTCATTTTTTAAGCATACAAAATATATCTTCATCTTCAAATAAATTCTTTTAAAATTTTTATAATAAATTAGAACTATCTACAAAATATTATTAATGTACACAAGATATAATTATATATTTCACTACCAATATGTATAAAACTCTGACTTCTCTGATTTTGGTCTTTGATCAAGCCCCATGTTGGTTGAACCATTTGTAACAGATTAAATATATAAGCCATACTGTATCCTGAGTCATAGCTTAATTATTGATCGCTATTTGTAACAGAATAAAAATAATAAACTAAAGAAGAACAATCATAATTTACTAATGCCCATGAATTGAAATGTCATTTGTAACATAATGAAAATAATAAACTAAACTAACATGAATATCAATTACTGAATAACAATCTAAACCTTAAGTTAATAAAACATTGATAATAATCTTTGTTGTAACCCCATAAATTTTAATAGCATTTAGAATGGATAGAAAACAAATAAAACATTATTTCAAACTACTCCAAAATATAAACATTATTGGCAATAAATCAAAGATAAAGCATTAAAACTAAATATCACTGTCTTATGCCTATAATATAGATCTCTTATAATAGAATGAAAATAATGGCAAAGAATTACATAAATAAAGTTTAATATTCCTTATAAATCAACACATTGTTTATAAAAATACAATCTTGTAATCAAAAGTTATATTTAAATGAAATGATTCACAAATTGATGAAATAATAATCTTAATATGTTCTACAAGTTTACAATATCAATGACATCTAACAAAATATATAACTCAATAATTGATTTCTAATTACAAATAATTAAAATAAAATTACTGCTGACTCAACCTTGCTATTTTATTAATATCAATGTACTCTTAATAAATAAGTCAGTTATAAAAAGATGAAATATGTAATAATGATAGTACTAAACCAATTAACTTAATATATCTTTTCATTTTCACTAACTTAATATATTATAAAATGAAATTATCTATTAAATAACATTAAGATTTTCAATACCCAATTCTAACAATATATAAAATAAATGTTAGATTCCTGTTTGATGATTATTGCAATAAGAAATCACATCCAATTACTCTTCACTTTATTAAAGCTAAGTTATTAAAACTTTAGATGATAACTGACAAAGCATATAAAAGATTGTTAGATATATTATAGTTAAATATTATTATTAAAATTTAATATTTAACTAAATTTACAATCCACACTAATACACTTTAAATATAATTTAAGCAAATCATTCTAGTTTGTAACAGAATAAAACATATTATTCTTATCAACTTTATAACTGAATAAGATTATGATGTTTATGGATGTCAACTAACTTAATATAATAATCCTTTTAATTAATATTGACTAAAAATAAAATATGTTAAGATTTCATGGCAACTATCATTACTTATCTGCAATAATTATCATATTTACACTTTTATAAATAATCAAATCCATTTATATACAATTTCTGTTTTAGTATATCTATTACTTTATTGCTGTATAAGATATATACCTGCTCAGATAATAAGTGCTAAATTTAATAGAAAGAAAATGATATATAATTATACTTTCTTACCCATCCTGTGTTTTTGATTTCCAAATTATTTTTGTAACTACTTCTAATGAATTATGTGCTATAATCAATTAGTGGATATCATCTCATCCAAATATGATTAATCAATAAATTTGCATTGTAAAACTGAGTGACAACCATGCAAGTTTATTTATTTTAAATTAATTCAAAATTCATTAACAAATTGATATAAATTAAAATCAAGGATATATATATATATAAAGCAAATAAACATTTAAAATATATAGAAATAATCAATTATGCTTTAAGCAATAGATTTTAAATTGACATTAATTTCATATTTAAATAGGTTATTGTACCTCAATCTTCACTGATTAGATAACAAATACAAACACATATGTTTATATAACACACACAAAATGTTGTTGAATGTTTATACTTTCTGAAATAACTTATATCTTCTTTCTATACTTCATACAAAATTATAGTTAATCAATATATAATAAATATATATATAATTATATATATATATATAATAATTATATATATAATAAAGCTACTTATCTGTTAATATAAATCTAAAAGAAAAAAATAAAATAAATACTTATTATAATATAATCTTTTTGAATTTTTAATATATGTTACATACCTGAACTTAATTTATGATCAATGCATTAAAAATGAATATTTTAAATTAATATAATTATTACTATGCTGCAAGATATAAATTCAAACTAGGGAGACATAATTCTTTTACATTTAGGTATGTAAACAGATCACTACTTAATCTAAAATTATACTAATGTTTCTATCAATAAATATTATATATTTTAAATGGAAAAAAATATGTATTAATAATAATGATAAATATAAGAAAATGACCTGAGTAATACTCTTTAAATATGGCATTTCAAAAATAGCACCATAGTTCTAGTGGTTATTTTTTAAAATTACAATCTGATATTGTTATTTCAGAGAAAGTGGAAACATTACACAAATTTATAAGATTAGTATATTTTTGTTAATTCTAATATTTTCCAAATATCCAAATTATCTTTTCATTCAGCAGATATTTGATCTATATTATAAGTATATCATGTTTTTTATAAGACAGTGTTATTTAGTTTTATTGCTTTATCATTGATATATTACAAAAAGTGCTTTATATTTTAGAGTAATTTGAAGTTATGTTTTATTTGTTTTTATTTGTTCTAAATGTTACTGAAATTTATGGGATTATAATAAAGATTACTATAATTCTTGTATTAACTTAAGTATTAGATTGTTATTCATTGATTAATATTTATTTTAGTTTAGTTCTTTAATTTCATTCTGTTACAAATGACACTACAATTCACAGGAATTATTAAATTAGGATTGACTTTTATAGTTCATTATTTTTATTCTGTCACAAAAGGTCAACAATAATCTGGCTCTGACTCAGGATACACCATGGTCCACATATTTAATCTGTTACTATATATATATAATAATTTATGCATTAAAATATATTACATGTAAATTTTAAATGGGAATAATGGTAGACAATAACAACATATATATATATATATATATATATATATATATAGTGACTCTCAACTTTTCTGTTAAAACTGAATGTGAAGTTTTATAGTAGTATACTATGCAAATTTTTATCACTACTTAATAATTAAATGTTTACATGTCTGATTAGCCAATTTATAAGATCTTTCATAATTTTTATAACTTTAAATGTGATCTTAACAGCCAGTTTAGAATGTTTAAATCTCTTAAATATCCCTATTATAATTTTAAATGCTTAATCTTAAAGGTGCTAATGTAAAGGTGTAATATTAAAATTAAAAATATTTTAGTTTTTTTATCAGATATTTATTTTATATAGTATTATGTTATATAAACTGTAATATTAATAATTAGCCATTAAACTAATGCACAGTGATTGCTTAACATCTTCAGCTCTCATTTCCAAACATTTAAGATTTGCCCATACATAAATGTTTAGGTCAAAAAGATAGATGGATTCGTTCTATCTTTTCACAAAGACTTTATCTTGTGTTTGGAAAGTGAGAGTATTCTTTTATAATTAAAATCCACAAAGCGCATGTGCATTTTCTTATCAGAGTTTATTAAAATTTAATATTAGAGTCAAACTTTGAAGACAAGTTCAAACCTTTAAAACTAAATTGCAAATGTTTAAATTACCTGTAAAAATTTCTTATTTATTCTTAATTGTAGGAAAAATATTGTAATTAAATAATTTTAATTTAGTTGATTAAAGAAGAAATAATTTTAAAGCTAAGAATTAAAAGTATAAAATGTGAGTGTGCATTTTTTATATTAAAGTTTAATTTCTTCAAAAACCTTCCTTGTTATATTTAATGTTGGAGTTCTTTTTAAACATCTTTATATTTAAAAAATTCACTTTAAAATATTTTGGAATCTTAAATTAATTTTTTAAACACGTGTTTAAAATATATTATTTTAAGATAATATTCTGTTTAAAATAATGTAATTTTTATTATGCAATATTTTTCACTTTATTGTAATACATTTTAAATTTTGCTAAAAAAAAAATTGTGTCAAAAAATATTTATTTAAAAATGATGTAATTATCAATATGTTGATCATTTAAATTAACAGACTAGATTATCATCTTTAGAAAACTCTAGAATTGTATTAATTGTTGTTTTACCAGTAAATTCTAGAAAAATCTTAACCTTTTTATTAATTAGGTCAACTGGGTATAATTAAAATGTCAAATTTATCTCACAAAAATTAATCACATGCCTGTGATTATAAATAAATCTGGTGAACTCACCTGTCAACATTTGCTTATCTTCTTGCTTGCAGAAAGGATCAACAAATTATTATTATTTATTGATTGCTTAAGTTTTAACAACATTAATTAATTTTATGTTTGTTGTAAAGTTTTAAAATATTGAAGTACTAAATTAACTATTATCTAGGCTCAATTTTAACTGATAAAAACTTCCAGAGTTTGAAATTATAGTATAGGCCATGCATTATTGGAAATTCAACAGAAAGCTTAACAAAAATTAAATCATTTTTGCTAAAACTAAATATATCAGTGGATTTTATGAAAAATTGTCATTATCTTTCCTGTTATGTACAAACTTTTATTATATCTATTTTCCATACTATAGGTAGATGATATTACAAAATTAAATGTTAAGATATATATGCTGAAAGCATTAAAACTGTTAAAGACTTTACATTATTTTAACTATTCTTTAAGCAACTTCTATTTGAGGAATATTTCTTAAATTTTTCATGTATTTAAAAAACCTTTTTTTTTTGGAATTATTTCATTTTTAAATGAAAAGACATTGAATCCAAATTGCAGAACATTTTTCATAATTATAAAATAATTTATAAATGTCTTACCTGAATTCATACATGTCTCAATAAAGAGATATTTAATAGTGTGACTATACATAATGTATGAAAATCCTAATCAACTTTTCTCTTATAAAAGGTGGAGAGATCAGGAGGAACCTTATAAAAAAGTATATGAAATTTCTACTGACTGTTGCCTTTGGTAGGATGGCTCTGTTAGTTAAAGAATTGCCTTAAAATTCAGGATCCAGGTTCGAATCCCATGCTAGTACTGTATTTGGTCAGAACAACAACACTTGAAGAAAAGATGAGAATAATATTTCTCAAAATGTTGTGCATATACTAACATGTTTGATGTGCTATTACTAACAGTTGAATGTATTTGGAAAATTTAAATAAAGTTAAATTTTTCTAAAGACATTCAATACTTGTATTAAATGATGAAAATAGTCCAATATAAAAATACAACTAAAACACTATCATCACAAACCTTCAGGAAAACACTAGATATTTGATTTATTTCAAACTTTTTATATGGCTTAGTTTTTCTGTAAAGTTTATATTATTTAGTCACTAATACATATTTTTTAAAAAACTAAATAACTTTAAATTTACATAACATGCATTATCACTATTATTATTATACATTTATTTAAAGGCAAACATTCATTTATTTAAAAGGCAAATTATTTAAAAAGCTATTGTCTTTAAATTGACAATTATTATTAACAGCAATTTGAAATTGATTTTTGTTTTTTTGCAAAATATCTGTGTTATATCTATCTTTAGCTAAAACAAAAAAATAAATTTTTCTAATACATTGAAGTTAAGCTGATTGACTTGTACTGTTTTATTGAAATCTATTAGTATTATAATATATACTTTTAAATATGCCATATTCCTGAAAGATCAATGGAAAATATATATTTTTAATTTATTATTTATTTCCAAAATTATTGTTTTTACCAACAATAAATAATAAATTATATTACATGTAATTAAAATGTGAATATTCCTGAATTATTGGAATAAAAGTTTATCCATGAACTTATTTTCCTTCATGTATTTCAAAACACCTGCTCTTTTTTTTTTTATTATTATTATTATTATTATTATTATTATTATTATTATTATTATTATTATTATTATTATTATTATTATTATTATTATTATTATTATTATTATTATTATTATTATTATTATTATTATTATTATTATTATTATTATTATTATTATTATTATTATTATTATTATTATTATTATTATTATTATTATTATTATTATTATTATTATTATTATTATTATTATTATTATGTTCTGTTATAAAATGTGATATTTTAAAAAATGTTCCTTAATTTAAGCTTATAATATATATGCTTTTGAAAGATGTATGAAGTTAATATATGATATTCTACTGACATATTAAATGTACATCATATTTATGCTTTTGCTCATGAAATATGTTTCCTCAATTTAATTGGCCATACATATTTGTGCTAGTGTTTTTAAAGATTTTTGCTTAATTTTATTATGTAAATTATTGTGCACATAAGTTGAATATGCTATATTAAAATATTCTGGAAATCTAATACTTCAGAACCCTATTTTCAGTAATTGTATCCTGTCAATTGGTAGGGAACCAAGATGAAAGACTTTCTTTTTATTTTATTTTATTTTGGTAAAAGAGTATAGTTATTAAGTTTAAATAGTCATGATATTGTATAATGCTATTTTTATTACTATTTGCATTTTTATTTGGTATAATTTTTAAAAATTATTTATGAAGTATATTTACCAAAAATTCTCAGAATATTGATATATTGACAATGCTATATTTTAAATGTGTTATATTTGATTTTATCATAAAGTTATTTATTTTGACAGTATATGCAAATGCTGAAAGTAGTAGATGCTGATGTATATTTTTAATGTTTATTTTTGTGCTATAATTTTTATTGTTATGTTTACACATAAGTTGTAGTTATTATTAAAAGAGATTGTAGGATTATTCTCTCTTGTTCTGTGTGTACTCTTATCTTGTCTATATATATTTAATAGAGATAATAGCCTTGTCTCTCTCTTATGTTTTAATATATTCCCCAGTGAATTATATTGTTCTTTAACCAATATTCAAGCATATAATGCTTTATCTAATGATAATCCTATTATTGTTTTTTCTTGATGGTTCTTTCCCATTAATTTTATGAATAGAAATAAAGTCTTAGTTCATTTATTGCACTCAGATGTAGATGTCTGTCTCTTGAATTCATGATATAATTTGCATAGTCTTGGCCTTATCATCTCTAATATGGTTTTATTTGTGATGTATTTTTGTATGAAGCCATGAGTAGTGTATTACCATGACTTTATCCTGGAAATTGATATTTTGATTGTTAATAAGGAAAGCCATCCTTCTGAGTATAGATTGTTTATTTTGATGTGTAGTTCATGTAGCTGTGGGCTGCCAGTACCTCAAGATGTAAATCTGAGAAATATTTAATATTAAAAATTTTAAATTATGTATGTGGCTTCAGTCAACACTATACATCTTCAGAATTCTTCTCATCATATGGATTAGTAAGTTATATTTTATAAGAGTATAAAATACAATCATTATGGACATTATTATAAAATGAATGTTTTTTAAGAATGAGAGAACTTATTCAAATAATAATGTAGATGGTTTCATTAACGATATCATATTATTTATTTTTTAAAGTGGAAATTACAATTCTTCTTCATATTAAATTTTATTTAATATATCCAAAGAATTCATCTTGATAATATTGTAAAATATCAAAACTGTTTGTTTGTTAAATGTTTTAAAGTCAAAATTGATGTTATTTTATTGTTAACTTATTTTGTTGTCGGTTACCTATTATCTGATATCTTGAGAAATGTAAACATTATTCAGTTTATTATAAATTGTCCTTAGTTTCATGCAATGAGATTATATGAGCAAATAGAATTTAACATGAAAATCACTTTATTAAAATTGCATTTCTGGTGTTAAGAAAACATCTATGAAAGAATTTATTTTGTTTATTAAAAATAACTATAATTATTTATTCATTATTAGAAGATCACTTTAGTCAATTTTATTTATTAAAAGATCAATGTGCTTGTTTTTAAATCACTTTATATCATTAAAAGATTACTTTGTTTTTTCATTATAAATGCAAATGCTAGAATTACTTGGTTTTAATTCAGAAAATATTTAAAGAAGACTTATTAATGTGATATTTTGTATGGCCATAAAATTCCTTATCTACTCATTATATCTGAATGCTAACCTAGCATGTTATCTTCATTTAACTTAAGAGTTTTCCTGTTTAGTTTAAATTTTAAATTTATTATTGTAATTTAATGAGACATTATCTTAAGGATAAGTATATATCTTATGGCTTTGTTATTTTACTAAGATCTCATTCTTTGTTTAATAGTTTTCAAAAATTAAAAGAGAAAAATAAAATTATTAAATATTCATTATATGAAGGTTAGGATATCCATTTTATACTTAAGATTATTAGAAAAAAGATTCATTCAAAAACAAATTTATTTTTAAAGCAGACGTTAATGTGGCAAAACATAAGAGTACCAGATTTTATATCTTAAAAGAATTTTAATGATAAATGTGAGCAAGATAATAAGATACTCATTATAGTTGTAAGATATATTCACATGATCACAATTTCGTATGTTTGCACATAACTGTTATTAAAACAGGCAAAACTCTCCATACAGTAGTGCCACTCAGTGCCAGCCTGAGTAATCAATGGATGCCAGAAGGCTTGTGCATAAAATTCCCATCTAGTGCCCACTCATCCATATCCCCAGACTAGTTTCTGGCTTGTGGCCTTTGTCAATGAGGAGTCTTGGATCTGAGAACACTGCACCTAGATCTTAGAAGGGTTGCATTAGATCACTGATGAAGGCCACATGCCAGAAACTAGTCTGGGGATATTGGATGAGTAGGCACTAGATGGGGATTTTATGCACAAACCTCTGGCATTCATTGATTACTCTTGCTGGCAGTGAGTGGCACTACTGTATAGAGATTTTTACCTATTTTTGTAAAATATATTGTGAGTAGAGAAGGTAAAATAATGTAGCTCTTTAATGACATATTCTTTAAATATTAAGATCCATTATATTTTGAAAGAGTAAGAGAAGTCTTCTTTTCTTAATTTGCTAATATATTGCCTTTTTCTTAATAATAGTTATTATTATTATTTATTTTGTTGCTTTTATTATTGTAGCATAAAGCATTCAAATCCTGAATTTAGCCAATATAATATGATTTATTTGGTGATGTCATGACATCGTTAGTCTCATTTGTTGTCCTATTTTATGTGATTATATACTTGGCTTGCACAATGTGTTTCATTGGAATTTGATAGCTCTTTTTCAGTGACAAGTTTTGGCATGCATAACTGTTGGTGTTTCAATCAGTTTGAGGGTTCTGATTAATCATTCTGGCTGTATGTTCATATTGTGTGCATGCCATTATTGTCATTCATATTCTCTTAAGGTTACAATATATCTATTAACCAGAAGAAATTTGGATTACATTGTAATTATCATCAACTAATATAATATAGATAAAGAAAAAAAATGGATATCACATGATTTTCCAAAAAGTGGTCATATTGATATTAGCAGATTGTTGATATATTATACAATCTTTGGATTGTTTTATAAAGATTGCCTCTTTAATTTTTCTTTTTTTATGATGCCTTTCTTTATTTACTACTTTGGTATGATCTGGGAGTAAAGGTAAATCTAAAATTGCAAAATTTTTCATAGTTAAAAAAACAGGCAGTATAGAACTTATTATTGTTACTATTATATACATAATTGTATAATAGTTGATGTTATTTTAATCTTTTTTCCAATATACATCTCAATTCCCCAATAAATAACAATTTCCATCCACATATAACATGATACATACTATTACTGTTTTTGCATTTAATGAATGGTATTTTTAGAATTATTAGTCAATGAATTTACATTTAAAGAAACATAAAATGAAATATTGTATTTATCGTGTTTTTTTAAATAAATTTGAATTGAACAATATTTAAAAATAGCATAGATATCCACTTTTATTATTTCAACTTATATTAATTTTGTAAGGTTTATTATTAAATTTATTCAATGTATATAGAATTTATCTTATTCCATATTTTATATTTATAAATTCTTCAATAAGTAGTTCAATATTTTGGATTTTATCACTTTCATAACTACATAATTTTTCCTTATGATGTGAAAAGATTTAAAGATAGCTATTTTAGCAAGAATATTAAATTTAAAAAAGGTGTCATAAAAGGGAAATATTTAAAGAGGCAACCTTTGTAAACCAATTTAAAGTTATATAATAAACAAACAATTTGATAATATCAATATACACAGTACATGGATAACCATGTGATATCTGCTTATTTTTGTCAATGTTACTTCAGTTGTTGATGATTACAATGTAATTGAAAGTATTTCCATTTAATATATATATATATATATGATAAGTATATATATATAATATATATATATCTTATCATTGTTATTTTCTACCAATATCATAATGTTAAAATTTACATATATAAGTTAAATTTAATATATACATAAATTTTTTGATTAATAAAAAATAGAAATAAAGAGATTATCTCCATGTAAACAGAGAAAACTTTGTTTTTGATGTCACCAGTAAACCTGATTAGGTACTTTGGTATTAGAGCTGCAACATAGGGGAGATAAGAGGCTTTTTGACACCCACAACAAATGTATAATGTTGCAATGATATCAAATTGAAAGGAAATGAACCCTGTGAGTATACGTGTGGAAACATATTTTTATCTTTATCAACGTGATCTTTCTTTTTGTAATACTTTGACATTTTTAGTTATTGTCCAGATTTCTTTCTGCCATACTTAATGATATAAAACAAATGTTTCCACCAGGATAAAAACGTAATGAAAGTCTCATAATTAATATGTATTTTTTTATTTGTGGTTTATTTTTGTTTATAAAAAAGAATACGGTTAGCATTTCTGTTGAAAATACCAACATACTCTGAAATCACATGCTACATTTTGGAAGGGAAAATTTTTAATAGAGATCTCCATTTTCTGGGGTAATATTAAATGTTTTATTTTAAGGCAACAATTCCTGTTATATATTACATGGTAAATATTGTATGAGTATACTTAATGTGTTTTTATAAATATTATTTAAAAACCAAAATCATTTACTGTTTGCATAGTAACATTTTTTTGTGTGGAATGGCATTATTTCATTAAGATCACATATCACTTTTTTTTTTATTGGGAATGTTGTTCTTAAAAGATGTTAGTGTGAAAGTCATACATATAGTTAATATCTTTTTATAAATATTATTTAAAAACCAAAATCATTTACTGTTTGTTTAATATGGATTTAAACAAAAAAAAATTTTGTGTAATGCCATCATTTCATTAAGATCGCAAACCACATTTTTTTTGCTTTCAAATGTCATTTTAAAAAGTTGTTAGTGACAAACTCATACATATTTGAATATCTCATTATTTAGAAACCAAAATCATTTATTTTTTGTTTAGTGCATATTTAAACTAATAATTTTTTTTGTAATGCCGTCATTTCATTAAGATCGCACATCTTTTTTTTTTATTTCAAATGTCATTTTTAAAAGTTGTTAGGGTCCAAGTCATGTATATTTGAATGTCTTGTTCAAAATCATACATTTCTTATTGAAAATGATAAATATGCTTATTAAGTTTTTACTTTTAGTTATTGTTAGTCCTATAACATGAGGCATGATTAGACCTGCTGCACCTGTTTCACATTCATATCAAACCCACTGATAACTTTGTAAATTTTGCCAAAATATCATGAACAAGATATCCATGTACACACTTTTTTGCCAAAAAAATCATGTACAAGATCTGTGTACACATTATTTTGGTCAGATCCCAATATTACAAAGTTATCAGCAGATTGATACAAATGTGGACAGACACAGTAGGTCTAACACATGCTCCATGTTGCAGCTCTAATACCAAAAAACCCTTGATTAATATTCCTGAGGCTATACAAGTGTTTATCTATGAATCTTTAAAATAGCTTCTTTGTTTAGGATTTTAAAAATATAAATATACATTGAATTAAATATTTTCATGGATCACTATTATAATAAAGAACAGAAATAAACAGGTTATATCTGCATGAACAGAAATACCTTTTATTTTTTGATGTTTCCAAGACACCAATTACCAAATAAATATCATGTTACTAAACAAGTTTTCTTCATTAACCTATATAATAGCACTTTTGATCTTGTTTTTTTTAGTAAAGTAAAAAGAGTCTTCTTTTATTTCAAATTCAAATTGTTATATATATATATATATATTGTGACAAAATGGGTTCGAACCCAGTCACAATTAAATTATTTAATTGGCAAACATATATAGTTGTAGATATATATAGTATTTAATTTTGTTTATTACGTGATGGTGGTTACAAATACATAAACACAGGGGGGGGACTCTGTCATTTTAAATGATATATATGTGTGTGTGACAAATGCATGTATGAATGAATTAAGTAGTGAAAAGAGAGAAATGAGATTTTTGTTTCAAGTTGAAAAAACTAAAGTTTTCCGGCAGAATGAGATTTGATTTTCTGTTATATTACAATAGAAGCTACGACACGAGTTTTCGCACGTCTAACAGATCTGGTTATTCCACATTGAAAATCAGAAGTGAGATAAAAAAGAAGCTTCTAGAATGAATGGAGGGGGCTATAAAAGTGAGCCACCCAGAATGCATAGAATCTTTTTCCAGCAGAGCTACAACAGTAAACACCGAAACGGTTTTAATATTCAAAATATATAATGGCGATTTCAAAAGAAATGTCAGGGTAATAGAAGCTGCATCGGATTCAGGTCCCTGATTCCAACCTGCTGCAGCTGCTTTGATGCTTCAAAACAACACATAATTCCAGCATGGAATCAAATGAACCTCATCGGCCAACAGACCTAAAGATCTCAAATCATTACCTTGAATTGCCTAATTTACCTGCGGAATGGAACTATATAATAAATAAATAAAAATTGCTTCTACTACTTCCCAGGAAAGTCAGGTAAAGAACTTTAATCATTGATCTTTTTAAATCTTCTTTATAAAAAGGAAATTTTGTATTTTCAATAATTAGTGAAGGTGATGTGCGAACTAACTTTATAAGATTTTTTTAAAGCTTCGTTCCATTACGGACGTAAGAAAGTAACTAGTGTTGAAAGTCACATGATACAAACTTTTCATAGTATCGACCTTCACTACTTGAGATATGTATGAGAGATCTATTAAAAAGAATGACGTATGATTGCGATTTGAAATGACAGAGTGCTAAATATTGTTTTTTTTTATAATATTAAATAAATATATCAAGAAAGTAGAGTATTGACTTAGTTTAATTGTTTATAAATCCATTTATTTAGTTCATGATTATTTTATTTATTTTATGTTTAAAAATAAAAATAAAAGAGAACTCTTAGCCTCATTCGTAGCTACTCTTGGCTGTGATGCTACCTGACCATGAGACTGAGCTAGCTGATGGTCAAAACCTCTCTCACATTACATAAATAGTATTCTTGTTGGTAATATGTCCACTTCGCGTAATTCTTATATTCGTATAGGATTGACACTTGGTGTCCTTCGGATGACCATAAATACATGTTGGGGATATATTACAGTTGCAAGAATAACCCATAAGTTTGAATAATAATATTTTATGTCAAATCACTTAATTAAATAAAAATACACCAACACGTATATTGATACATCATATACATATTCGGCAGTACACACCTGTCTAGTGAGAGGACAAAAAAGGGTTTTGTTATAATGGCGTCCCAACTAAAGGGCTTCAAAGAGAAGTAGAGGGGAATGGGGAGAGTTATGAGATATTAGAAATACGTTAATAAAGCGAAAAGTTTTATATTTTATTGAAGAAAGGGTTGTTTAGATATATAGTTCAAATGAAGCATTAAATAAATCAAAGGGCGCTAATTTGTTAAATGTATATCTATTAAGAAATAACCAGTTATGTCAGTTTGTAGATGCGCAGTAGGTCAAACATACGTAAGCTATTAATTTTAATTTCTTTGTCTATTCCAATGATGTTTAGAGAGGTAAAGTGGCCAACAGGAGGGCAGTGCAGGGTGCTGGGATGGGGGAATGGGTCTGAAGCATTAATCAAAGATAAAATAAAAGAAAAGAAATTTATGAAAACAAGAGCGCAAAAGAATATGGAAAAAGAGGAACAGGAAAATATGTTGGAGCGAATTTTGAAAAAGCTTGAAAGTCTAGAGTTGAGATTTGGAGAGATAGAAAAGAAAATGGACAGATTAGAATAGAAAGTGGGAATCAAAGATGAGAATGATTTTGGGGAACAGGAAGGTGAAAAGACAGATATGGAGAGTGGAAATGAACAGGAGCAAGGCACTCAAGTAAACCCCTCGGGAAAACCGGCAGCGGTAATAAGTCACATGATGGTGCAAGGGAGTATGAACCATTTCATAAAAATTCGTCCATTTGCAGGTAGATTGGGGAAGCACCAGTCGAGCATCTACATAGCCTAGAACAATAATTCAATATAAATCCCATGTTGGAAGAAAGAAAGATAATTATCACTTGCGGCAATCTTACAGACAATGCCCATTCATGGTGGGACGTGCTTGGTCGACAGCCAGCTACCTTTGAAAAATATAAAAAGAAGTGAGAGAGGCCTTTTGGTCTGAGGATAGGCAGGAGTTAACGCGCTATCAAATTATGCAAGAAAAGTTTAGAGAAGCGTGCAATAATAGCTATTTACAATTCTTTCATAAACAGGTGGCTAGACTGCTGACATTGGAGGCATGCAACATGACAGAGAGTCATATACTGCACATTATAAGACACAGTATTCCCATGAGAGTGGAACAGATGATCTTGGGGGCAGGGAGAGCATCACTGGGACAGATTGTGGAACTGCTAAATGCCATTAACATGAGCTCGTATAATTACGGCAGGCATAATGAAGCAATAAAAGAGGATGAAAGAGGGCAGAGAATGGGAGTGGATACCTTTCCAAAATGAAGAGGAACACCCGAAGAGAAGAGACCATTGAAGAAGCCGAACTTCGGACCAGGAAAAGAAGCAGAGGGACATATTAGGCGTAATACATAAGTGTTGTACAAAAAGAGCCATTCAAAATACGCATATGTATTTGAAGGTTTTTGGAGGAGGGGATATTGTGACAGAATGGGTTCGAACCCATTCACAAATAAATTATTTAATTGGCAAACATATATAGGTGTAGATATATATAGTATTTAATTTTGTTTATTATGTGGTGGTGGTTACAAATACATAAACACGGGGGGGGGAGACTCTGTCATTTTAAATGATATATATGTGTGTTTGACAAATGCATGTATGAATGAATTAAGTAGTGAAAAGAGAGAAATGAGATTTTTGTTTCACATTGAAAAAACTAAAGTTTTCCTGCAGAATGAGACTTGATTTTCTGTTATATTATAATAGAAGCTACGATATGAGTTTTCGCATGTCTAACAGATCTGGTTATTCCACATTGAAAATCAGAAGTGAGATAAAAAAGAAGCTTTTAGAATGAATGGAGGGGGCTATAAAAGTGAGCCACCCAGAATGCATAGAATCTTTTTCCGGCAGAGCTACAACAGTGAACACCGAAATGGTTTTGATATTCAAATTATATAATGGCGATTTCAAAAGAAATGTCAGGGTAATAGAAGCCGCATCGTATTAAGGCCCCTGATCCCAACCTGCTGCAGCTGCTTCAATAAAACCATGATGCCTCGAAACAACACATAATTTCAGCATGGAATCAAATGAACCTCATCGGCCAACAGACCTAAAGATCTTGAATCATTACCTTGAATGGCCTAATTACCTGCCGAACGGAACTATGTAATAAATAAATAAAAATTGCTTCTACTACTTCCCGAGAAGGTCACTTAAAGAACTTTAATCATTGATCTTTTTAAATCTTCTTTATAAAAAGAAAATTTTGTATTTCCAATAATCAGTGAAGGTGACATGCGAACTAACTTTATAAGATTACTTTAAAGCTTCGTTCCATTACGGACATAAGAAAGTAACTAGTGTTGAAAGTCACATGATACAAACTTTTCATAGTATCGACCTTCACTACTTGAGATATGTATGAGAGATCTATTAAAAAGAATGACGTATGATTGCGATTTGAAATGACAGAGTGCTAAATATTGTTTTTTTTTTATAATATTAAATAAATATATCAAGAAAGTAGAGTATTGACTTAGTTTAATTGTTTATAAATCCATTTATTTAGTTCATGATTATTTATTTATTTTATGTTTAAAAATAAAAATAAAAGAGAACTCTTAACCTCATTCGTAGGTACTCACAGCTGTGACGCTACCCGACCATGAGACTGAGCTAGCTGATGGTCAAAACCTCTCTCACAGTACGTAAATAGTATTCTTGTTGGTAATATGTCCACTTCGCATAATTCTTATATTCGTATAGGATTGACACTTGGAGTCCTTCAGATGACCATAAATACATGTTGGGGATATATTACAGTTGCAAGAATAACCCATAAGTTTGAATAATAATATTTTATGTCAAATCACTTAATTAAATAAAAATACACCGACACGTATATTGATACATCATATACATATTCGGCAGTACACCCCTGTCTAGTGAGAGGTAAAAAAAGGGTTTTGTTATAATATATATATAAATAATTGAGACAGAAGTAACTACTTCCCACTGAGTCATGTAATATCAAAACTTATATATATATATATATATATATATATATATATATATCCACAGATGGCTTCCTACCAAAAACACCTATCAAGCGTATTTTCGTTAAAAACGATATTATATCACTATCTCTAACTATATTCCACTTTCAATCATATTTCAACTATTTTCCAGAAAAATAAAATCTCTGATTAAAACAATTTCTATTCACTTGCAGTGAATTTTAACACAATGTCTTCAAACTCACATACAAACCAGATACTATATTGATCTCAGTTCACATCACCACATAGTAGACTCAATCTAATCATTCAGAACCCAAAACATTTATATAAACAAAAATCAATTAAAAAATTCTAACTTATTGCCAGAGGCCCACCAAAACTATCAATATTTTTTACATAAACTCAGATATTATCACTATCTCTAACTATAATCCACTTTCAGATATATTTCAAGCTATTTCTATCTCAGAAAACAGGAATAAAGAAATAGATCTAAATACACCTAGGTTTATAACAATTTCTATTCACTCAAAATTTTTAACCGTAACTCAACTCCCAACCCATGGGTCTGATCTCAGAGCACCCACAAGAACCCAACTATACATCAGAAAGCCCAAAGGCATTAGAAAACCAAAAGCAAAAAACCCAAACCCCTGTCAAACGAGATATTCACCCAACCCAACAACCTGTAGAGGAACACCCTGGTTTAGAAACAAACGAAGGTTTGGGACGTTTTTTGTTCGCTGTGGAGGATTTGATATCTGGATATGGATTCCTATTTTTTGTACAATTAGAATTAATATAGTAATTTTTTAAAAGAATAACTTCAAAATATTTTATATACTACAAAAATAAATTGTAATAATGCAACTAAATAACTTCTGTAAAATTTAATAAAGTTATCATCAACATCATATAATAATACTAAATTTGTTTATATATATATCAATAAGTAAAAAAAAAAATATTATAAATTATTTTCATTTTAAATTTTATTAGATGAATTCAGCATAGACTACAAACCTTTATTATATATTTTTAACCATTAATTTTTTTAAATAGATTACAGTTATTAGTAACTTAAGTTTTTCATATAATAAAAAAATGTGAGTAATAGCCATTCAATGAAGAAAGTCTGAACATTTTCTATTCAAAGTTTAAAAGTGTACCTCTTTTTATTTCAAAGATTAAGCTATTTAAAAAGTGATAGCTAAACGTGGTAATATTGAGTAAAAGGAAATGAAAGAACTTTTAATCATTAAAAAGAAAAAGAACTAATTTAAAATGCAACAAAAGTTTTTAAAACTACATGAGTAATTAATGTGATGAATGTTAAAAATTTGGTCAAACACTTACAATTCAGACATTATCTTCTTTCTTTCATCATTTATCATACACACACTATACAAATATAAGTATAAACATTGATATATAATGGAAATTTTCCAAGTAATAATCTAGGTACATTTCAGCTATCATGTAACCAGGCAACAAACAATTAAAATTGATAACCGAAATCACATCAGATGTTAATAGTAATAATATTTGTCTGATTTAGCCTAAAGTAATTTGATTTCTATGTTAATACTCTAGATGTTATAAGTTATACTATTCATTTCAATATATATTATATGCATGGACATTTGAAATAGAACAATTTTTCTGAATTTTCACAAGAAATAAAGCTACATCACTGGCTATCCTTATACCAAAAACATCTGTTCAATTAAAAAGTGTCAAGGCTAAAGACAGAAGAAAATATAAAAAATTTAAATATAGGAACTTATGATAATGGCAACAACATCATAAGTCACTTTGGTATGATAATTCACAATGTTTGGAAATCACTTATTACTTTTGCTATTTAGAAAAAATTAGAAAAATCAGGAGAATCCTCAAAAATGTCATTTTACAGAATAGCCTAGTTGATTAAAAAAATCACTTTAAATGCAGTAGTTCATAAGTTTATAATCATTACTTCAATTTTCATGGTAGTCCTGTAACTGATTGGGCTAGAAAAATATAGATAAAAATAAAATAATATTATTCAAAATGTGTTACATACTATGTTGTGAGTTCTTTCTGAATATTGAATACATTTAAAAAGTTAAATAATGTGTGATTTTTTTAAAGCATATAACAAATAAGATAATATATATAACCCAAAATATGATTACAAGTAAAATAATGTCATCACAAGTGTTTACACATACCATAATATATAATGATTTCAAATGGAGGAAATGTTAATTTTGGCTTACAGGAATTCTGGATAAATAGCCTGTACATAGAAACTCATTGCATCTAAGAAAAAGTCATTTTATGCATATAACATCAATTGATATTAGAACCTTCTGAACAGTTATTATTAAAAACAATATATATATATATATATATATATATATATATCCAATTATAGGAGATTTGAACCCAGACTTTCAAGCTCCCTTTAGCAATACATATGACTGCACACATGTGAAAAAGATAAATTATCTCCAATATATGCATTTCATGCTGAACCATCACCCATCAGTTAGTCCAAATCATCACCATATATATATATACTCCTTGCTTGGTGTATATTAAGATAGCAAAGCTTCAAACTTTAATGGACAAGCTTCAATATACTCCACTAAGCAAATTTGCAGCTTTCCATACCATTGAAAATATGATTTCTGAAGTGTTCCATCATCAGATTTTTAATGATATGAAAGGCCGAAGAGTTGGTTGGTGGAGTATATTGAAGCCTGTCCATTAAAGTTTGTAAGCTTGCTATCTTAATATAAACTGAAGATGGACTATATATATATGTGTGTGGGAGATGATGATCTGGACCAACTGATGTGTGCTGGTTCAGCATGAAATATGAAACATTTATCTTTTTTACATGTGCATGGTCATGTGTAACAGTTGTATGAGATGGATTGGATAGCTGAAGGGAGCTTGAAAGTCTCTGTTCAAATCCTCTATAATTACATCTAAACTCCATGGATATTAAGTATACCTCATTTAAATATTATATATATATAATCACCCTGACAAAGGTTTTTTCAACAGTGCCCTCTGGGAATAAATATGAAGTCTGAACTTCAAATAGCATGATTTTAAAGGGTATACTGAAAAAAAAATAGCATTTTGGAGGGTTATTTGAATATATTGTATTTGAATTTTCAGCTCGTAATATACACTGGAATATTTTCATATATATATATATAATATTCAAATTTATATATATATTAAATACAGTAATTTTGACACAAATTCAAATCAAAGAACATATGCTTTTATATAAAAGAGTTCAAAAAGATGAATGATCAGGAAAAGATGAAAATAAATCTTCATCATCTGTCATATTTGATCATAATAAAACTTGTAAATATGGATTTAAATTTGACTATAAAAACATATAAATTATATAAATTGAACATTGCCACAATAAACGTAAAATTAAAGAGGCTATATTAATTTCAAGAAATCGTCAAATGTTGATGAATCGGCAATCATACATTAAAATAACACAATTATGGGAGAACTGAATTGAATTATGGGGGTTATGAAATGATGTTTCATTTCGATTATTAAATGTTATATAGTTGATAAAATCTACAAAGAATATAGTCGAAAGTATTTCTAATAAAATAACTTTAAATTTGTGTGAATGTTTCTATATTTAATATATATATATAAATTTGAATATTACATATATTTTGGAAAAAATACAGACCTGAAACTTAATTACATATATATGAAAATTGTATTAATGCCATAATGATAATAGGTTAATCCTACTAGATTGTGACAGATTAATTGTTTTCTACAATGAGAAGTTTGTATGTTTTTAGCATTTGATTTTAGTATTAAACTGTTATTCTATATCAGAGTATAAGAAATTAAACTTGATTTAGTAATATATATATATATATATGTTGATACGAAGATTTTCACGGGTTGCATATATAAAAGACATATTTTGTGGGTTCTTCCGTGTTAAAAAATTTAAATATTGATATACCGACATTTTGACTTGATCACACAAGTCATCCATTGGGTGATAAAAGGTAGAAAGATGGTTGTAGAAGTACTACAATCACTGATTTGAAAAAGAAAAACGTTAAAGTTCCACCAATAGGAAAAAATGTTAAATTAAGAATGTTTTTTTAAAAAAATCTTTCCAAATAGAAGGAAGTTTGCATGTATTATCTCACTTATTGATACAATGTGGCCTTTTAAGTATCTCAATGGCTTCTCTAATTTTGCACTGTTAGAGATTATCACATCTGGATATGATCCTCATACTAGAAAAATCAATTTATGACCTGAATCTATAGTTTGGAGTGAGAGTGCTGATGATGATGAGGGTTGTTTAACTTGCATTAGCATGTTCATCTCTCCTAACACTGATGCAATGATTACTCATGCCTATGTAAGAAGCTTTACAATTTTCACATGAGGTTTGATAAACACCATGAGATTCAAGAGGGATTGAATCCTTAGACTTGGTTATTATATTGCTGATCTTTTGATGAGTAGAAAATGCTGTATCTATATTATAGTGTTTTAATTTATGTCCAATACTGTCTGTAGTTCCTTTTACATATGGAACACTAATCCTAATAGCTGATTTATCATCTTTTTGTTTCCTATTTTGTCCATTTTGGGCTTGAAATAAGACTTTTTTAATAAATTTATAATTATAACTATTTGCTAATAAAATACTATTAATATGATTTATTTCTTCTTTCAGATGTACCTTATCTGAAAGGTTAATTGCTGTATTTAAAAGAGTTTTGGCTACAGAAACTATCTGAGTTGGGTGATGATGAGAATGTAAATGTAAATATCTGTCTCTGTGTGTATTCTTTCTGTAAATTGAAAAAGATAAACTATTTGGTGTTCTGGTGACTAGAACATCAAGAAAAAGGAGTTTTTCATTAGGGTCTGTCTCCATTGTAAATTTAATATAAGGATGCATATTATTTAAATGTAAGAAAGAATCATCCAGTTTATTTTTTCCATGTTGCCATATGATTTATTCATGGAAAATATAGAAACGCGTGCTTTAGAATCATCATCTTTAAAACCTCTCATTTGGCTCAGATATATAGATAACCATGATTCTGAGTAAACTTCTCCCAAAAAGTCAAGGTTTTAGTCATTTGAAAACTCTTTTCAAAATAATCTAGCAAATAATATGAAAATCTGATAACAAAGAGAACACATATTAAGGCAAGTTTAATCATTTCAAGTTTTTATATTTAGAATTATTCTGATATCTTTACATTTTTTGGCATTAAAATATCAGAATATATTCAAATTTCTCAATTAAAAAAAAATATTCCAGAAATATCTCAACAAATGGCTGGCCGTAGAAGTAAAGTTAAACATTGGCACTTATTCTTAGTTTATCCATACAAAATCCCATATGATGAGGAAACTGCCAGTTATAAAAAGATAATGGAAGTTGAGAAACAGTTGGTCTTACAATTATATGAAAAAGTGTTAGAAGGACAAGTTTGATTTATTCAGATTACTTGGCTTTTCAATGCACTGTAATTTCTGATTTCCTCTAAAAAGACCATGTCTGCAGCTGATTTAAATATAATATAATATTATTTAGTAATAGATCCATTAAACAATAAGTTATGAATTGCAAGTGAATCTATCCAAGAGATATAAGGTAGATATTATTCTTAATAAAGAAATTTTAAGTTAACAGGTGAAAGATTTCAATTTCATGAGTGAATAAATTAATAAAAATGGTGATTAATCAGAAAAATAATTACAATATATAAATTGTATAACAAGTTATTTATTTGTCTAGTGTGGATGTTTTATTTGTAACAGTAGTTAAGAAATAACCTCCAGCATATCCGATGTATGAATTTATAATGCTGAGAAATAATCTCACTTTCTAAGCATGCAATAAAGTCTTTTGACAAAATAATATTACCTTATTAATTTTACCTAATATATATATATAAAACAAAATAAATGTCCGCTAATATTAATAATACAATAACGAAACTTAAATATATTCCAAACAACGGTAAACAATTTATAATTTATATAATATTATAAATTGTTTACCGTTGTTTGGAATATATTTAAGTTTCGTTTATATATATATATGTGTGTGTATGTAGGCAAATCTTAAGCATTTACAAGTGAGAGTGTAATAAAGATAAGTTAAGTGAGAATATTCCTCAGCATTATAAATTTATATAGTGCATATGTTCTGGGGGTGATTCCTTGATACTGTTACAAATAAAACATGGAACTATAAATTACTTTTTATATATGCTTTATATCACATCTAATACTGATATGCAGTAAATTGTAAAAAGTTTTACAGAATGTCATTTATTAATATATAGAGAGAATGAAATTAAAATGATTCATTAAGACCCTTATGCTCTCACTTCCAAATGCTTAAGATTTTCATACATATATATTCCTTAGTGTTATAAATCCATACAATACATGTGTTTGGAGGGGCGGAGGTAATCTCCTAATAACTATTACAAATAAAACATGGTGCTAGGAATAAATAACTTGTTATATATATTTAATATTACACCTAATATGGATGTGCAGTAAATTGTAACATTTTCACTAAACGTCATTTATTAATATATAGTGAATTGAATTAAAATGATTGATTAAAACCTTCATGTTTTCACTTCTAAATGCTTAAGATTTGCATATATATATAATTTAAATATATAATTTAAATATAATTGAGGCATAGATTAAGATGGATCCATCTTTTTCTAATAGTTCTGGCTTGTGTTTTAGAACTTGGGGTCCCATGTGATGCCATTATTCCATCTGATTGGCTGTCACTTAAGCATTTTTAAAGCGTATCTGTTTGAAGGTGTTTAGCTTTCACGTTATTATATATATATTTAGGTAAAAAAGACAAGATGATTCATTTTATATTTTTAAATGGCTTTATCTAGTGTTTAAAAAGTGAAAATATTCATCAGCATTGTGAATTCATAAAAAATATGTGTCGGAGGATGGGTGATTCCTTAATGAATATATAGATTGGTAAATAATGAATTTCAATCCATGTATTTATAAAAGAAATGAAATAAAAGTGATTACATATTATAATTTAAGTTTTAATTATAATGAAATGTTTACAATTTTATATCAAAAATAAATTAATTCCAAAAACAATTGGCAGTATTTATCAATAAGTTAAAATTCAAATGTTAACCAGTGGTTATAACCAGACTGTTATCAGGTGAAGCAGTAAAATATTTACCTGTTATGTTCTTTGACAAGATGATGAATCTAGGTATTGTAAAATTTAAACATTTTTTACGTTTACATCAGATTTAAGATTTTTCTTTTAAAGAGTTGCCACAGTTAATATAATTAATTATATAATATTGGTCAATAAATGTATCACTAGCTATTTTTAGCTATAGGATAAACCAAGAGTTAAAAACCACCCACTAAACAATTGTTAACATTAGTGAAAAATGGCTTATCCTTTATTGATCCTTTATGAATGGTTGTCATATAGACTTTTGCTTAGCAGTAAACTATTAAAAAGCTTATTTATTTATTTTTTAATTAAAAAAATAAATTTATAACACAGTTAGGAAGTCTAATGATAAAAGAAATTATCAGAACATTTTCTTGTTGCAAAGAAAGAGAATGAGAGGAGAAAATGAGTGAATGGTAAAGAGAGGAGAATTAGATGTTTTAAATGCAATCTTTTAAAAATACACACATTTCTAAAAATAAAATGCAAAGTTTACTAGTATCTCTCTGGAGAAAGTAAAACGATATTTGTTTTACAAAATGAAAAGAAAATGTTGAAGTTATATATTATTTGAATTTTCACGAAAAAAATCTCCCTAAACATTTATTTTATTTCATTTATAATTTGTGGTTGGTTTGACGAATAATTCTTTTAATAACAACCCATGCATTATAAGATGTTTTCTACACTTTGGATTCATATCGTAATTATATAGTATACAATAACGTCTTTCAGTATCACAAAATGATCTGATGCCGTCTTCAAAATTATAATAAAACTGCTAAGAATAATTTTATTAAAAAAGAGCGTGTTTAATAATTTACTCCATTAAGCTCGTTATAAAATAAATACTAGCTTTTTTTTTTTAAAGAAAGTTTATTAGATACAATAGAAAACTTTACATGTAAATACATTAGATCATAAATACATTAACAAAAAAAATTGATTATCGATAAAATATAAATTATATGACAGCAAAATTAGCTCAAAGAACAAACACATGTATATATGTATACAGGTACAACACCAGCAGCAGTAGCTATTTGAAAAGAGTATTGTCATTGCAATTTCTCAGATGCTTATAACATGATTATTTTTTTGTTGGAATATTTGTTCAAGAGTGACTTCACAGACATCATCTCACATATTGAGAAAAACAACTTTATCCCATGTATCATGAAACAGGAGATCAGGTGACATCGCACAATATCTAGCTTTGGTGTATTTAACGTTCTAAAAATTATTTTACATCTCATCAACCATACTGTGAATGTCAGAAAAATAGAGAGTCTAATATTTCCAAAAAGACCCTTCTTAATGGTGTTCTTCACTGAAAGTGCATCTCTGATGTCAAATGCCACATTATCAATGACAAGATCCCTGATTGGAGATAATGCTGGACAAGAGTAGAGCAGATGATCAAAGCTCTCTTCATCACAACTGCATAGCTGACATTGGGAGCTATGCCTTTTAAAACCTCTTTTCAACACCAGAAACTGCCTGGTAGGAAGAGAATCCAAATTCATTTTTAAGATGAAGTCAATGTGCTTTGTCTCTAGATACCAATGTTTGGCCTTTCTGACAAGAAATTTATTATTCAACCCCAGTATTAAAGGGAGAGGAGTCTGGTTCGGATATTTGACATTATATACCTGCCAGAAGTTCCTTTTCCCATCCAGTACAAGTGGTATTTCATGTAGCTCATAACTAGCTTTATTTTAAAAAATGTTAAATTTAAATTTATATAAATATATATACAAAAAAAAGGTTGTTGCATAAACCTTGCATGCATGTATTTGAATTCGGATCAGATAAAATTAAAAAAACATATCAGGTTTCAATGGAGGTTAGAATTTTTAAAGTAATTATACACTACCAAACAGCTATCCAATATTAATAGATAAATGGATATCTAGAGATTCTCTTGTGGATGATAAACAAATATAAAAAATTCTCAAACATGGTTAAAGTAATACTTTTTCCTTAAATATTTATCTTAATGGGTTAGAATTGTTTTCACTTCTAATGGTCTATTAAAAACTGTTTTTTTTAAACTCATTTGTGGCAAATGCCTAAAAGAATTTAATATATTAATATTCACTTCATCTTCAGATTTTTAAGTAATCCCAGGACATCTTATACATTTTTTTTCATATTAGATACTGAAGCTAATAAATCACATACATAAAAGAAACAATGAATAACGTTAAAGCTAAATAATAAACTAAAAATAATAAAAAAATGAACTTTCATAGAATTATATTAGTAATTCATATAATTATATGATATTCAACATTGAAATCACAAACTTATAGACAATAAGATATTATTTTTGCCCAAAACATTCAATACCTATTTCAGTCTTTATATGCTGTTTATATTAAATAAATCACTACAAAATATTATTTCTACTTTACATTCAACATAATGCTTTTGTTCATTTCAATTATTTTACAGTTTTCAATATCTACTTCTGAAAAAGGCTGCTAGACAATCGAAATAAATGTAATTGCATTGAAGAAAGCATTACAAAGAATCAATAAACTTTTGCAAAGATTTATTAATATTTGTATTTTATGTGCAGTTGAAAATTGAGATATATAATATTGTATTTGGTCTTATTATTTTTGAATTAAATATATTAATTCTTTAGATCAAGGATGGGAAACTTCATTCTGCCAAGAATCATTTTGACAATTATAATATCATTTGTGAGCCATACAAAATTATTGATTTAAAAACTAGCCTACTACATTTGATCAAAAATTTAATTAATTTATCTCTAAGCATTAAGGGTGTAAAATCTTTTCAACTGTCAGATTAATTTCAACTTTCTCTTTTTAAGTAAGGGCCATAATTTTTTCAAGAATTAGATAATAAAGTAAATCATTATTATTAATAACTAACTGTTCCATATTTAATGACAAATTTTCCAATTCACTTTGAACCTATTTTCATAAAATACTTATATTCTCAGATTTTTTTGTGTACTGGACAGATTAATTCTACAGCAGCTAGAATGCAGCTATTTATAAACTTCCATTAGGAATACAGTTTTGAATTTTCTACTTTCTAAAAAAATAATTTGCTTTCACAGAATTTTCTGTTTTGCACTTTTTATAAGATATGTCAGCTAGTGCTTGAAGCTCCTTTTCAAGTTTTCTATTTTAATATTTGTTTATTCCCCAATAATTTTTTTGTAATCAGAATGTTTGAGAAATGGTGTCTTTTAATAATATGTTCTTTATTATCTGAAATGCTTTATAGACATCACATGATCACCATCTCTTATACTAGCACATAATTGTTATTAAACAAGGCAAAACTCTCTCCATACAGTAGTGCCAACCTGTGTCAACCAGAGTAATGAAACTAGTCTGGGGATATTGGATGAGTAGGCACTAGATAGGGATTTTATGCACAAGCCTTCTGGCATGCATTGACTACTCTGGTTGGCACAGGGTGGCACTACTATATGGAGAGAGTTTTGCCTTTATAGACATATTAGGACATCGATTTACTATTTCTTTCTATTAATAAAATATGCATTAGTCTATTTCTTTTGAATGCATGATTTTGTGAGTCAATTTTTATTTTCTTACTCTATGTAGCCATCCTAATAAAAAAAATTAAATGCAAAATGAGTAATAATAAAATGAAATAAAATTCAAGTTTTATTTTTGCTAGTATACATTTATCTATGAAAATCATTATTAAAAACAAACAAAATACCATCAGCATCATAGATTAAATCATAATCAGATAGATCACACAATATATCAACATCAATAGTAGTCTGTCCAATAGACAGGTCCAGAGAGTAGTCACTACATCAGTTCATCCATTCTTCCATTCCATTCTCTTCCTTGCCCACTTCCTCAATTCCACATAATCCCTTCCATCTCGTATATCATCCAATAATGTCAATCTCTTCCATCCTTTCTTTTTATTTCCACTCACCATTCCTTCCAAAACATCTTTCATTAAACTATAATCTTTTCTTAGTATATGTCCAATCCAGTTTTTCTTTCTCTCTTTGATACTTTCAATCAATCTTCTTTCCTCATTAACTCTTTTCAAAACTTCTTCATTTGTTATTTTATTCACCCAACTGATTTTTTCCATTTTTCTCCATGTCCACATCTCAAAAGCTTCCAAAAAAAAAATTGCACTTCTGATAGAATGAACTAGAATTATCATAAAGGTTAGAAAGAGAAAAGAATGTAGTTGAAAATATAAATATTTTATTTTGATTAATTCTTAATTCAATATTTTCACTAAGTGCATGTTTAAATAGAAGTTTTATAGAAGTCCATTATATATATTTTTGAAAATGTACAGGAGCCATATTGAGAATTTTTAAGATATGAATATGGCCTTGGGTCTGGAGGTTCCCCACCCCTGCTTTAGATTTTTTTTTTTTTTAAATCTTTTAGAAATACCTTATTTAAATTTACAATTTTTTATTTGATCAAATTTATCTTTATTCTCTACTATATTTTTTAAATTTTTGATTATTCATTAGAAATATAAGTTTATAAATGAAAGTTATTATTAAAAATATTATTTCATTTTGCAAATGTAAAATAAAATATTAAATTTAAGTTCCCCATAAGATTAATAACAATGGTAATTCATTGCTGATAAAAATATTAAAGTTTAAAAAATTAGTCTTATTTTAATTCAGTTTCTAAAATCTAACAAATTATTGTTCAAACTGTATGTTTATATTGGACTATTTCCATCATCTAACATGTGTAGTGAATGTCTTTAGAAAAAATTAACTTTATTTAAATACTCCAAATACATTCAACTGTTAGTAATAGCACATCAAACAGGTTAGTATATGCACAATGTTTCAAAAGGTATTATTCTCCCCTCTTCTCCATGTGTTTCTGGCATGATCAGTGGCAATACTAGCATGGGATTTGAACCTGGATCCTTAGATTCTTGCATATTGAATTTTAAGGTAATACTCTAACCTACTGAGCCATCCTATTTAAAACTAACAAAATTCCATTCAAATTTTAAAATTGTATTTATAATTTTAAAAAAAAATAGACAAAATTCTTCTACAGCCAATACGAATGTGTTATGTTTCAATCAATTATAAATTGTGATCACACATTATTGTTTTCTCTTTATATTTTTTTAAAAGTAAATACAATCTGAATATGTTCACATTATTCTTATAAAATAATCAGTATTACTGTAGGGCTTTTGTAATTCTAAATATTTAATTCTATTTTTTTTAATTAATATAATTCTTACAAACTTATAATCAAGTATTACAAAAAGATAAAAGTCTAAATTCAAGACTTTTATAATGCACCAAGCATGCTTTCAGTAGATCACTTCCAAAATCACACTGCTGTAGTAATTTAGCAGTTAAAACTATGCTTATTGCAATAGTAAGAAATCCAAATGCAATCAACTGAAAGGATTCATGTACATGTTGAAAAAATGGAACATTTAAATGCTGCATTAACATAGTAAACCTCATTTATGTAATAAATTACATCCATATATAAGCATAATTAAATTAATACTGCACTGTGATTCTGGAAGTGATCTAACAAAAGCATGCTTAATGTTACAAAAATTTTGAATTTCAACTTTAACTTTTCATAATACTCGTTTATAAGAATAAATCTTTTGTGAAATAATTTATTAATAAATAAACAAACTATGGAAAATATACAATTTTATTTCCAAAATAAAAACAACTAAAGACTAGTTTTAAAACCAATCACAAGTGGTCTTATGCCCAGAAAAATGAAACTACCATTCAATTATATTGTAAGCAAAGTTTTGGTTCATTTTTAACAGCTTTAAATGAATCATAATGTGATCTTTAGATTTTTTCAAACATATAAATCAATTCTATACAAGTTTAAGTTTTGAAGACAAATACAAAACAGGCAGCCAAAGAATAATGAGTTAAAGCCAATGTATCACCAGCAAACTTATTCTGAGCAAATGTCTTCTGGGAAAATCACTTAAGTAAATTGTCAATATCAAATGACTTCTAGACATCATCTCCAGAATAATCTGTAATTGTTTTTTATGGTGATGAAAAGCATATTGGTTATTACATTGATGAAATCTTGATCACCCAACTGTTGATCATCATCATTTTTAATGTATATATTTCCAAGAATAATACACTTTTCTCATGATTTCTTCATGATAAAAGTATTATACAATAACTTTAAACTGGACACTTGTGCTTTAAACAAAAGCTCAGGTCTGATTTAACCAACTTGTCCACATTCAATACTGATCATGAAATTTTCAAAGGTTTGCACCACTTCACAATCATCAATACTTTTTTTTTTCAAATTTATTTTCAGGATCCATAAAGAGTTACAAAGAAGCACAATATCTTTCCCATGGAAAATGCATTATTATATGTACAAATCTTTTCTAGACTTTTCATTGCATCTCAGCCAGTATTTGTTTGTGGCAAGTTTATACAATATGTAATATTCTTTTATATTCATTACATTCTTTTACATAGAAAAATAAAAATAATATAATATTTTTCTTAATCTAAGAACAGTCAGAGTTTATAATATGTTCTGTGCTATAATTCCAGAATATTTGTAATAACTCTAAGAAAAGTCATTTTCACTCTAATCTAGAACTATTTATTGTAAGTTTGAGTAATCAATGAATATCATATGGATTTCTGCTATAAGATACCCATCTCAAGATTGATTTGCTTTTAGTTTTTGTCTTTGTCAGAGAAGATTAGGATTCAAAGTTATACCCATTCTATGTTAGAGCATAAGTGCATTAATATTAGCTTTAAATTCTAGTCTTTACTGATGAAAGCAAAAATCAAATCATAGTCTGGAGATGGGAATTTTATAATATATCACCTAGTGACCAATGATTAGTCAAGTTTACAGTAGACAGTTTTAGAATAAGAAGAAGATATCTGCTTTGGGAAGCATATAAGTAAATATATAAAAGCTGATACCACATTGTTGTTAGCATTACAATAACTATGAGGCACAAATAAAATATATATTGTTTTTAACAATTATTGATTATAAAAAATAATATTAACTATATTGGATACAAGAAATAACTAAAAATCTGGATCATTGAATAGCCTTATAACTAAATGATCTTTTGTTCAACATTAACAAAATTATTATAAATAAATAAACAATTACAGAAAATTTTAAAATTAAAATAATTGTAGCTCAACTTTCTGTGCTAATCAGACATTAAAGCCAATTCAATAAAGTTATAGATACTACTTTCTCATATAGATATAGTCTATTACTTAGATAAAAAATGAAAGCACTTTAATCTAATATCCCAGATATTATACAGATAGTAGATTCCTCATAGATAATGGAAGATTACATTGATATGAGAGGATACTATTTACAAGTTTATTAAAATGACTCGAGAAAATCAGTCTTGTGAAAGATGAATTGTGAGAAAAGTCACTCATTTCTCCAATACAGCTAATATGATGAACCAAGAGAAGCTCTCTACTCTAATGCTATTTTTTGTAATTTTGAGTGAGCAATAACTATCAGATACTTTACTGCATTTAAATCCCAATCTCAGATGAATTTCTAGCTTTTGCTTTCAACTTTGAATCCCAAAAGGAAAATGGCAGAAATTGTTGTTACAAATTACTCAAATCTAAAGTAGATAAAGCTGGAGTAAAAAAACTGCTCCATATTTAGAGACTATTGATTTATAAATCTTACTATATACTTTTAGCATTGTATAATTAATAGTTATTAAGATGTTAAAATTAATAGAATTTATATTCTCATTGTTATCTGAAACGTTGAGCTAATTAAAAAAGGCTTTGCCGAGATCAATATTCATGTAAACATTTCACATTTATGAAATATTAATATCTTATCTACTGTCTATATAAAATCTTAAAGACCAGTTAGAAATGGATTTATTTTCCATCTAATTAATAGATTATAATGTCATAAGAGTATATTATTTGAAATCTTATTAAAATGACTCTAGAAATTCTGACTTGCAAAAGATTCTTATAATAGGCACATTAAAGATTATTCATCATCATCATCAACCATTATCAATCCACTGCAGAATGAAGGTCTCTCCAAGTTCAATCCACCATTTCTAATCTTTAGCTTCTCTTCTCCACATCACCCCTGCACACTTTCTTATTTCATCCATCCATCTCACATGTGGTCTCTTTCTGGGTATTTTACAATCTCTTGGAATCCAGTTTAAAATTTCAATTGTCCATCTATTATCATCTCTTCTAGCAATATGTCCAGCCCAACTCCACTTCAATCTTTTAATTTTTTCAAGGAGATCAGTAACACCTGTTTGTTCTCTTACCCATACATTGTGTTTTCGATTTCTTCTTGTTACTCCCAACATGCATCTCTCCATACTTCTTTGAGTGGTTTGAAGTCTCTGTATTTCTCTTCTATTAAGTGTCCAAGTCTCAGATCCATAAGTAAGAACTGGTAAAACACATTTATTAAAAACCTTCCTTTTCAAACACATAGGCATATTTCCTTTTAGTATCAAGTTATTTCTACCAAAAGCACTCCAACCAAGTTTAATTATATGATTAATTTCATCCATTATGCTTCCATCTGTATTAATAATCTGACCAAGGTATTTGTAACTGTTAACTTCTTCTAATTCATCATAATCAATCATTATTTTCATATTTTGAGAAAATCTATTAAATATTACTTTAGTCTTTTTAACATTTATCTTTAGTCCTACTTTTCTACTTTCATCTGCTAACTCCTGCAACATTTTCTGTAACTCTAAAGCATTATTTTCAAAAACAACTACATCATCTGCAAAATCTAAATGACTTAAATAATCTCCATTTACTTTCATTCCTTTAGCTTCCCATTTTAATCCACAAAATACTTCTTGCAGCACTGCTGTAAAAAGTTTTGTAGATATGGAGTCACCCTGTCTTACACCCTTCTCAATGTTGACTTTCCTACTATCATTATGTAATCTAATTGTTGCTGTTGCACTTTTATAAATATTCTTTAAAATATGACAATATCCTGGATCTATACCTTGATGATCCAATGCTTTAATCACTGAAGAAATGTTTATAGAATCAAATGCCTTTTCATAATCTACAAATCCTAAGCATAATGGCAACTCATATTCATTTGTCCTTTCTATAAATTCTCTCAATACCTGGATATTATCTACTGTACTAAAACCACTTTTAAATCCAGCTTGTTCTTTTGGTTGGTGGAAGTCCAGTATTCTCTGTAGACAAGTTGTAATTATCTTAGTAAAATTTTTGTAATTTCTAATATCTTCTTTATCACCTTTTTTAAATATTAATATTAATACTGCATTCTTCAAATCATCTGGTAAATCTTTATCATTTAGACATTTGGAATATAACTTGGCTAAAAAATTTTCTATTTCTTCACCTGATTCTTTTAATATAGCAATTATAATTCCATTATTACCTGGAGCTTTCCCTTTCTTCATAAATTTAATTGCATGTCTCACCTCCTTATTCAAAATTCTGGGCAAATCAGAAGATATAATAGGTATAGGAGGTACTTGTTCTTGATTACTAAATAATTCTTGATAGAAGTCTTCTACACATTTCATGATGTCATCTCTCTTTTTAGTAATAATGCCATCTTTTTTTCTTATTGCAGATATAAATTTCCTACCAATACCAAAATGTTGTTTTACACTCTTTAGACTTTTATTCTATTCTACAACTTTCCTTGCTAGTTCACAATTATACTTTCTTATATCATTTCCAACTCTTTTCCGCACCATTTTACAAATTTCGAGATATTCAATCCTTTTTAATGCATCATTTTTGTATATCTTCATATTCCTTCTTTTCTTCATAAATTCTCTAGTCTCAGTAGAAATTTTATTGGTCAATTGCTGCTTTTTTTCTACTAGCTATCTTTGTGACAGTTTTTAAAAGTGTATCAGTTATTTTCCTATTAATTTAATTCAAATCCGAATCTTGTTCAAAATCTACTAATACTTGAAACCGATTTGTAAGTTCTAATTTAAATTCATTAGAATGTTTCTTAATAATTTTTGTTTCTCTAGTTTTGCATTAACATGTATCTTACATCTTACTAATTGATGATCACTTCCTGTGTTAAATTTATTAAGAACATTACAATCTTGAAATATGTATTTTCTGTTAGTCAAAATATAATCCAATTCTGCTGTACCTTCATTTAGATGCTTCCATGTCCATTTCCTTTTAACCTTTTTCTCAAAAAAAAAGAATTCATAAAATAAAGTTCTTCTTTTTCTGCAAACTCCACAACTCTCTGTCCTCTCTTATTTCTATTTCCATAATCAAAATTACCTACAGCATTTTCGTCTTTCATTTGTTTACCAATTCTAGCATTAAAGTCTCCCATAACAATTTTAAAATATTGTTTACTCTGATCAAAAGTCTTTTGTACATCCATATAAAAATCTTCTACTACTTCATCACTGTGAGAACTTGTTGGGACATAAACCTGAATTATCTGCATTTGGTATCTGCTATTAAGTCGTAAAACTAATCTTGCCACTCTGTCTGATACATCATCAATCTCCACAATGTTATTCTTCCATTTTTTATTTATAATGAATCCTACTCCACTTGTATTTCCAATATTTGTGCCTTTATAGTAGAGTACCTGTCCATTTTTTTAAATCAATTGTTTCTTCACCTTTTTTTTTAACTTCACAAAGTCCAATAATGTCCCATTTAATATAAGATAGTTCTTCTTCTAACTCTTGCAATCTTCCTTCACTTGAAAGTGATCGCAGTTGTAAGTACCTAAATAAAAAGTCATCATCAAATGGCAGCCTGAGTCTGCAATCAGGGGATTTTTAGCACCCTCCACCTTCAGCCACCAAATGCTGCTTTGGTTGGTGACTTTACAGCCTCCTGGGAATAAGGGCCATGATTTATTTTTTTCTGTCATGATTGTATATATTGAAAAAATATTCTTAAACTCGGAGGTAAAAAGCCAATAAGCTCACCACACTGACTAATGCGTGATGGTGAGCAGTCCATCCATGTTCGTATACTATATGAATAATCACATAGTAATAACAGCTGCAGCGGTAAGAACGTATGGAGTGGACATTAGGAATTTGCCCTGCTCGGTTCCTTTAAGGCCTCCAAGAGGAATCAAAGGGTCTCCTTTCAGTTAATAGCAAACTCCGTTCTGCAGCCTAAAGATTATTACTATTAAGTAAATATCATATATACTAAATTATTTTATCACTATATGTGCTCATAGTTTGAAAATGAAATTTTAATTATAGTTCAAACCAGTCACATACACATTTTCATATTTATTATAAGTTACGTCTATTGTTTGTCTTATGCTTTAACCTTGGGAGTTTCTCGAAGTGTTTTACAGTTTTATATACATATATATTATTAAAAGAAACCTTTAATATTGCATATACTGTGATAATTTTGTCCAACAAAACATTAGTCCTATTAGTTTAAGTTCAATCCTTTTCAAACAGTTGCTTTATTTCAGCTTTTCACGCAGGCAATAATTTAAACTGCAATTATTTTCATATCTCTTATCTTGCTCTCCTGTTATTTGAAAATTATCATTTAAACAATATTTTTCTTTAAAAATAATATTGAAGCTCAGAATACTGTCTCTCTTAATGTAGGTAGCAAATCTTATAATAATCCGTTCAGAAATTTTATTTGATTTTCTTACAGCTTTGGGGAAAATAAAGAAAACACCAAAGCTTCTTCATATTTTTAGTTTTATGAGATCTGAAGATTGATGAAGGATTATATTTTTATCCGCAACGATTATAATAATCTGGAAAGTTAATAATTTTATACTGCAGTAAATAAAACGGTGTTTCTATTATATATATATAAATAAAATATATTTGTAGAATTTTAGCTATAAAATCAAATCAATTTGTCTTTTAATATTTTTTAAACTTCGAAATTTTATAAGAATTTTAAACATTTTAAATGTACACACATACACGCACGCGCGCGCGCACGCACATATATATATATATATGTTCAAATTACTTCTCAAGAGATTGTAAAAGACCTAGAAATAGACGAAATAAAAAAGTTTGCTGCTGCGATGCTTGGAGAGATCTTCATCTTACAGTGGATCGGTAATCGTTGAAAATTATGATGATGATATATAAATAAAACAGGAAAATTATTTTTTGAATTTTTTTCTCAGAAAAATATAGAAATGATAATATTTAGTTGTCTGATAATTGTGGATGGTGAGATGTTTGCAGTTATCATTTTTTGTATATAATAATAGTTCATCATCATCATCATTTTCAACCATTCTCAATCCACTGCAGAATGAATGTAGGTCCCTCCAAGTTCAATTAATTTTTTCATCTCTAGTTAGATATATGAAACAATTTAACACCCCCCCCCCCCCCAAAAAAAAAAAATCGAATATTGTTTGAAAATTATACTGAAAATTTTTTTTTATGTTCACTCACATTTGATTCCAGGTCATGATTATGATAACACAAATCTCTGTGCTATTAATCTACACGTATAAGAAATTAAAGTAAGCATAAAGATTCTGGAATTAAATATAAGGACAACTTAACATTAAATTTTTCAGCAGCTTACCTGAATAACAAAGCCCCAAACTGAACATATAAAAAATTAAATGACAATTTAACATTTAAACATTTTATCAGTGAAACCTATTATATAAACTTCCAAATAAGGTGGGCAAAGGTGATAAGAGACAACACAATATTTAAATTTTTCCGAAACACTACTTGATTTATAAAATTCCAAATCATATAGCAATTGGTGCTGATGAAAAATTTAAATATTAAGTTTTCATGATATTTGACACACACACACATATATATATAATATACTGATTATTAATCTTTTCTACATGTGTGTGGTTATATGTATCAGTTGTATGAGATAGTGTGGATAGTTGAAGGGTGCTTGAAAATCTGAGTTCAAATCCTCTATACTTACAATTAAGCTCCCAGGTTTGTGAAGAGTGCCTGATTTTCAAATATAATATACTGATAGCAACACTGGAAAAATAAAAATATTAATCAGATTTTAGATATTAATAGCTCTCTTTTCATTTTGAAATCTATTATATAATTATTAACTCTTCCCATATAAAAATTTCAGACTATCTTCTCTCACTATACGCTTATTTCATACAAATCACAGTTATGATATAAAAATGTAAAATAAAATAAAAACATTTTATATAGAGATTCATACATTTTAAGTACTATAATTCATTATTTTTAAAATATATCTATAATGAAAGAGGATGGTATAAAATTTTTACATGGAAGATCATTGAGTATAATAAGATTTCAAAATGAAAAACATCATGATAAAATCTGAAATCTGATTTGTTATACTACATACATATGCATTCACACACGCACACACACCCACACACATATATATATATATATATTGTAACTAAAAAAATAATAAATTGAAATGAGGGTAGATGAAATGATAGTCGCTATAATTTAAAAACTAAACAGGATATGCTCCAGCGGTTCATCATTTGTAACCGAATAAAATTAAATGTGAAATAATTTACTGTGTTAGCTGATATACAATTTATAATTAACCAATGATGATAATAATTTATAAATAAGAATATGGAAATATATATATATCATGCTTTAGTTGGGTGTCTATTGGTAACTAATGGAATATAACACCATAGCCCGTTTGCAACTAACACAAACATTACTTTAGTTACGCTGATAATGAGATAAATAAATTATCCCATTTCTCAACACACGAAATAACAAAATGAAAATTAATCACTGTCATCATTTAAAATATTTAAAATATTTCGATATTGGGAAGTCATTTGAATCAATAAAATATACTAGCCATTGTCATAAGATAAACTAATACTAGCCATAACCACTGAATAAAATTACTATGAAATCCATGGAGTGCATTACGCTTATCTCCAATAAAAGGTTCTTTTAACAAAAAATCATTCCCATTCCTCTTTCCATATATATAAGACTATTCATGGTCACACGCACATACTGATGCTATTTATAATAACTTTAAAAAAATATATCAAAGAAAGTTAATAAGTTGGAAAAGGGATTTGATCGCTTTTATTCAGTTTAGCCAAGTATATGTGTTTTTCCCAGGCGCTACTAGATTATTTTAAACCTAGATAAATTTTATCTGTCCATAGTGTACTGAGTTCAAACTCATTCGGTACATTTTTTACTACACATGACTTGGATGACTAATGAACAAAAAAAATGACATTCTTATGTTTTATCCATGTCAATAAAATTATAAGATCCCAATATCACAAAATTTATGTATACAAGACTCTTATAGACATTACTAGCTCAGTTTATGTATATTGATGAACAGATGCAAAAATACTCTTATTAATGGCTTTCAAACAAACATCGTGAAGACCATTACTTAAATGGATGGCCATCAAACTAGTTACTTAATTTACTTAAATATCATAATATAAAGATGATGATGATGTTAAACCCAGCCCCAGCTTTTATAATGAATTCATAACAATTTTATCTTTACAAGCATATAGGCATTTTCTTAAAATCCTCCTATGTTTAAACTGGGATTTAATTATAATGCTCACTAGCATTTATATACGTTTATGGTTATTTACTTAAAATACCATTATAGATCAAATTATATCTCAATTATCAGTATTTACCAGTGATGATGAATGATCATCACGAATCTCCCCATGATATTCAACTTTAACATAAACCCCATTTACTAAACATATTAATTATGTTAAAGATTGGATTTAATGATTATTATTTATTCAATGATGATGGTGATCATAACTCTTGAGCACAACATGTAATTTTAGTCTTTTATTATTAACCTCTATTATTTAAAAAAAATTTGGTTATATGTCAAGCACATTTCTTAAACATCCTTAAATGTAAATCAATATTCTACGCTTGCTTAACATTTGCGAGTGATGATGATCATTTAAAATGATAGAATCAAGACAAGAAAAATACAACAATATTTTTAATAATAACTCGTAAACCAAATATGATATAATTATATTTATTAACACTCTTTTCTTTTTTCATAAACTAAATTAATAAATGTACAATTGACTTTATTAAATATATATAATTAAACAAAATATCCTATTACTATATGCGTAACCAACTAACTTTATATATCTGCTTTCTCTTTGTCATTACATATTTTGAAATAAGTTAGCTCCAAATGACATTAAAAAAAATACTTCATTGAATGCTTACTTAAGACTTTTCTTACTTATTACATATCATAAAAGTAAATTTCATTTATGTAATGTGTGTGTGTTTTTTTTTACTTTCATTCATATGTTAAGCCCTGCTCTTCAATTTACTATATTTAAATTAACTATGCATAACCTATTCTTGATGGGTTTGTATAAGCAGTCACACACACACACACTCTGTGATATGTCAACATATATATATATATTTAAAATGTGTACCTCTATATTATGGGTTATTACATAAATCACATATATAAAAAATATTATTACAACTTTGATTAACAAAATAAATGATATCAAATTTAATATGCAAAAAACAAATAAAAAACATTATAAAGCATATCTGGATAGGTTACCTAATTATCACAATCAATAAAGAACAATTTAAAAAAAACATCTTAGTATCACATTATATAATATTTAAAAAAATCAAAATAATGAAAAAAATTATGTTTAATAAATTTAAACTGTGTGTGTGTAATATGATGTATTGTTGAGAATAATACAATCGATGAACAAACTCTTAATGTTTCTGTATCAAAAGAAAAAAATAAAATGCTTGACTTTAGAAATTAAAGTTTACTTTTAATAAATAAGAATAAAAGATTTTTTAATTAAAGTTCAAAGTTACCTGATCAATTTTCACTTCTTATGAATGTCCCAGGTTTGAATTTTCAGACCGCTTGCCTATTTATAGCTTCCACATGTTGGTTTGGATTGTTTCTACCATTTTAAAATGAGTTGTTATAGCTACTTTGAGATAAATATGAATTGGTTGACTTACTTGTCTCCACCATTTAAAAAAAAATTATTACAAATACTTTTAGATAAATATGAACTGTTTGATTTGCTTGTTTCTACCATTTTAAAAAGAGTTATTGCAAATACTTTTAGATAAATATGAACTGGTTGATTTTCTTGTTTCTATCATTTTAAAAAGAGTTATTGCAAATAGTTTAAGATAAATATGAACTGGTTGATTTGCTTGTTTCTACCATTTTAAAAAGAGTTATTGTAGATGCTTTAGATAAATGTGAAGAAAACTTTAAAAAAATTGATTTATAGGTTAATCAAACTTGGTTATATGGCTTTTATACATTTTTTCCACTTCTTTCCCCTTCTCCCTCCATTCAAAGGTGATGAGCCTATAATAGGCCAGGAGACAGGAAAGAAGCCTCTCAGATAGCTTATGTGGTTGCCTTTAAACTTGACCATTCTTTTGTTTACTATCGACCAGTATATGAGTCCACAGATAGATCAGTGAGCTAACCCATAGATGACAGGTTTCAAGGAACAGAACAGCATCCTTATAATTTTGCAAACAGCCAAAATATATATAAGCACCATTATATGTTATATTAATAACTTCTTTCAAAGGATTCAATTTAAATCCCTATCTTTTCTTTAAACTAATTTTGCTGTAAATTACTTATATATGTGCACATCTTCTTCTATGCTGACTTTAAAATAAGAGTCATATTTTCTTCTTTAATTTTTTTAAAGAGAGAAATAACAAATCAAACAACTCCTCTAAGTTTAAAAAAAAACTTTAACTTTAACTGCTCATTTCTTTTAGTTTAAAAGAACTGCATATTCGGCAAAAAAAAAAAACTTTTAAAAAAACTGCCTTCCAAAAATTACATATTGTTAGGTGACTCTCTTCATAGCAAAACTAAAAAACTAAACTGTCCTTCTTAAAATTCTTAACTGAATGCCTTGAAAAAACTGTCCCCTCTATATATTTCAATTTCTGATCAAAAAAAAAAATCTATCAAAACTAATTGTGATTTTGGGGATAGCAATCAAATCTCACCTAGACGGTTTTAAGTCATTAACAAAAACAAAGATTAATAATTATTTTTTGTGTCTAAGCATTCCCCTTCTCTTCTCAAGATAATCTAAGATGCAGATTACACAAAAAAAACACTTCGTAATCTATAGTCCATAGAAATATGTGTAAAAAAATGTCTATGTTTAAAAGAAGCTGGACTCTTATCACACTACTTTTACACTTCTTTTACACATGTTCCTGGTTTATCTACTAATCGTTTTTACACTTTTCTTACTAGTTTTCTTTCATTACATTTTACAGAAATAAAACTAAATAACTGAATATATTAATTATTTAATAAAAAATAATATATCAAAATATCATTTCTTATAACATTCTTTCCATTCACTACTGCTTATTATTAATTATCTATAAACTATATAATAATACTCGCACACATAAATCTATATATAGAAGAAATTTTTTTAATTAATGAATATATATATGTGTGGAAATGAAAACATATATACATGTACATTTGCCTCACTCCCAAACAAAAAAAAATAGCATAAAAGAATTGATTATGCCAGGAGGGCCATTGGCTTCAGGCTGCATACATTATATATGACTTTTTCTCCCTCTGGTTATTGCAGTAAAAATGCATTTTCCCCTTTTATTTTTTTGATATGGAATGGTCATTCATATACATTGTAGAATTTTTTGAATTCATGTTTCTGTGGGTTTCTAACATAAGTTGTTCTAACAAGGACATGTTCGCCTACATTGAAGTGAGTGGATTTCATTGAACCTCTAGCAATGCATTTTAGCCATCTTTTGAATATTGTTCTTTGCTCTGTCTAGCAATATCTCTCTACTTATCTTTTCCTCTTGGATTATTGGCAAGGGAATCTTTATAAAGTTTGTTTCATGCTTTCCAAAATGTAGATGATTTGGGGCAAATTTTGTGGATTCATTTTGGTTGATATTAATATATCCAACCACTTATTCTAAGTTTTTAACCCAATTCTTATGATAGCCCTCCAAATAAACATTCAACAATCTGCCTAACTCCCTCATGACTCTTTCACAAGGGTTAGATTGTGGCTTACAAATGGAACTAAGGTCATGTTTAATCCCTTGGTGTTGCAACCAGTAGTTCCACTCCTTGGAGAGAAAAGAAGTAGCATGGTCTGTTAGAGTAGTTCTCAGTTTTCATACTAAGGTAAATTGTGAACTTTCTAAATTTTGATGGCCCTGCATGCATTGGCATTGTATACAGGATACACAGCAACAAATTTTGGGAAGCATCATAAGTAATTTTTTTTTTTTTTTTTTTTTTTTTTTTTTTTTTTTTTTTTTTTTTTTTTTTTTTTTTTTTTTTTTTTTTTTTTTTTTTTTTCCCAATTTTTTTTTTTTTTTTTTTTTTTTTTTTTTAATATTTTTTATTTTTTTTTATTTTTTATTTTTATATTTTTATTTTTTTATATAAATAGTATCAATTTTTATTTTTTATAAAAAAATATATTTTTTATTTGTGAATATTCTTAATTTAATTTTTGGTGTTGTTTTTTTTAATAATTTTATTTTTATTTGCAATTTAGATTTTATTTTAATTAGTAACACATATTTTTTTTTACACAAGATATACCTAAATCTCCTATGTGGTGGAAATGGCCCATAAAATTCTATAGCCAATAGATCATTTGGTAGTTTGGGAATAATGGGTTGCAAGATCCCCACATATGAGCAACTACTATACTTGGATTTCAGGCAAATTGCACAATACTTAAGGCATTGTAGTATAGAGGCATACATACCGAGCCAGTATAATAGTCTCCTAATGACATATTTTACTTTTCTAGGTCCATAATGCCCATAAAAGCAGTGAACATAATATATTAACCTTCCTCTGATACTTTTGGGGATGTATATTCTCTATGAGGTTTCCTGATATTCAACTGTCTGGTAGAGTAATAAATCCTGCTTTATACAATATCTGAGGATGGATTTATTGGCTATCATTCTAGTGACTGTGTCACATTTAATTTTTGAGGCAAGTAGGCCAATATTGGTTTTAACTTAGGATCTTGTCCAGGTAACTGGAGTAACTGACTCAACTCATTTTTCACCAAATCATCGACAATAAGGGTTATTGTCTCTATATGTGCATGGTCTAGTTTTACATGTTGTTGTTGAATTCTCACAGGATCCCTACTGAGAATATCTTTTACCACATTTTCTTTTTCTTTACAGTACTGAATTTGGTAGTCAAATTGTTTCAGGAATAGGCTCCACCAGATCAGCCTTTCATTATTCAGATAGCTTTTATTAAGGAACTCTAGGCTCCTGTGATCCATTATTATGTCAATGTGGGATCCTACCAGTACAGCTTAATCTTATGAAAGGCCCAAACCACTGCTAATGCCTCTTTTCAGTTGTAGTATAATGTAATTCAGGCCCCCCTCAGAAGATGACTAAGAAAGCAAAGTACAGTCTGTATATAAAAGGTATCCTCAAAATTCGGTTATCCTAATATGATCTGTTCAAGAAATTTAGTTTTCATGAGGTTCATTACTGTAGAATGGTGCTCTGTCCATTTCCATCTAGTGTCCTTTTTTAGTAATTGAGATAGAAAAATTGTCATAGGCAATTTTTTTATAAAAGCGATGGTAAAAATTGCAGACACCAAGGAAGTATCTCAACTCCTTTTTATTTTTTGGTTATGGAAAGTTCCAGATTGCACTTATTTTATCAGGGTTAGGTTTTATTCTATCCACTTCCACCAGATGTCCTACAAATGGTATTTCTTGTAGAGCAATAGTACTCTTAGCTAGGTTAATTTTTATGTTTCTTTTCTTACATTCAGTTAAAAAAGGTATTAAGATATTGGGGATGTTCTTTAGCATTGCTTGAGGCAATGATTATATCATCAACATATGTTGTGATGACACTTAACTTCTTCTGACAGTACTCTATCTAGGCATCAAATAAAGCCTGCACTGCTATTTATGAGACCAAAGAGCATTCTTTCAAGCACATGAGACTGACCCTCATGTCTAAATGCAGTATACTTTTGATTTTCTGGGTGCAAATAGACTTTCCAATAACTAGCAGTCAGATCAAAGGTACTGTAAGCAGTTTTCCCTCTGAATCTGATTAGTAATTCTTGTACAGTGGGAGGGACACCTCTCTCTGGGATAGTTAACTGATTTAAAAATCTTGCATCTAGGCATAATCTGACAGTGCTATCCTTCTTTTGGACAATAACCAAGGGATTTTTATATGCAGATGGACATTTTATGACACTCCAGTCCACCATTTTTCTAACTTGGGCATTGACATCAGCTCTCTACTGGTGGGGGATGGGGTATATTTTACATTGATATGGTTCCAAGTTTGTTAATCGAATACGATAAACACACCCCTCAATAATGCCAGATTTTCTGGAAAACCATTCCATGAACTTACAAAGAAGGGGGAACAATACTCCTCCAACATCAGGGTCTATACATTTGATTCCCTTTAACTTATGTTTCGCATCCTGCTGAGTGGAGGCCTCTTGGATTGTAGCAATGCTTGCTTGATAAAATGGTATTACTCCTTCCAAGACTTCATCTCCACTCTGACATCTTATGTGTTTGTTATAAAAATCATCACACTCCCATGCCTATTTAAAAATATGATCCTAATACAACCATATGCAAGGCCTTGCATGATCAACAAGGCATGTTTAAATGAGTGAGGTCCTAATTGTTGGGTAAGCCATACCTGTTGGGTAAATACATTGGCCTTTTTGCCATTAGCTAATGTAATAGCAGACTGCTTCATAGGGAATTTAGGAATTTCCTCATCCTTCCTATGTATTTTATGTTATAGGACCTCTGAGATTATTGATACCTAGCTTCCTATGTCCACCAAAGCCTTGGTTTTTCTTCCTAAAATGACCAATTTGATCTCTGGACAGCCACCAAAGTATAACATGCTGGAAAAGGTTCACTGTCCAGATCATCACCTGCGTCCCAACCTAAATTAATTGCTAGAATATTGTCCCTATTTCCAAGTTAGAAATGGGCTCCTGCAGTAGTGAACATTCCATCAAGGCCCATTTTAGGTTGTTGGACTAGCTTTTGACATTATTTTTATGGACTTTTCCTGCACCTTATTGTGGAACATTATTATTAATTTCGGAGCAACTGGCTACTGGTCTCCTATTTCTCTAATTGTGGGTCTCCTTCTCTTCATTTGCTGATGGGAACTATTCCTAGGCCTACCTATGTTTGGTTTACTGGGTTTGTTGGAAAGTGTCAGCCTAACTGGTTGTTTCTAACTCTCATACTTGAGACTTTATAATTATAGCTTTCCTTCCTCTTAGGATAACCTTCAGCCATACTTTTTGTAGCCCCCAATGCATCCAAAATGTCTTCCACACTTTCTCTCTCTCTAGAGAGTATGCATCAGCAGCTACCAAAGACTGCTCTACTTGTTATCTTTATGATTTGGGGCTCAAATAAGGGACATTCTGTGAGCATTTTCATAGTAGCAGCCTGTCTGTGGAAGAACTGAGTATAAGTTCCTTCCCTAGGGGTATATTTTTGCTGGCTAATTTTGTAATTTAAACTATCCTGCTGGTCTGCACTCCAGAAAGTTTGAAGTAGCATACTCTTAAAGTCCCCATACAGGTCTATAAAAGAATGCACACCACCAACGTTTTGCCGAGGCATGTAGGTAGTTGCTTGTGACTGTTAATTTTTCTTGATCATTTAATTGACTCAAAGAAAACAGTTCATTGAGACACATTCAAACATTCAATGGGATTTTTCCCATATTCACCCCTAAAAACTTTTATTTGGTTATGTATAGCTATATGGCAACTTCTTTCCTCATTTATCGAACTATCTTCCTCTATCTCTGTTCTTTCTAGGACCCTTTTCTAATATCTACCCACTCTTTATTCATAAAGGATTATTTTCATATATTTCTGGCCCTAAACTTCATGGTATTCTACATGACCCACTACTAGATTTTCCCTTCACTTGCATTTCTTTTATATCAGTCACTTTGTCTTCCATTATTGATAAACAGAGCAAAATTCTCTATACAGTATTGCCACCTGTGCTAAACAGAGTAATCAATGGATGCCAGAAGGCTTGTGCATAAAATCCCTATCTAATCCCTACTCATCCAATATCCCCAGACTATTTTCTGGCTTGTGGCCTTCCTCAGTGAGGAGCTTTGGATCTGAGAGCATTGCATCTAGATCTTATGATCTAATCAAACCCTCTGTCAACCATCTTTTATTTGTACTTAACTACAAAACTATGAGAATGAAATTGCAAAAAAAAAACAAAAATATTTTCAATCTAAGCTCAATAGCTTATATAGTCATATGGGTCTGAACTCAGTTCAGCACCCATACATTTTGGTGTCTTTGGCTCTTTTACAATCATAGCCACCACTATCCTTTTAGGCAGGATTGGTGTTAAACCATTAAGCTTCACATGATCACATTTCCTATACTAGCACATTAATTGTTGATAAACAGAGCAAAACTCTCCACAGAGTAATCAATGGATGCCAGAAGGCATCCAGGTGATCTTCCATTATTATTAATAATTTATGGTTTAGGTCTTTTTCCTGACAACACAGGTATTCTTTCACTTCCTCCACCACCATCCTTTGCTGATTTCCCAGCTTTTTATTAAAGTTAAATTGATCCTTCTGTCTATTGACTTCCAATTCTATTACACTTTGCTCTAGACTTTCTATCTCTTCCCTTGATGTCCCTGCCATTTGTTCACATATACTCTGTACCTCTTTTTGTACTTTCTTTATCTCATGATCTGATTTACCCTGCTTTTTACCCAGATCTTTATACTCTACCTTTAACTGTTTTGTATTGTATCTACTTGTAATTTTAAAGTATTCATCTCAATGCTAACACATTCTTTGAAATTATTCTGAGCTAGTTTAACACTTTCATTTTTGTTGACCATTTTCTTATATCCCTCTAGTACAGCTACTAATTCTTACTCTACAACACTAAAACTTTAATCCCAAGTTTTTTCACTTGTTATCAATTTATCGGCAAGTTCCTTATATCTTATGTCACATCTGTCATCGAACTCTTGCTATTTATTTTTCAACTCTATTTCAATATTCTCTATTTTATAAATTGACTTATTTCTTGTTTAAACTCTTGTGATTGCTGACTCAGTGCTTGTTTCACTTTTTGTTTCATCTCATGGGACTGCTGACTTATCTCCTGTGATTGCTAACTTCAGTTTATTATCAAATTTCTGATTCATTTGGCTCATGTCTTGTGATTTCTGATCGATTCTCTGATTTATCTCTTGTCATTGTTCACTCATTGCTTGAGTTATTTGGCTCATCATAACTTGCAACCACTCTGGAGGGCCATGCTTTTCTACCTCCACCATTCCTTCAATAATTACTTTTTTATCTTGTTTCATATCAATTTTTGTCTATAGTAGCTTCTAAATTTATAAAAATATGCATTTCCCTTATTTCAGCTTTGTTTTATTCTGTTTCTTGAGCTCCTATACATCCAGAGTCAACACCTTTATTTATCCACCCATATACTTAAAAATTTCCAACCACTATTTCTTAACCATAATTATCCTCAATCATCTATCTATATTTCAAATGCCCTATATCAACCTAAGTTTCATCATCACTTATTTTTACTTATATCTGATTGACAAAGTATGTGGTCATAGTCCTTATTTAAGAACTTTTATTTAGAAATAAGCTATTTCTATATTAGTGTACATAGTTTGTATAATCATTTATCTAGCTTTTCAATGCTTTCATAAAACATAGCATTTTGTATCCCTAATTTAACAAATTAAGCCAAAAATAATTTATATAATACATATCCCTATATTTATAATAGAGTTCATATCCCAGTTATATACACATCTATCTCTGTAGACATCCAACAGATACCAACAGCCAAAAGAATGATTAGCAATTCACAATCGTGAGATAGATAAAAGAATTCAATCACAGCACTTAAAGCATACAATGCTCCATGAACACTCAGATGATCACCCCAATTCAGTCACTCTTAAGCTACTACAACCCATAATAGTTTACTTCAAACACTTGCTATGCCCTGCTTTTGTCCAAGTTTTAGGGGCTATAATTCATAAAATACATTATTGCTTATCTTTAAAGTCTTAGATGCAAGAATTATATATCAGTAAAAAATTATGCCTTGCACTATCTGGAGTCTTAAAGGCAAAATATTATTTATCAGAAAAAACTATGCCTCGCTCTCTCTCTCTCTCTCTCTCTCTCTGGAATCTAAGAGGCAAAAATCATGGCAGGACTACTGTTAACTGCTTCATGATAAATAATAACTCACATTATAAACTGGGCTGGAGCAGTGAATGAGATAAATCAATCACTAGTGGCATGAATACATCACATCCTCAAGGAAATGACAAAAATGCTCCATCCATCATCAAAAATTGCAATATAACCAACCAAACGCCAACAATCAAATATCCAATCCAACCTCCAAAATCATAGATTTTCTATAACACAAACTTTCCAAATATGAACAAAATTATTACCCTATAATTCAATGCCATCAATATTTATATATCTATCTGGCAGCAATGCTATACTTCATTAACAAACAAAATATTTAAAAAAAAGTGCTATTAATTTTAACACTTATTATAACTTGTGATATCTATATGACTTTAAATTGAAACTAAGCTGTTTTATGGCTGTATTTATTTATCATCATCAAAAAAATGTGACATTAGTAATCATCATAATTTAAACATAATGTCAAAATATTTCAATAAATAGAGAAAAAAATACACACAAAAAAAATTTCCTTTTTTTTTTAAAACTATACATCTGTCATCATTATATACGACACATATCTCAGCTATGTGGCATATTTCAAGCCCTTATTTGGCTTAATTCGAGCTGTCGTTGGCACACTATTTGTAACTAAAAAATATTCTGAAGCTAATATGCTGAAATGATGATTCATTTATAACTAAAAAGAATATGATGCTGAGATGAATTTACTACATTAGCTGATATACAATTTATAATTAAATAAAGATGATGGTAACATATAAATAAGAACATATACATACCATGCTTTAGTTGAGTGTCTATTTGTAAATAATTAAATATAACACCATATCCTGTTTGCAACTATCATAACCATTAATTTAGTTATGCTAATAATGAGATAAATAAATTATACCATTTCTCAACCCATAAAATAAAAAAATTAAATTAATCACTGTTATCATTTAATATTTAAAATATTTTAATATTGGGAAGTCATTTGAACCCATTAAATATACTAGCCATTGTCATCACATAAACCAATACTAGCTATAGCCACTGAGTAAAATTACTGTGAAATCCATGGAGTGCATTACACTTATCTCCAATAATAGGTTCTTTTAACAAAGAACCTTCCCATTCCTCTTCCCATTCCTCTTTCCATATATATATATATATATATATATATTGAAACAGATATACTGTTCCTCTTATATATATTCAAAAGACACCCCCCCCCCATTTAAAAATGACTAGCGTGATTTGATCAAATTGGGAATGAAATAAAGCAAAAAGTTTATAGTTTCAAAATTAAGAGGTAAATAAAAGCTGTGATTTGTTAAAAAGATTATTTTTAATTTTTTGATCGATGGTTTTGAATAAAGTGTTATATCATTTTGCTTTCTTATCTCTCACAGTAAAAAATTAGATTATCCAATCATTAAGAAGAAAAGAAAAAAACATTTGGGCTAAAATGAGGCATTATGCAAATCAGACATGGCGGAAAAGAAAGCTGTTCTATCAATTCAGAGAGAGGTAGATCAGATTGGATTTTTTTTTTAAAGTGTATTACTCAATTCTGACTTTCGTCTCCTTAAAATATAGCTTTTACAAACACTTAAAAATGGAAAAAGAAAGCATTATTAAGGGAATTGTAATGATAAAAGAGTAAACTAACAGCTT